>JBBGZY010002400.1:0-267345 GCA_037952925.1 Lithobates clamitans
GTAGACATAGGACAGGATCAGGATTCAGTAGAATATCATATCTATTACATCTTCCCAATACCAGTGGAGTTTTGGGCATCTCCAAAACAGGTGTATAAATAAACCAGGGGATTTTGCACTTCTTGCACATTGAGAATTTTCCCTCCTGCCTACCCTATGTCTACCTTATGCAGCAGCTCCGTGGTGCAGTACGCACTGTACAGAATTTAAAGTTGGGTCACTCTGTGCATTGTAGGTATCAAGACCAGCTGAACATCTTCGTTATTTGGTCCCATATACCCTCTATGTCCACGTCAATGTCCCTCTTTCATTTTTGTCTGAATGGAGTTAGAAATTTAAGGAGCAGTTCAGATAGTAATGTGGTTTTGATATATTATTATATACTTATACTTTATAGAATGTGATACCCAACTGACTTAAATAAACCTCTGAAGAAGGACTCTTTGAGGTATGAAACATGTAAGGCATCCACGCCTGGAATGTACAGTGGTTAGGCCTATCAACATGTTCCTTTGGGCAACCACTGTCTTTAATCCATTACGTGCATGTTGGGTACCTTACTGGGTGCTTTTACAAATTTTATTTGTCATTTGTATACTTTTTCTTTGTGATATTCATGTTTGTTACATATTTCATAATAAATATTTTGTGCTTTTTTTACCTACCTGGTCTGTCCCCATGTCAAATCCATGAGGGGTTTTGGTTTGTGCCCTAGGGCACTGCTAGTTCTACAGTTCAGATAGTAATTTGTTATATACTTTAGAGATAAGTCCCTTTTGTGTTATTTGCTTGAACTACAGTATCCAAAATAGGGATTTTGTGGAAAGGAACAGTCAGGGCCATACCTTGTTTTTTCAGAGCATCTCTTAATTGTAAATAATGGAAAAAAAAACACCTTTTGTCCAAACCAAAGTCCATACAAGGTTGCATCAAGGTAGTAATCCCTGCACGTTCCCATCTCAAAAATCCTTCCAGATGGGAAATTTCAGAAAACGCCCTATTCGATCATAACGGTGTATTTCTAGTGTATTCTGAAATACCCAGTATTGTTTTAGTGGATCTCCAAACTTTGTTTATCAGATGAAATATAGGATGAGTGCGTTGATTAAAGGATGAGATAGAAGAGTTCAGAAAACATTAATGGATTACCATTATCGAATAAGGAGCTAAGTATATTGAACAAAGATTTGTTGGACCCCCCACTTTCCCAACCCACAAGATGTCGAAGTTGGGGCCGCCAAGAAGTATATCCAAGGATTTGGAGCCGAGAGCCCACCTTGAGCATTGGGATATTGTAGGTATTCATATTTAATTCTAGCTGGCTTTTTTCCACCATTTTAAGCTCCGAAAGATCGTACCAAATCTCTTGAAAATATTTCTGCGGAATCCAGCAAGGCAAATTATGTAAATAATACAATAGCATCCATATAATTTTCAGGAGATTTGAATGGCCAGCCACAGAGAGTGGCAGCTTACAACCAAACTTAATTTTGAGATCTAAATTTCTGAAGAAAGGGTAACAAGTTTTGGGAGATATATTTATTGTAATGGGCAGAAATAGTTACCCCTAGATATTTGATTTTTGCGTCCACCTTAAGTTGTGATACTACGGGGGGGAGAGGGTCCCGGAGAGGATCCAATGGGAGTAATATTGACTTGTTCCAGTTGATCCTAAGACCGAAGGGGTGATAGTGCTAAACATTAAGTTTAGATAAGTTTAACATTAAAGAATGCGGAGCCCAAAAACAGTTTCAAGCCTTTTGGATGTCTACACAAGGGAGGCCTTTTACAGTTAAATACATGCATTAAATGCACATATAATCATATGGAAATATTGTTGTTGAAATGAAAGCTATGGTGGCAGGATCTCTTTTTTAAGAAACTGTGTCAAGTTGAACATAAAAAATACAACCCACAAAACCTGAACTTAGCAGCAAATGTTCTTGAAATAATTGGTGAGTGAGTCTTAATACTAAATTCTGGCCATTTTTAAGGGGAATAGGCAAGCTATTGTTCCAAAAGGGGCCTGGGCCTTGGCACTTCCGTGGGAAAATTTAACAAAAGCAGGCAAACACTTTTAAAAATGCCACACAGTGGGGTGAGGGTCCTTTTAATGCAACTTCAACATGGAAAAAAAAAAAACAACATTCCTTAAAGTACATTTTTGGGATATGCATTAATGCTGCATGTGGTCCTTTGAAACAGTATGAATTTTACAGGCAGTGTCAGAAACATTGTATCCTGGCATTGCATATTTTGGAAGTGTTATTCATTTTTTTAAAGGATAAGTTCAACTTTGGGTGCATGTTACCCGTTAAACCCATATTAAGGGTGTAATGGGTAACATGCTCCAGCAGTCCTTGGGTATGTTGATCAATTACATACAGTATATTACAGTTATTCATTCTGGAGAAGAGGCGCTTAAGAGGGGATATGATTACAATGTACAAATATATCAAAGGTGACTTCAGTAAATGTAGTAAACTATTTACTCTCTGAAGAGAACAAGAGGGCAATATTTGAGGTTAAAAGAAAGGAGGTTTAACCTTATTTTGCTGAAAGGAATCTTTACTGTTAATGCAGTTAAAATGTGGAACTCCCACCCCTAGGAAGAGGTACTAGCTGAGAGTGTTGATGACTTGAAAAAAACTTTAGATGTCTTCTTCAGGAAGCAGAATATAAAGGGATATGATAATTGTTAGAGAATAAAAATCACAAACAGATACATACACATAAGTTAAACTGTATAAACTTTTTTCAACTGTATAAACTAGTAACTATTATCTGAAAGAATAGCCACAAATATTGTTCAGTTGCCAGACAGTATGCAAGCTGCTTGGTTAGACCAAACTATAAAAGGGAGATACTAGGCAGGTTTATCTTGAACTAGAAACTAGAGTGTATGTATTAGCGTCAGTTTTTGTCCGACGGACTAGCGTACAGACAAGCGGATTTCTGGGTCCGGCGGAGTTACGACATAAAGATTTGAAGCATGTTCCAAATCTAAAGTCCGTCAGATTTTCAACTGGAAAAGTCCGCTGAAGGTCCGATGAAGCCCTCACATGATCGGATTGTCCTGCCGGACCCGGTCCGTCGGACCAGTCCGATAGAAAAGTCTATTCATGTGTACACTGCATAACAGTTGTTTGAAATTGTTGACACTTTCAGCTAGTACTATTTCATAGGGGAGGGAGATCCTCATTTGTATTGCTCTAACAGTAAAGACCCCTTGAAGTAGATATTAATGCTTTCTTCTGGAAAATATGGGCTGCTATTCAAAAAAAAAAATCTCCTAAAAAAATGTTCATGTTTTAATATTTATTTATATTTTTCTGTATTTTTTGGTAATTATATGTCTGCAATTATCTGCTCTGTCCCCATAATATTTCTTCTCCCAGGCTCTTAGCAGTCATTTGTTGTTTTTTTTTTTTATGTTCATTTAATTCATTATAATCAGGTCAAGGCATAGCAGGGAGAAAACCTAGGGCAGGCTGCAGCAAAAATGTATGAAGTTTAATAAAATGTACCCCCCCCCCCCCCCAAAGCATTAGGCAATACAAATATTTGATTGGAAACTTCTTTTTTTAAATTCACCTGTTTATAGACCCAGTGATGTTATCATTGGATCTTGATCTTTCTGCTAGTCCTGTCTTTTCCTCAAGCCCATAAGTAAAAAGTAGCTGGTAAGTAAGCTGGTAAGCCATAAATAGCTGGTAATTATTGAAAATATGTTCCGATTAAAAATGCCATTAAATGTAATCCAATATTGAGTAAAAAAATTGTTGTCCGGATGGAATAAACTATTACCTCTTCTAGCAGCCATCTCGGAGTAACTGAAGTAGGGCCTGTGCGCTGCTGGAAAAAGCTTACAACTACAGTATAAGATGTGGGCATTCCTGAAAGGACTTTATTTTTTTTATTCAATGCAGCCATGAAAATGCCCACAATTATGCAGAACAAACATAACATGCCTGCCCACTTGTGACATAGTTATCTGCACCTAGCCCCATACCTGACACCAGGCAGAGACAACTGAGAGATTAGAAAATCTATGGCTGTAAGAGGCAGGCGAACAACAGAACAGATGTGTAGGAGAGGGCTATATTATCTATGAAGCCATTTATAACTCAAACTGCTGCAGCTTCTTAGATATCTGTTAGAAATATGACAGTGTGCAGGAAGATCAGACTACGAACTATCAACACTGGAGAGGACTTTCTACAGATTTGTGAAAAAAGATATAGCTGGCGTTCAGCTCCAGGCCCCTCCTTCCACAAATCAGGACTGTCTGAAAAAAAAAAATGACAGACAAACTGAAAAAAGTATTAATTTTAGTGATCTTATGTGCTTAGTGTACTAAGGAAATGCGGCATTCAATAGCTCTGGATACAGAAAGAAAACAAAATAATACTCAAAGGTGCGCAATCTCCTTTAAATATATACATTAAAGTAAATTAACAATACATCACCTAATTATTGTGCTAATTCTGGTACAATAATTTTTATTGTAAAAAAAATGTAACATTTGACAATCATTCCCCCACGCAGGGGTACAGCACAATAGTCAGCACAGAAAAGTGTGGGCTATGGAAGTCTGATCAAAAAACTTTTGAAAATAACAACTGTCCACTTAGTGACCTAGTGGGATAAACCAAAGGTCCATAAAGATCGCTAAGGGCTGTCTAACAGGGGCCCAGATTCCAGATGCGCTGCTTTCAGCAAAAGGTGTACTGCTCTATTGGACACCCCCTGGCACAGGATGGGGGGAGTTATTGTGCTAATTCAATAAATTCATATTCATAATCCTAAACAATATTTGGAATTGTGAACAACTAACCAAAAGAATGGATAGAGATCAAACATTTTCGCCCTTCTTTGCGGTGGAGCGCACGCACAGGGTGCCATCATGTCCGCCTCCACCTGGAGGCCCTCCTAGATCCATCCTGGCAAGACTACTTCACTATCGGGACAGAGAGGCAGTGATGCGTCAAGCGAGAGAACGAGCGAATATTCAACATAATGGAACCAGAGTGTCCTTTTACCCGGACTTTTCAGCAGAAGTCCAGAGTACCATATGCCATGCTGTACCCGGCTAAGCTTCGGATAGCAGTGAGGGGCCAAGCACAGTTCTTTGAGTCAGCAAAAGAGGCCTCTGCGTGGCTAGAACGAAATGAGCAAGCACTACAAGGAAGATCGCAGGAGGAAGATGACTGATAACTGTACTGTGAGTTGACTTACAGACACATATATTACTTTGATAACAAAACTTATGTATAGGTAGCTCAGGGGGGCTCTCCTGCAGTTAAGATAAGATACTCCCTGGCTGGGGGATAAAATAATGCACACTACGAAGAGAGCAAAGAGGATTGAATGCTATCAATGCAAATGTTATGTTTTGACATTGACAGGCAATGGAATGTCGCAAATAAAGTTGCAGCTGCCCTGTTGGTAGCCAGCGAGGTTCATAGACCAGTCGGGTCTGTAGTTACAGTCTACCCCTTCTTTTTCTTTGGCATATACTGGCCACAAAAGGTACATTACCAAAGACACAGGCGCCGAGCCTGCACACACATTGGAAATCGCAATGTACACAACCAGTGGAAGTTGAAGTTAATCTTGCCCGAGAGATTGTATGTATATTTGAAGGCACTCCCATCCTGTCAAGTGACTTTTGTTACTGCCACGCATGGCTAAGGTCCCCATAGTATTGTGGAACATAAGAGGACTATACTCCCCCTTGAAACATGATATTTATGTGCTTGAAGAAGTTCCTTCCCGGGGTAATATGTTTTCAGGAAACGCACTTGACAGCAGAAACGGTGTGCTTTTTGAAGTACTCCTGGGTGGGGAAGACTTACCATTCTACACATACCTCCTTTTCTAGGGGGTTAAGTGTACTAATTCATGGAGCTGTGGACTACCAGGAGTTTGACAGTGTCATAGATGAAGATGGGAGATTTGTGTTTTTTCATTGTAGATTTAATACATTCATATGTGTGTTGGCATGCGTATATATTCCTCCACCATTCACGTCAGCGGTGCTTAGGCTCCTCCTAACATTTTTGGATGGTAGGCCGGATGTGCCGCTGTTAGTGATCAGAGATTTCAATTGCTGTCTGGACCAGGTGGCGGAAAGACACCCCAGCCCTAAACCCTCTCCCCTCTCCAGGAGTACTCCCCTGGCGCAGTTTTTGCAAGAGGTGGGCTGGGTGGATATCTGGAGGCATCTCAATCCGGGTGCCAGACAGTTTACATGTTTCTCCAAGTCATAGGACTGTTTGTCTAGAACTGACTTGGGGGTCGGGAACTTGAGCATGCTCCCGTTTGTAGATGATATAGTACATAGACCCCGTAGTGTATCGGATCACTCTCCTTTGGTTATCCAAGTCTTGGTGGCACCGCCGTCCACTTTGCCCAAAGCCCCCTGGAAGTTCAATGCCTATTGTTTAAAATTGTTACGCTCACATGAGGGGATACTGAGGAGCATGCGGGAGTTCTTTGACACCCAGGATCAAGACGCCTCTAGATAGAACAATGGGATGCCTTCAAGGCTTATTTTCAGGGGAATATTGATAAGGGAGATGAACAAGGTGAAACATGAATCATCCGCCCTTAGGATGGAGGTGGAGGCATGGGTTCAGGCAAAGGAACAAGAATATGTTGCTAGCCCTTCAGATTTGACCAAGGAGGAATGGCAGGCGGCACTATCTGCCTATCAACACCTGCTTTCCTCCTCGGCCGAGAAGAGGTTTTTCACAAAACAGGTGTTCTTTGAGGAGGGTGAGAAAACTGGTTGCCTTTTGGCGAGGATTGCAAACTCTCACCAACGATCGCCTGCAATAGGAGCCATTAGGTCTCAAATGGGTAATTTGGTGAGTCAGCCTGAATTGATTATGCAGGAACTAACAGGTTTTTACGAAACTGTATACAGTCCTGGCACGGCATATACCCAAGAAGACTTGGATCTATACCTGAGCCATATTTCCTTCCCCGAACTGTCCAAAAGTAAACAAGCACAGCTAGAGGCCCCGTTCACAATAGAAGAATTGCAGGAGGTGGTTGAAACCTTTCCCAACTGCAAGGCACCAGGTGAGGATGGGATACCCGTAGAGGTGTATAAACAGTACTTTGAGGAATTGCTGCCACAGCTGCTAAGGGTTTTCAATAAAGCTAGAGCAAAAGCTGTCCTTCCCCCTTCCATGTCCAAAGCAAATATAGCTCTACTGCTCAAACCAGGCAAGGACCCCATAGACCTTGGGGCGTACGGTCCAATTTTGTTGCTTCAAAGCGACATTAAGATATTAGCAAAAGCACTGGCAATACGTTTGAACGGAGTGATAGCGTCTATTGTGCATGATGACCAAGCTGGTTTCATGCCCAATAAATCTACCGCAGTCAATCTGAGGAGATTGTTCCTTAATATCCAATCCCGGGCAGATAATATGGGTAATAGAGCGCTGCTGTCATTGGACGCCACAAAGGCGTTCAACAGCATAAACTGAAACTACCTCTGGTCTATTCTGTTGCGATTTGGGTTCGGCCTTAACTATATCTCCTGGGTGAGGCTTCTGTACAGCCAACCGCAGGCGACCATTAGGAGCTTCGGCTCCTGGTCAGGGAATTTTACGTTAAGGAGGGGAACGAGACAGGGCTGTCCCCTGTCCTCCCTCCTCTTCTCCCTGGCAATTGAGCCATTGGCGATTGAGATTAGGGCAAATCAACATATTACAGGCTTCCGCTATAGAGGTACAGTATGCAAGAAAAGGTCATGCTCTATGCGGACGACACTCTGCTTCTGCTGGGGGACATGGATACTTCCCTAAGAAAAGCCATGTCCACCATATCCAGATTCGGAGGATTCTCAGGCCTACTTATTAATTGGTCAAAATCTGCTTTACTTCTGCTGGACGGGGACGAAACGCAGATAGTTAATCCAGCTTGCCCTATACCCTTAGCCACGAACTTTAAATACCTGGGAATTCACATTACAGCTAATCCAAGAGACTTTCTGCGTCTGAATGTCTCCCCTGCTGTTAAGGTTCAGAGATAAGGTTAAAACTTGGAAATCACTCTCCCTCTCGGTGGCGGGTAGAGTAAACCTAATTAAGATGATACTTATGCCCCAATTATTATATTTCCTTCATAATTCCCCTATGGTTATACCACTGACAGTGTTTCATACTGTCAATGCCATCTTTTGAAGTCTTATTTGGAAAGATAAAAACCTTAGGATTAAAATGGAACATTTACAGAGGCCTAAGGGCAGCGGGGGATTGGCGTTGCCGAACCCATGGTTTTATTACTTGGCTGCCCAGCTGCAGCACCTCATTGGCATGTTTCCACCGGCGGGGGGGACAGGGATTGGGTCGCAGAGTTCTGCACAACAATTACTCCTACACACTGTGCGTAGGGGACCTGTTCCCATGACGTTGGAGGCACTTGCATTTGCTAAACCTCATAAGAAATACCCAAATTTCAACTTAATACAAAAGATATGGAACAAAGCTAGGTACATTCAGAGTGTAGAGGGTTATACTGAATACAGTCCCATATGGTTGAATGAAACATACACTGAATTGGCCAAGCCGCAGGCTGGAGCAAGGTGGAAACAGTTTGGAATTACACATCTCAAACATATATTTCGTAATGGGGTGTTACGTCCCTTTGAGGATTTGAGGGTAATCCATGGCCTTCCATCCTCAATGTATTTTCTATATCTGCAGCTTGGCCATGCTGTGGCAGTGCAGGGCTGCTCATCTGATTGGCGCCTGTCCCCGACTCCTGTGTTTGGCCTTCTGGAGGATGCGGCCTCATCCAAAGGATTCATCTCCCAATGCTACGCTATCCTGTTGCAGTCCGTGATGAGGCGGCATCCTCTGAGGGTGAGGGAGAGGTGGGAGGCTGATGCCGGACAGTTAGATGGAGAGCAGTGGGAGGAAATATTTCAGGCAGTGGGAAGATGTTCATTAAATGTATCACAAAGATTGACCCAATTATACATTCTTTTAAGAACGTATTACACCCCTTTATAGGCTTCACTGAATGAACCCGCAGCTGGACCCAATCTGTGCTAGGTGTAAAAGAGACCACGGGAGTCTTATTCATATGCTGTGGCGATGCCCCAAATTGCATACCTACTGGGCAAATGTAGTGACCACCGTCAACTCAGTATTTAAGGTCTCCCTTCCACAGGATCCGAGAGCTTGTATCCTGGGTGCACTGGAGGAATATGAGTGGGAAGAACATTGCAGAGAGGCCATACATAGAGTTTTATTCCAGGCAAGAAAATCAATTATGGTACATTGGAGATCTGAGGCTCCCCCCACTACGAAGGAATGGATTGAGAATATAGCTGCAGTATTAAGAACGGAAAAACTGGTATACCAACATAGAGGTAGTACACATAAGTTTGAGAAGTTGTGGGCGTTGTGGTTAGATGTACCAGGACTAGCCCCATTAGACTTAGTAGCAGACAGATTACTGGGAATAAATGTTGGATGATGAAGGTGATATGTGAATTAATAAAGTGGAACAAGCGACATTAGGCCGGTAGGCTTCACAAATAGGTGTTTTACTGGTTGATCTCAGTAATGATTTGATGAAACTGTTTGTTATATAATGCAATGCATAAGACAATGAGAAAAATGTATGTAATGTACCTTTGGAAAATGAATAAGTTTATTGAATAAAAAAACAAACATGTTCGGTATGGAGTTGGCACTTCTGGTACTTTGGTGTTCCTGGAGCAATGCACGTTAAATTATACATTCATAAACTCTATGGATTGGATTGCCCTTGGATCCCAATTGGACATTGGGGTGTGAGCAATCGGTTATGATTATGAATATGGATTTACTGTATTAGCACACAAATTTTGTGACTTTTTTTTATTACATTCACTTTTATTTATATATTTAATAGGAGATTGTGCACCTTTTTGAGTAGACCTAAAAAGTTCCTGCTGTAGCTGAGCATGGCTAATGTGACCTCTTCCTTCTCCTCTTCTTATTCCACCCTTTTCCTCTCCTCCTCCATCCACTCCTCTTCTCTATCCTTCTCACCTCTTCCTCTTCTACACACAGAAGGAAGCTGAGTGGCTAACAAAGCTTTGCTCTTCCTCCCCACAAGCCCAGAGCAGCGCAGTATCTAAAAGCAGTGTTACTGCACTCTCCTCTTATGCCTCCTCTTCTGTAATTCTGCCATAGCCCCACTAACTTGCAATAAGTAGTTGGAAGACTTATTTGATTACATAATCACTGACTTGCTGCAAGAGATGATCTTGTTAATGCACAAGCATTCCTCCAGTTATTGATAAGGAAGAAAGTGCCATGACCACAGAGGGAGTGGACATCAGACAGGCAACAGCAGAAAGAGGCAGTGATATTCCAAAAGTGGGCTCCACCATGAGAAGGGGTGAATGATGGGTTTGTAGACTGTGTCCATGGTGCCAAGGATTTTGTTCAGGGACAGATTGCAGAGGACTGGAGGGTATAGCTACTAAATCATCTGATAGCACTTCCTCATAAATAAAGACCACTGCTATTCCCAGAACCCTGCAGTGTGAGCCCTTTTAATGTATCTGCTGCTGACAGCACAATTGGCACAGTCTCTGCTTGTATCAAACTGTATTTAAAGTACCAGCCATTTGGGTACCACATGCAAGAGGAAACACATAATTCTGTACCAAGCTCAGTGGAAGTAGCAACTCAGTGAGACAAATCTCACTGTTGCTGCCAACAGTTGCACCTTCTGGCGCCTCTCCTCCAAGTTCTCCTTCATTTTAACAAAAAAATAGTTGATTCCCTCAAATCTGAAAAGAGCTGAAGTTCTATTTTTTTCTAAAGAGAACTTTCTATGGTTTCTGTCTCAACATTTAGCCCAATTCTTACTGTGTTGTTTCTCTACATTTTGGACTTGGACTTGTTGTTTCAAAAATGATGCATCAGTGGCCGATTTGCCTAATGCCGCGTACACACGAGCGAACTTTACGGCAGACTTTGCCCGGCGGACTTTTCGATGGACTTTACGACGGACTTTCTGAATGAACGGACTTGCCTACACACAATCCACCAAAGTCCCTCAAATTCGTACGTGATGACGTATGACCGGACTAAAACAAGGACGTTCATAGCCAGTAGCCAATAGCTGCCCTAACGTGGCTTTTTGTCCGTCGAACTAGCATACAGACGAGCGGACTTTTCGACTGGACTCTATTTCGACTGATTGATTTAAAACATGTTTCAAATCTAACTTTTGAGAAAACAAAGTCCGCTGGAGCCCACACACGATCGAATTGTCTGACGAAATCCAGTCCGCCGGGCAAAGTCTGCCGTAAAGTCTGCTCGTGTGTACGCGGCATTTGATCCAAAAACTAAGAAGCTACCTGTTATTCAACAATCCACCCTACAAGAAGTGATTAACTTTGCTGCAGAACAGCCACTAGTTGGTGGGTCCCATGTGCACTAATACTAGCAATTAAAAAAAAAATTTAATGACCATTAAAAAAAAAAAAAAACAGACTTGTGTCCACATATAATGGCCTATACAAGCCTTACTGCCCTAATGCTGGTCAGTTTTTTCCTGAAGTATCCCTGGGATGATACACAATAATTTTTAGTGTGGCAAGGCACTTGCCTTGTTTATGTTTTCACATTTTATTATTTTCTACCTGTCAGGCTGTAATGTCCTGGTGCTGGCCGACTTTTGCCAAACCATACCTAAGGCATATAAATCTGATATTTTATTTTTTTTAAATCGGGTATATGGGTATAAGTACAAATACTGGTGAGGGGACGCACTGGACACCTTCGCTGCCATTGTGCTATATGCTGGGTGTCCAGTGCGCCCCTTTAAGGAGGGGTGTTCTCTCTCCAGGCTCATCTGCCCTTTGCCTATCCATTATAATGCATGTACTTCCATTGTGGAGGCTCTCTAAATTTAGAGTTAGGACTGCAGAAAATACTTGGGTGCCGTGAAGTGGCTCTGCAGCTTACATATGTATTTGCACATGTGTGCAAACTAAACCCCTGTTTTTAACGCATACTATTAAACTGGATAATTCAGTTAGTTGCAGGCTGGTCGGTAAGTTGAGCTGGGAATTTTATTTGGTTTTGTTTTTATATGGGTATAATGCCGTGTAAACACAAGCGGACTTTTCGACCGGACTAGTCCGACGGACCGAATCCGGTGGAAAATCCGATCGGGTGTGGGCTCCATTGGACTTGCAGCGGACTTTTTCGGTCGAAAATCTGACGGACTTTAGATTTGGAACATATTTCAAATTTGTCTGACGGACTCGAGTCCGGTTGAAAAATCCGCTCGTCTGTATGCTAGCCCGACGGCCGAAAACAGACGCTAGGGCAGCTATTGGCTACTGGCTATCATCTTCCTTATTTTAGTCCGGTCGTACGTCATCACGTACGAATCCGTCGGACTTTGGTGTGATCGTGTGTAGTCAAGTCCGTTTGTTAGAAAGTCTGTCGGAAGTCTGTGAAAAGTCAGTCGAAAGTCCGTCGGAAAGACTGTCGGAACTTTGTTGACGAAAAGCCCCCATGTATACAGGGCATAAGGCTACATGCTCACAGACATTTTAAAAAACGGGCCAGTACAGACGCCAGGAAAAAAGCGCCGTTAAAAACGCAATTTTATCCACGATTTGCATTGAATTCAATGCATGTTACTCCGAGCTGGCTTTCAGCCGCGTTTCTCTGTCTCTATTCAAAATCTATGGATCCCTATGGAAGCCCATTTATTTGAATAGAGTTCGCACCAGAAGTCGGATCAAGAGGATCCGACTTGCGGTGCGACGTGTGTGCTGAGAATATTGAGGGGGGAACCCAGCGAAAAATTTAAAAAAAAATTTGCGTGAGGTTCCCCCCCAAGACGATACCAGACCCTTCGGTCTGGTATGGATCTCAAGGGGAACCCCCACACCAAAAAAAATGGTGCCTTGAAAAAGTATTCATACCTCTAGAAATTTTCCACATTTTGTCACCAAAAACGTAAATGTATTTTATTGGGACTTTATTTGATAGACCCACAAAGTGACACATAATTGTGAAGTGGAAGGAAAATGATAGATGGCTTTCCAAATTTTTTACAAATAAATATCTGAAAAGTGTGGCATGCATTTGTATTCAGCCCCCCTAAGTCAATACCTTGTAGAACCACCTTTCGCTGCAATCAGAGGCGTCTCTCTAATTAGGCAAAGTAGGCGGTCGCCTAAGGCCTCGCCCCCCCCCCAGGGGCCTCGCCACCGCCTACTTTGCCTAAAGAACCACCTCTGGCTATCCTCATACTACATCAGTCCCAGGTACAGTCAGCGGAGCTTCGTGCCACCTAATTCAGAGTACAGTCAGTCCGCCTCCTCTCTGCTTTGTAACACCCCGTCCCACCAGGGCACTGCCCAGTCTCCACCCCCTTCAAGAAAACTCCACTGGAACAGCAGGTGTCCTTTTCATCAGAACACCAGCAGACACACACCCAGAGACCGTCAACTGCCCTGCCCCGCACGCCAGCAAATCCTCTCCGTCCTGCCCACCAGCAAATCCTGTCCGTCCTTTCAGCCGATATCTTGTGCAAGGGCACAGCTAGCACCTCAGCACAGGATCGCGGAGTCCACCCTCCTTCCAGGGCGGGGCTTCCGTGATGGAGGGGGAGCCAATTCCAGTACGCTGTAGCCTGTCTGTGTGCAGCCAACTGACTAAGCTGTAAGGGGACAGAGCTTTGCTATGTGTGAGGTACATGGGCTTGGGGGTGGGGGTGTACATGTGACGGGGGGTTGTACATGTGACTAGGGGTTGTACAGGTGACTGGGGGGGTTGTACATGTGACTGGGGGGTTGTACAGGTGACTGGGGGGGTTGTACATGTGACTGGGGGGGTTGTACATGTGACTGGGGGGGTTGTACATGTGACTGGGGGGGTTGTACATGTGACTGGGGGGGTTGTACATGTGACTGGGGGGTTGTACATGTGACTGGGGGGTTGTACAAGTGACTGGGGGGTTGTACAAGTGACTGGGGGGGTTATACATGTGACTGGGGGGGTTGTACATGTGACTGGGGGGGTTGTGCAGGTGACTGGGGGGGTTGTGCAGGTGACTGGGGGGGTGGTAATGCAGGTGACTGTGGGGGTGTGCAGGTGACTGGGGAGTTGAGAGCACTGACACCAGCGCACAGTACTAAGTATTAATTAAAATTAATTGCATATATAAAGAGCCCTGGTGTCAGTGTGCTCTATCTCAGCCCTGGTGTCAGTGTGCTCTGGTGTGATGGAGCACACTGACACCAGCGCTGAGATAGAGAGTACTGACACCAGTACTCTTAATATATGCAATTAATTTTTATTGCTTGAATTATTTTTTTTTCCAAATGTAGACGTTAATGGGGCATCAGGTCTAGGTTATGCCTAAGGCCTCACAAAGCCTAGAGCCGCCTCTGGCTGCAATTACAGCTGAAAATCTTTCTGGGTATGTCTCTACCAGCTTTGCACATCTAGAGAGTTACATGTTTGCCAATTCTTCTTTGAAAAATAGCTTAAGCTCTGTCAGAATGGATGGAGAGCGTCTGAACATAATTTTTTCAAGTCTTGCCACAGATTCTCCATTGGATTTAGGTCTGGACTTTGAATGGGCTATTCTAACACTTGAAAATGCTTTTATCTAAACTATTCCATTGTAGCTCTGGCTGTATGTTTAGGGTCATTGTCCTGCTGGAAGTTGGACCTCTGCCCCAGTCTCAAGTCTTTTGCAGACTAACAAGTGTTCTTCTTTCAAGATTGCCTTGTATTTGGCTCCATCCATCTTCCCATCAACTCTGACCAGCTTCCCTGTACTTGCTGCTGAAAAAAAAAGAAGCACCCTAACAACATGATGCTGCCACCACCATGTTTCATGGTGAGGATGGTGTGTTCAGGGTGATGTGCAGTGTCCGTTTTCCGCCACACATAGCGTTGTGCTTTTAAGCCAAAAAGTTCCATTTTGGTCTCATCTGACAGAGCACCTTCCTCCATATGTTTGCTGTGTCCCCCATGTGGCTTCTCGCAAACTACAAATGGGACTTCTTATGGCTTTCTTTCAACATTGGCTTTCTTCTTGCCACTCTTCCATAAAGGCCAGATTTGTGGAGTGCACAACTAATAGTTGTTCTCTGGACAGATTCTCCCACCTGAGCTGTGGATCTCTGCAGCTCCTCCAGAGTTACCATGGGCCTCTTGGCTGCTTTTCTGAATGCTCTTCTTGCCCGGCTTGTCAGTTTAGGTGGACAGCCATGTCTTGGTAGATTTCCATTTTCAGGTGATGGATTGAACAGTTCTCCGTGGTATGTTCAAAGCTTGGGATATTTTTTTATAACCCAACCCTGCTTTAAACTTCTCCACAACGTTATCCCTGACTTATCTGATGTGTTTTTTGATCTTTATGATGCTTTTTGTTCACCAAGGTTCTCTAACAAAACTCTGAGGGCTTCACAGAACTGCTAAGATTAAATTACACACAGGTGGACTCTATTTACTAATTTGGGGACTTCTGAAGGCAATTGGTTCCACTAGATTTTAGCTAGGGGTATCGGAGTAAAGGGTGCTGAATACAATTGCACGCCACACTTTTCAGATTATTATTTGTAAAAAAAATTGAAAACCATTTATCATTTTCCTTCCAGTTCACAATTACATGTGCCACTTTGTGTTGGTCTATGACATGAAATCCCAATAAAATACACTTAAGTTTTTGGTTGTAACATAACAAAATGTGGAAAATTTTCAAGGGGTGTGAACACTTAATTCCCAGCCTGTAAATCACTGCTCTCCAAAAGAAACCTATAAAACTTCTGTGCTGATGTGCATTGACCAGGCATATTCCAGTTTCTATTGTCACCATTTAAAAAGGATTGTGAAAACAATTGCAGCCAGCAACAATTAGGAAACGTGTTCTGTGGGGGAAAAAACAAACAAACAAAAAAAAACAAAACATGCAGCTTGTAATGACTGTAGTGCACGTGGACAAGGACAGACTGTAGAGGATGCAAGACATCACAGCATTAAGATGTAACAAATGAATAAAAAGGTAAAAACCCTTCCCTCCCCCTAATTCTCTAGGATAAACAGTGTTTCGCTACCTACATGACATTCAGTAAGGGTTTACATCAACCTTAAAAAGCTCTACACTAATCTCCCCATATGTAGTTTGTTAGCAGCACTCCCTATGCTTTCTTTTTTAAAGATAAAGCACATTGCTAATATGTCTGCTGTGACACCAGACTTATGCCCCGTACACACGGTCGGATTTTCCGATGGAAAATGTCCGATCGGAGCGTGTTGTCGGAAATTCCGACCGTGTGTGGGCTCCATCGGACATTTTCCATCGGATTTTCCGACACACAAAGTTGGAGAGCAGGAGATAAAATTTTCCGACAACAAAATCCGTTGTCGGAAATTCCGATCGTGTGTACACAAATCCGACGGACAAAGTGCCACGCATGCTCAGAATAAATAAAGAGATGAAAGCTATTGGCCACTGACTCGTTTATAGTCCCGACGTACGTGTTTTACGTCACCGCGTTCAGATTGATCGGATTTTCTGACAACTTTGTGTGACCGTGTATATGCAAGACAAGTTTGAGCCAACATCCGTCGGAAAAAATCCATGGATTTCGTTGTCAGAATGTCCGAACAAAGTCCGACCGTGTGTACGCCCTATTATAGTGAGCAGGCTGGCTTGTTCAAAATCCAACCTATTGTCCAGTCTAAGCCAGCTGAGCTAAGTTGTGGTCAGGACATCAACTAGGAAATTATAATATAGTGTTGGGATCAATAGTCAAGGCAAATGATAAAGTACTTTAGTAAAGGCATTTTGTTTTTATTTTAACAGGGCTAATATTTCTGGTTCAAACTTTAAGCAAATAGCAGCATCAATAGCAGCTACTATTAGTTGATCAACTTTACATAACTTTTTCTTGGGTGCCCAGTCTGTAGCAAATGTCACCAGCACAAAAAAGCTAAGTTCACACTCGCGTTAAAAGCAGGCATTTGAGAGGTGTTAAAAACGCCCTCAAATGCCTATGCAAATTATACAATGGACAGCACACAGTGCTGTTCACACAATCAAAGCATGAAGCATTAGCATTGCATTGCTTCAAAATTGATGTTGAGTCAGAAGGTGTTTGCAGCCTTTCAACGCCTCCCATTCAAGTCTATGGTAACGCTTCACAAAAGCTGTGGCAGGTAGCTGTGGTGTGGTTGCAGGGCATTAATATTAGTGTATTTCCTGTAATGGAATAGGCATTTGTGGAGCAGTTTTAATGAGCCTTAACGCTCATCAAACGCTTCAAAATTCGGGGAGCATTTTTAACGTGCCATTAATGCTTGTAAAATGCTAGTCTAATGCAAATACTAAAGCTCATTGACGCGGATCTAACGCCCATAGTAACGCTATAGGAGCCTTTGTTAAGCATTAAAAATGTAGTCAAGTGTGAACACGCCCTAATGGCCACCTCTGACTGATCTGAAATTTTAGCACTCTTGCCAAGTGTTTAGATCATGTAGGGGAAAACAGAAATGGCTGTATTGCTACTGTGTATTCACTTGTTGATATATGCCTCCTATGCTATATCAAATCTTGGCTTTTAAATAAAGAACTGGACAGGAAGGAGAGGGAAGAGCATTTCTAAGTGTTGTATTTACAAAACATTTTAATGGTAAAGATAAAAACACTCACAAGAGTAGGATGGTATGCGTTTGTATAAAGGAGTAAGTCCCGTTTTGCGTTATCTGGGTGGTCCCACTGTCTCTATGTCCCAGGGTCTGAGTAGTGAGCTGGCGGTTGTGCTGGTGGCGATTTTGCATCAGCCGCGGTGCTGGTGTAGGCTGAGGATGCTGGAGACCAGGGGGTGATGTCACTTCCTCCTTCATTATGAAGGAGCATGCATGCTCCAAACACGAGCTGCCTCCTCTGCCTGCTAACCCGGAAGTGACGTCACCCCCTGGTCTCCTGCGTCAACAGCCTACACCAGTGCTGTTCCCTCTCCTCCCCAACATTAGCTGCTGACTTTTATTGAACAGACACTCACCTGTTGGGGGGGGGGGGTGTTCTTGGGTGAAGTTCTGCTTTAAGGAATCTATACTACCTACATTACTCTTGTACCACAGGTAAAACTATTCAGTTTTGGTATTTTGTTAAGCTTTTTGTAATTTCATGTTATTTTTGAGGCAGCATAGAAATATAAATATGTGTTGTGACTGTTTAAATCATTTAAAGTGTATGTTGCTTTTTCAGTTGTCAAAGAGCTGTATGTGACATCCACTCAAATGCTAAGTATAAAAATCTGTTTGTTGTATGTGTGCATTTCACAGATAAAACAAGGATTTTCAAAAAACAAGATTGTTTCTCCTCCACCAAATATGTTGTATTGCCACATAAAGCTACCTTTTATAATACAAACTTTTAGGAAGTCCCAAGTAAAAATAAAATATATATAAAGTAATACATATATTATTTACTATATGTAATGGCCCCATAGGCTGGCTACAGTACAGCGGTTCTTCCACTATAGAGCCCGAGAGCTCAGCCAACAGTACCTCTCCTCTCTCCAGTTGCATTGCTTGGCTGGCTCACATAGTGAGGTAATATAGTGTTTTCTACTGGTCTGCTTGAGAGCCTTAAGGCCATTTCTTCTGTTTCATAGTTAGAAATTCATATCCTAGCAATATGACCTGGCTCCCACACAATAAAAGAGAACAAAATCTCATCTGTTCAGCCGATTATTATTGCCAAAGACCACATTTCCTGAGACACTACCGGTAGATATCACTCTTTCCACAGTTGGCAGTTTTCCAGTACTACTATGGTTCTCTTGGTTTTCTGAGGGAACAGAAGTTTGGTAAAAATCCATCACCCATGATGGCATTGAAAGGAAGCCCTGTGGATCAACTGTGTAAAATTGCTTTGCTCCTCTTACCCTAGAGGGGGCAACAGAAAGACTGTTTACACTGCTGCATTTTTTCATGGCACCATTAGGTGGTGCTAAAGAGGGTGGTGGTGAAAATAGAGATGTTAATGATAAGCTACTAAGAGTCTCTGAAGGCTCACTTGTTCCTCTTAGACTGCCACCAGCACCTTCTTCATCAGAAGGGTCCATGGAGTCGTGAAGGGTACATCCAGGACTAGTGCTACCACCACTACTATGGCTCCGTTGATGCCGTTGAACCTTCTGAAGTGCAAAGCTAGGGCGAGTATTCCTCCTCTGCATAATTGAAAGAGAAGATATAGGAAGGGTAGTATGGTGGGTTGTAGGAGCTACACGCAGATCAGGGAGGTCCAAGGTGCACTGGGGAGAGTCACTTAGATTTAAGCTGTCCTCCAGTGTAGTCTGTAAGCTGTCCTCAGAAGTTGCACTTCCACTTTCCATTGATGAATTGCTTTCTGTTGGCTGTGGAAAAAAAGAGATAAAAGCATTAATAGACCACAAAGCAGTTTTACAGCTATCTAGAAAATGCTGTATTATGCATCTGGAGTTCTTTCTCAAATTGTCATCCACATGGTTATTCGTCACCTTTTACTGGGTTTAATATCTGCTTAAGAATGAGCTCACAGCCTATATAGCTGCAAAGCGATGGTTTAATGTTTGGTCCAAAGAGGGGGAAAAGGATTCAGGAATGATATACTAAAGCTGGCCATACACCATACAATTTACTTATTCAATTTCCTTTAGATTCACCTTCAACTGAGGGCCTGCCTGATTGCACACAAAGGGAAAGTGTTTAGATTTGACCTCATATTATATGGTTTTGGTAAATCTAAAGGAAATCTATAGAAGAAAATTGTATAATGTACAGTCAGGTCCATAAATATTGGGACATTGACACAATTCTAATCTTTTTGGCTCTATAAACCACCACAATGGATTTGAAATGAAACAAACAAGATGTGCTTTAACTGCAGACTTTCAGCTTTAATTTGAGGGCATTTACATCCAAATCAGGTGAACGGTGTAGGAATTACAACAGTTTGTATATGTGCCTCCCACTTTTTAAGGGACCAAAAGAAATGGGCAATTGGCTGCTCAGCTGTTCCATGGCCAGGTGTGTGTTATTCCCTCATTGTCCCATTTACAAGGAGCAGATAAAAGGTCCAGAGTTAATTTCAAGTGTGCTATTTGCATTTGGAATCTGTTGCTGTCAACTCTCAATATGGGATCCAAAGAGCTCTCACTATCAGCGAAGCAAACCATCATTGGGCTAAAAAAAAAAAAACCCATCACAGATAGCAAAAACATTAGGTGTGGCCAAATCAACTGTATGGAACATCCTTTAAAAAGAAAGAATGCACAGGTGAGCTCAGCAACACCAAAAGACCTGGAAGACCATGGAAAACAACTGTGGTGGGTGACCGAAGAATTCTTTCCCTGGTGAAGAAAACAGCCTTCACAATAGTTGGTCAGATCAAGAACACTCTCCAGGAGGTAGGTGTATGTGTGTCAAAGTCAACAATCAAGAGAAGACTTCACCAGAGTGAATGCAGAGGGTTCACCACAAGATGTAAACCATTGGTGAGCCTCAAAAACAGGAAGGCCAGTTTGGAGTTTCACAGTTCTGGAACAACATCCTATGGACAGATGAGACCAAGATCAACTTGTACCAGAGTGATGGGAAGAGAAGAGTATGGAGAAGGAAAGGAACTGCTCATGATCCAAAGCATACCGCCTTATCAGTGAAGCATGGTGGTGGTAGTGTCATGGCGTGGGCATGTATGGCTGCCAATGGAACTGGTTCTTTTGTATTTATTGATGTGACTGCTGGTAAAAGCAGCAGGATGAATTCTGAAGTGTTTCGGGCAATATTATCTGTTCATATTCAGCAAAATGCTTCAGAACTCATTGAACGGCGATTCACAGTGCAGATGGACAATGACCCGAAGCATACTGCGAAAGCAACCAAAGAGTTTTATAAGGGAAAGAAGTGGAATTGGCGGCACAGTGGTGTAGTGGGTAGCACTCTTGCCTAGCAGTAAAAAGGGTCCCTGGTTCGAATCCGAACCACGACACTACCTGCCTGAAGTTTGCATGTTCTCCCTGTGCATGTGTGGGTTTTCTCCGGGTACTCCGGTTTCCTCCCACACTCCAAAGACATACTGGTAGGTTAATTGGCTTCTGTCCAAAATTGGCCCTAGTATATGAATGTGAGATGGGGACCTTGGATTGTGGGATCCTTGAGGGTAGGGACAGATGTGAGTGTACGATGGATGTGTGGAGTGCTGCGTAAATTGACTGTGCTATATGGGTACCTTTAAATATATAGGGATAATTGTAGACACACACCCACACTCACTCAGGATGAACTGGATGGACTGGTGTCTTTATTCAACCTTACTAACTATTAGGGATGAGCTTCATGTTCGAGTCGAACCCATGTTCGACTCGAACATCGTCTGTTCGACCGTTTACCAAATTGCGAACAATATGGGCCGTTTGCGCCAAATTTGAGTGGAGCGTCACGGCCCATAATTCACTGCGGCATCGCAGTGCATTGCTGGCTGATGATTGGCCAAGCATGCACTATGACCCGCATGCTTGGCCAATCACAGCGCCATCTGTACAGAGAGCTGTAATTGGCCAAAGCCAGGGTGGCTTTGGCCAATTATGGCTCAGGGGGTTTAGTACATGCCCCACACTATATAAGGCCGCCTGCACGTTGTCCCTGTGTAGTGTGTTCCGGCGTTGAGAGGGAGAGAGAGAGAGAGAGAGAGAGAGAGAGAGAGAGACAGTGTCATTTGATTTAAGTTAGATAGATTAGGCAGGACAGTCAGTCAGTTAGTTGCACTTAAAAGTGTATTGTGTGTGTGTGTGTGTGTGTGTGTATATATACTGTATTCAGTTTAGCTAGATCTGTTCCTGTTATCTTCCTACTGACAGGCAGGCAGGTGTTACAGTATTTGCAGAAAATTGCTGGTGTTCTTCTGATCCTATTAGTCCTATTAGCTACAGTATTTACAGTTACTGTAGTGCGACCTCTGCACAGTGTGCAACTAAAGCTAGCTGTAGAAGATTGGTGTTTTTCTGATCCTATCACTACCGCAGGCAGCTACATTATTTTCTAGTGTAGTGCGACCTCTGCACAATGTTCAGCTACAGCTACAAGTTAGTGTAGTGCGACCTCTGCACAGTGTTCAGTTAAAGCTACAAGTTAGTGTAGTGCGACTTCTGCATAGTGTTCAGCTAAAGCTACTAGTTAGTGTAGTGCGACCTCTGCACAGTGTTCAGCTAAAGCTACCTGCAGAAGGTTGGTGTTGTTTTCCTGATCTTATCACTACCGCAGGCAGCTACATTATTTACACGTGTAGTGCGACCTCTGCACAGTGTTCAGCTAAAGCTACAAGTTAGTGTAGTGCGACCTCTGCACAGTGTTCAGCTAAAGCTACAAGTTAGTGTATGCGACCTCTGCACAGTGTTCAGCTAAAGCTACAAGTTAGTGTAGTGTGATCTCTGCTCAGTGTTCAGCTAAAGCTACAAGTTAGTGTAGTGCGACCTCTGCACAGTGTTCAGCTAAAGCTACCTGCAGAAGGTTGGTGTTGTTTTCCTGATCCTATCACTACCACAGGCAGCTACATTACTTACACGTTAGTTTAGTGCGACCTTCTGCACAGTGTTCAGCTAAAGCTACAAGTTAGTGTAGTGCGACCTCTGCACAGTGTTCAGCTAAAGCTACAAGTTAGTGTAGTGCGACCTCTGCACAGTGTTCAGCTAAAGCTACTTGTAGAAAATTGGTGGTGTTCTCATACTAATACTACAGGCAGGCAGTTGATTTTGCTAGCTGCAGTATCAGTGTGTATGTATGTATGTGTGTATATATGTATGTGTGTGTATATATGTGTATGTGTGTGTGTGTGTGTGTATATATATATATATATATATGTATGTATATATCTCTATCCCAGCTTAGTGCAGCTACATCTCACTGCAGGCCATTAGTATGTCTGGAAGGCCAACAAGGAGAGGCAGACAGTCACAAGCCAATAAAAGAGGGCAAGCAGGCTCTCTGTCTAGAGGCAACAGTGCTGGTCGTGGACACGGTGCATCCTCATTAGCACGTGGCTGTGGGATATGCTTGGCCTTTTTTTCGGCAGTTGGCCATGTTGAGCCGCAACATGCGGAAGACTTGGTCGAGTGGATGACCAAGCTGTCCTTATCCTCTCTCACCCATGCTCAGGGTACTTTGTCTGGCAAAGCAGCTGCCAACGCGGCCTCTTCCCTCGGCTCAATGGCATCAGTGACTCCTTCCCTAGCCCCACCATGTCCTCCTGAGGAGTCCCTCGAACTGTTTGACCACAGTGTTGGGTACATGCTCCAGGAGGATGCCCAGCATTTATAAGGCTCTGATGATGATACTGAGCTAGATGAAGCCAGTAACGTGAGCATGGACAGAGGGGGTGCCCAAGAAGGACAGCAATCTGACAGTCATGTTCCCCCTGCTGCAGCATACTGCCAGGTTTGCTCCAGCGATGAGAGAGGGGATGATGAGGTCACTGACTCAACGTGGGTGCCTGATAGGAGAGAGGAGGAGGAGGAGGCACATCACCAATGAGGCAGGATGCCCTCCAGGGGCCAGCCTAGGGGCAGCACACTGACTGCATCACACCTCAGAGCTCCGTATGTGCAGGGCGCTGCTGTCTCTGCGCGTTATTCCAAAAGTTCTTTGGTGTGGGCCTTTTTTATGTCTCAAGTGTATCTCGCGTGGCCAAAACATCTCCCGCTTGGGCACCACATGCTTGACCAGACATATGTTGATCTGCCATGCAGTTCGTTGGCAAGCGTACCTAAAAGACCCACACCAAAAAAACAAAGAGGACCTCTCCTTACTTCTCATCAGCTGGCATCTCCAACCCCACTATACCTTCAGTCCTCTCTGAGACCTGCACTAAGAGGAATAAGAGTGTAGAATTAGGTGTGACACAGAGAAGTACTTGCGGGAAATCTGCTATCGGTACACCAACGTCAGATTGTACCAGGCAAATTTCCCTGCCCCAGCTGCTGCACCGCAAAAAGAAGTTCGCTCCCAGCCATCCACATGCCCAGCGGTTGAATGCTAGCTTGGCAAAATTGCTAGCACTTCAACTGCTACCTTTTCAGTTGGTAGACTCTGCCCCCTTCCATGAGTTTGTGGAATGTGCGGTTCCTCAGTGGCAGGTTCCGATTCCGGCTCTCTACCGGCATGTGGAAGGCAATGTCTTGGCCTCGCTGGACAGGGCAGTTAGTGGTAGGTTGCATATTACCACTGACTCATGGTCCAGCAGGCATGAACAGGAATGTTACCTAAGTTTCACGGCGCATTGGGAGACTCTTCTGGCAGCTGGGAAGGATGCAGGACAAGGTGTAGTAGTTACATAGTTACATAGTTAGTAAGGTTGAATAAAGACACCAGTCCATCCAGTTCAACCTGAGTGAGTATGGGTCTACAACCCTGACCCTTGTCCCTAACCCTGAACATCGCACACTCACATCAATCCCTACCCTCAATCCAAGGTCCCCATTCAGTGTTGGAGGTTGTTCAACCACCACGCCTCCAAAATGCCACTACTAGTGATTCTGACACACCTCTCTCCTCCACCCCCTCCTCTTCTTCTTCCGCCATGGCCTCTTCCTGTGCTTTGTCCTCGGAACCAGTGCTGCTCCGTAGGCATTCAAGGGGCTACGCAAGTTCGCAGGCCAAAAGATGCCATGCGGTGCTTGAGCTGGTGTGCTTGGGGGACAGGAGCCACACTGGGGCAAAGGTTCTGTCAGCTCTGCAGGGGCAGGTTCAAAGGTGGTTGACGCCACGCCAACTTAAGGCAGGAATGGTGGTTTGCGACAATGGCACCAACTCTCCTCTCCACCCTCCGACAGGGACAAATGACCCATGTACCCTGTTTGGCTCACGTCCTTAACTTGGTGATGCAGCGGTTCTTGGGCAGGTACCCGGGCTTACTGGATGTCCTGAGCAGGCCAGGAAAGTCTGTGTGCATTTCCACCGGTCATATAATGCCAGTGCTCGGCTGGCAGACCTCTTAAAGGGATTTAACCTGCCCAAGAACCGCCTAATCTGTGACATGCCCACCAGGTGGAACTCAACGTTGGCCATGCTGCAGCGGCTGCACATGCAGCAGAGGGCAATCAATGAGTTCCTGTGCGACTATGGCACCAGGACAGGGCCAGGGGAGCTTGGTTTTTTTTCCATACGCCAGTGGGCCATGATCAGGGATGCATGCACTGTCCTGTCATCATTTGACAAGGCCATGAGGATGGTGAGCAGTGACAGTGCATGCATCAGTGACACTGTCCCCCTTGTCCACCTGTTGGTGCACACGCTTCATGGAATAATGGACAGGGCACTTGAGGCAGAACAGAGGCAGGAAGAGGAGGACTTCCTTAGCTCTTAAGGCCCCCTTTATCCAGACAGTGTTCCAGCGTGCCCGCCGATCACACAGGAAGAGGAGGAGGAGGACTATGTCAGTATGGAGATGGAGCCTGGCACTCAGCATCAGCAGCAGTCTTTACGGGATCATTTACAGTCCCAAGAAACACATGGACTTGTACGTGGCTGGGAGGAGATGGTTGCGGATCATGTCATCCTTAGTGACCCGGAGGACTACGGACCAAATGCCTCAGCAAACCTACGCTGCATGGCCTCCCTGATTCTGCAAAGCCTGTGGAAGGATCCTCGTAATCGTGGTATGAAGGAGAAGGACCAATACTGGCTGGAAACCCTCCTTGATCCACGTTACAAGGGTAAGGTTGCGGACCTTATCTTGCTGTCGCAGAGGGAGCAGGGAGCAGAGAATGAAACATCTTCGGGAGGCCTTGCAGAAAGGTCTGTGCAACGCGTTCCCAGAGACTGGGAGGTTACAAACTCCTGTTTATGGACAACGTGTTGCTGAGGCTTCGGTCAGTTAAAGAAGGAGCGGTGGAGAAAGTGGCTGTCTGACCGATGCGTTCAGACAATTTTTTAGTCCGCAGCCCCAAGGTATGATCTGTTCCAGCAACCATCGCCAGCGTCTGTTTTACATGGTGCAGGAATACCTAGGGGCAAGATCAGACTTGGACACCTTTCCCACCGAAAATCCTCTGGGTTACTGGGTCTTGAGGATGGATCACTGGCCAGAGCTTGCACAGTATGCAATTGAGCTACTGGACTGTCCTGCATCCAGCGTTCTTTCGGAACGCACATTCAGTGCTGCTGGAGGCTTTGTAACCGATCACAGGGTGCGTCTGTCCACCGACTCGGTCAATGGACTGACCTTCATAAAAATGAATCAGTCTTGGATCACCACCAGCTACCAAGCACCTGATGCTGATGTAACCAAATCATTTTTTTTTTAAATGTCAGATCCCTTCAAAGACTGCCTATGCTGATGCTGAGTGACTATCCTGTTATGCTGAGTAATTATCCTCTTCCTCCTCAATGATCATGCTGATAGCTTGTAAGAACATTTTTGGTTCTGGGCACCAGTGCCTAAGGCCCAATTTTTCAGCCCTGTTTAACAGGGACGTGTAATTATAATTTATTTTTTAAATCTTTGTTTTAAATTTTTTACATACAAAATAGTCAAATATTCTAAATAAAAAAAAAAACACATCGAATACAAATCGATATTTATGTTCACATATAGTTATCCCCCCCCTTGGATCCCACCCACCTCCCTCTCCTCGCTTATTTCTCATAAATACTTATATAATAAATTATCAATAATCAATAATAAAGGCAAAGGTTTCTTCCCCTCTGGTTCCTGTTTTTCTCCATTTTAAACTTAACTGATAATCTCCTTCACATATCTCCACGTTTTTTTAAATGCTTGCCACTTGTCCCATTTGTCCTTGCATTCGCATTCTTCATCTAGTTCAACACCTCCATCATCCAGCCTCTCTATGCTAAATATGTCATTAACACAGTATATCCAGTCCCGAATGTTGGGACCTTCCTTTTCTTGCCATTTTTTTGGTATCTGGCTTAGAGCTGCATTTAACAAGATCGGGGCAATGGATGTTTTATATTGTTTTATTACATAGTTACATAGTAGGTGAGGTTGAAAAAAGACACAAGTCCTTTAAGTCCAACCTATGTGTAATTATGTGTCAGTATTACATTGTATATCCCTGTATGTTACGTTCATTTAGGTGCTTATCTAATAGTTTCTTGAAACTATCGATGCTCCCCGCTGAGACCACCGCCTGTGGAAGGGAATTCCACATTCTTCCCGCTCTTACAGTAAAGAATCCTCTACGTAGTTTAAGGTTAAACCTCTTTTCTTCTAATTTTAATGAGTGGCCACAAGTCTTGTTAAACTCTCTCTTCTGCGAACATTTTTTATTTCTATTGTAGGGTCACCAGTATGGTATTTGTATATTGAAATCATATCCCCTCTCAAGCGTCTCTTCTCCAGAGAGAATAAGTTCAGTGCTCGCAACCTTTCCTCATAACTAAGATCCTCCAGACCCTTTATTAGCTTTGTTGCCCTTCTTTGTACTGGCTCCATTTCCAGTACTTCCTGCCTGAGGACTGGTGCCCAGAACTGGACAGCATACTCTAGGTGTGGCCGGACCAGAGTCTTGTAGAGTGGGAGAATTATCGTTTTATCTCTGGAGTTGATCCCTTTTTAATGCATGCCAATATTCTGTTTGCTTTGTTAGCAGCAGATTGGCATTGCATGCTATTGCTGAGCCTATCCTCTACTAGGACCCCCAGGTCCTTTTCCATCCTAGATTCCCCCAGAGGTTCTTCCCCCAGTGTATAGATTGCATTCATATTTTTGCCACCCAAATGCATTATTTTACATTTTTCTACACTGAACCTCATCTGCCATGTAGTTGCCCACCCCATTAATTTGTTCTGATCTTTTAGCAAGGTTTCTACATCCTGCAGAGAAGTAATTGCCCTGCTTGGCTTAGTATCATCTGCAAATACAGAAATTGAACTGTTTATCCCATCCTCCAGGTCGTTTATGAACAAATTTAAATAGAATTGGTCCCAGCACAGAACCCTGGGGAACCCCACTACCCACCCCTGACCATTCTGATTACTCCCCATTTATCACCAGCCTCTGAACACGCCTTTGTAGCCAGGTTCCAATCCATGTACTCACCCTATGGTCCATGGCAACGGACCATATTTTGTACAGTAAACGTTTATGGGGAACTGTGTCAAATGCTTTTGCAAAATCCAGATACACCACGTCTACGGGCCTTCCTTTATCTAGATTGCAACTCACCTACTCATAGAAGGTAGGTTTGGCAAAAACAATTCTTCATGAATCCATGCTGATTACTGCTAATGATACAGTTCTCATTACTAAAATCTTGTATATAGTCCCTTATCATCCCCACCAAGAGTTTGCATACTATTGATGTTAGACTACCTGGTCTCTAATTCCCAGGAATGTATTTTGGGCCCTTTTTAAATATTGGTGCTACATTGGCTTTTTTCCAATCAGCTGGTACCATTCCAGTCAGTAGACTGTCTGTAAAAATTAGGAACAACGGTCTGGCAATCACTTGACTGAGTTCCCTAAGTCCCCCCGGATGCAAGCCATCAGGTCCCAGTGATTTATTATTGTTAAGTTTCGCAAGTCTAATTTTAATTCTCTCCTCTGTTAACCATGGAGGTGCTTCCTGTGTTGTGTCATGAGGATAAACACTACAGTTTTGGTTACTGAAGCCCCCCGATTCACTTGTGAAGACTGAGCAGAAGAATAAATTCAATACCTTCGCCATCTCCACATCCTTTGTAACCAGATGTCCTTCCTCATTCTTTATGGGGCCAATATGGTCAGTCCTCCCTTTTTTACTGTTTACATACTTAAAGAATTTCTTGGGATTTTTTTTTGCTCTCCTCCGCTATGTGTCTTTCATGTTCTATCTTAGCCGTCCTAATTGCACCCTTACATTTCTTGTTGCATTCTTTAAAAAGTCTGAATGCTGAGGATGATCCCTCAACCTTGTATTTTTTGAAGGCCTTCTCCTTTGCTTTTATATGCATTTTTACATTAGAGTTAAGCCATCCAGAACTTTTGTTCGCCCTTTTAAATTTATTAACCAATGGGATACATTGGCTAATGCCCTTATTTAATATACTCTTAAAGCAAACCCATCTCTCCTCCGTATTCTTTGTTCCTAATATTTTATCCCAATTCATGCCTTTTAGCAAGGTTTGTAGTTTAGGGAAGTTGGCTCTTTTGAAATTCAGTGTCTTTGTATTCCCTTTATGTTTCCTATTTGTGTGATTTATACTGAAACTAATTGACCTGTGATCACTGTTACCTAAATTGCCCCGTATTTCCACATCCGTGATCAGGTCTGTATTGTTGATAATCAGTAGATCCAGTAATGTTTTATTTCTAGTTGGTGCGTCTACCATCTGACCCATAAAATTGTCCTGCAAGACATTAAGGAACTGGTGAGCCTTAAATGAATGTGCGGTTCCCTTCGCCCAGTCTATGTCTGGATAATTAAAATCCCCCATTATGATAACACTTCCCATCCTTGTTGCTAATCTAAATTGTGATAGATCTGTCTCCACTTCCTCCCTCAGGTTAGGGGGCCTATAGCATACTTCCAGTATTATTTTCCCCTTAGCTTCATCCCTTTGGAGCTCCACCCATAAGGATTCCACCTTCTCCCTAGCACCCTCAGTGATGTCATCTCTCACATTCACTTGTACATTATTCTTGATATATAGGCATACCCCTCCCTCTTTTTTACCCTCTCTATCCTTGCGGTAAAGGGTATACCCTTGAATGTTTGCCAGCCAATCATGAGAGCTGTTGAACCAGGTCTCTGAAATTCTCACAAAATCCAAATCCTCCTCGTACAACAGTATCTCTAGTTCACCCATCTTATCCGCCATGCTCCTGGCATTGGTGAACATGCCACATAGTTTAGACCGGTCGCATATTGTCCTCGTATTGGGTGTTTCTTTATTGCAACTAGGACTTGGACTAGGACTTATTGATTCAGCAGTCCTGTGGAAAAACATGCCCACGGTTCTTCCGGAATCTCTTTGTTAGTAATTTCCTTTATTAACTGTAAAATTCCTATCCAGTATTTATTCATTGTGGGGCACTCCCACCAAATGTGGGCCATTGTTCCCGTACCTGGCATCCTCTCCAATAGTCCGCTGACTGATCCAGGTGGAATTTACTTAGCTTGTCTGGAGTCGCATACCACCTCGTTAGGCATTTATAATTTATTTCAGTCATCCTAGAGTCAACCGAGACCGAATGTATCAATTTCCAGATTTTTACTAACATATGGTTATTACAGTGTAATCCCAATTCCTTTTCCTATTGCTTGATGTAAGGCGGTACCTCCAGCCCCTCCCTGTTCACTTGTAATTTGTAAAGTCGGGAGATATTATTTTTTTATTTTCATCCGCATCGAGATAGGGGCATGGTCAGACAATGTGGTAATTTCTATGTTCATCTCCCTTATCAGATCCAGCAAACTGTGATCTACCATCAAATAGTCGAGTCTTGAGTACGTCCCGTGCACAGGGCAGAAGAAAGTATAGTCCTGCATTTTTACATGTTGCACTCTCTATGCATCCATAAATTGGCATTGATGCAGTTTACGACCAATTGTTTTTAATAAAACCTTACTCATCCCCTGTGCCTGGGACGTACTGTCCAGTGCTGGGTTCAAGCAAAAGTTAAAGTCCCCTGCCAATACTACTTCTCCCATCTTGAACCTCATCAACCTGTTCAAAACCTGAATTAAAAAGCCACTCGGGTTTTTATTAGGGCAGTATACATTTGCCAGCTTCAGCGATTTACCTCCTATGTTACCCTTTAAAAAAAGGAATCGTACCTCTGGGTCTGTCATTCTATCTAACACAGAGAAATTACATGTCTTCGCAAACCCTATTGCAACTCCTTTTGGCTCTTTTTGTGGGGGAATCACTATAGACCCAGGTTGGGAAATTTCTTGAATATAATTTGATATTTGACTCTAATGCTAGATGGGTCTCCTGAAGGAAAACTACATATGTGTGATAGCTAAGGAGTTCTTTTAGGTTTTTATGTCTCCTTTTGTGGGGGAGTTAAGGCCCCTAACATTGTAGGACAGGAGATTAATCTCTTTCATTTTCTAATCTAATATAAGATTTCTTATCCCTACCATAACCTTCTTCCAACAAAATTCCCCCTTTGCCTTTGCAAGGTTTGTCTTCTCCTACCCACCCACCCACCCATCCCTCACACCTCTCTCCACGCCACCTCCCCAGTTCCCCCCCCTCCTAACCGCCCACCTCCCCTTCCCCCTCCCAACCACCCACCACCCCCCATTCTCCCACCCTCTAACCCCGGCTGTATTTTGGCCCTAAGTCCGCGGGTTTGAATCCAAACTGAACCCATCCTACTTACCTCTTCAAACTAGGGTGAGGCTCTGATCGCGGCCACCCACGCCCCTGATTCCACCCCACCGCCCTCAGCCGGAAAAAAGGGGGGGGGCGAGGGTGGCAGGCGCCGGAAGCCGGCCAAATCCCCAAACTCCAATTATCCTCAAAACCTCATATTTCACCAGACATCAAAATGTATGCAGTGTTGTATCATGTCTCCTCCTGCCACCCATCCCCTCCCCCTAAAAAAAAAAAAAAAAAGGGGGGGGGGAAGGGGAAAACAAAAATGATTATGATTTCAGTCTGTTCTGCATTTCAACCTCAAGTAGAACACCCCTCACACTACTCTTACAACTTTATACTATCATCTAGGGATGTTTGGTATAGGGATACCCAAAGCCCTTTAAGTCTTCCAGGTGTCTCAACCTAGACGTTCTACCTTCTTGTATTACTATTAGTGATGTGGGGAACCCCCAGCTATATTTTATATTAGCTTTCTTTAGTTCTTCTCAGCTGACGTCTTCGCGCCAAAGTTCCTGCAGATAAATCGGAAAAGATTTGTAGCTCCGTACTCTCAAAGTAAACTGGAGGAGCTCTCCTAAGTTTGTTCCATATCTTTGCTTTATCATCATACGAGTGAAATTGAATTAGTACATCCCTAGGTATTTCCTGTTTTAAGTTTGGAGGTTTCCTGATCCTGTGCACCCGATCAATCCTTAGGACCTCATCTTCACGTCTATCCAAAATTGGGTTGAAGATTTTTTTCATTTTTAACACCAGGTCTTCTTTCTGTTGCTCTGGTAGAGATCTGATCCTCAGGTTTTGGCGTCAGCTTTGTTTTTCCTGCTCTTTCTTTTTTTCCTTAGTTCCTGTTTGTTTTTTCTCCAGACCGGGGGTTTTTGTAGTTACTACTTTGAGATATTTCTGAATAGAACTAGTATTGAGGCTCTCTCTAGAGTTCTTAGACTCTGTTGCTTTTTGTGAGGATTCTTAGCAGCAGGGCTAGTTCCTGCGCTCCAACTAGAGTATCTGTGAGGGGTTGCAGTGTTGTGGCACCAGCACCAGTGCCTAAGGCCTAATTTCTCAGTCCCTGTTTAATAGGGGCGTGTAATTACAATTTTTGATGCAATTCTTTGCAGCAGGGCTAGTTCCTGTGCTCCAACTAGAGTATCTGTGAGGGGTTGCAGTGTTGTGGCACCAGCACCAGTGCCTAAGGCCCAATTTTTCAGCCCCTGTTCAACAGGGACATGTAATTAGAATTCTTGATCTAATATTTCACAGCAGGGCTCGTTTCTGCGCCCACCAAGAGTAACTGTGAGGACTTAGTGTTGTGGCACCAGCACCACCACCACCAAAGGCCCAATTTTTCTGCCCCTGTTCAACAGGGGCATGTAATTACAATTCTTGATCTAATATTTCACAGCAGGGCCCTGTGAGGGCTTACAGTGTTGTGGCCACAACAACACCTAAGGCCCAAATTTCTGCTGAGTATATAGGGCAGGCCCCTGCTTTCAAACATCCAACTTACAAACGACTCCTACTTGCAAACGGAAGGAGACAACAGGAAGTGAGATGAAATCTACCCCTAGGAAGGGAAATTCTATCCTGTAAGAGTTAATATGGGTAAAAAACTTTTCTCCTTTACACTGATGCTTTATCACCAATCCTTGTTTCACTAAAAACCCCAAATTTTCAAAAAACATTTGTCATTGGAACAAAAAGTGAGGTGAAATCTTCTGAAGAGGAGCACAGACAGCAAAACAAATGTCACAGGGGTGATAACCCTTCCCTATGTTTTCCAAAAAGCTTAAAATAGATTTTTTGGCTGGAGCTAAACACGTTAAAAATGTACCAGTTCAAAATTACAAACAGATTCTACTTAACAACAAACCTACATTTCCTGTCTTGTTTGCACCGCCTGTATACTGCTGTTCAGAGTATATAGGGCCTGGGGGCCCCCCACCTTTCCTTTTTTAATTTGGGTGCGGGGTTCCCCTTAATATCCATACAAGACCCAAAGGGCTTGGTAATGGACTGGGGGGTACCCATGCCATTTCTCTCACTGATTTTCATCCATATTGCCAGGACCGACATTACATTAAAGCCGCGAGCAGTTTTAAATTACTTTTATTCCTTTAAAATGTCATTTTGTGCAGGGACTGTTCTAAGCACGGAAAACACGCGCCACTTTACAGGCATACTATAGACACCCCCCAGGTATGATATTTAAAGGAATATTTAACTTTTTTAACTTTAAGCATCATTAAAATCACTGCTCCCGAAAAACGGCCGTTTTTAAAACTTTTTTTTGCATTGACACATATCCCCTGGGGTAGGACCCGGGTCCCCAAACCCTTTTTAGGACAATACCATGCAAATTAGCCTTTAAAATGAGCACTTTTTATTTCGAACGTTCGAGTCCCATAGACGTCTATGGGGTTCTAACATTCATGCAAATTTCCAGTCCGTTCGCAGGTTTTGGTGCAAACCGAACGGGGGGTGTTCGGCTCATCCCTACTAACTATGTAACTATGGAATGTTGTGTAATGGCCAATCACCTGAATCTGAATGAGCATGCATTTCACTTGCTGAAGACAAACCTGAAGGGACAATGCCCCAAGAACAAGCAGGAACTGAAGACAGTTGCAGTAGAGGCCTGGCAGAGCATCACCAGGGATGAAACCCAGCGTCTGGTGATGTCTATGCATTCCAGACTTCAGGCTGTAATTGACTGCAAAGGATTTGCAACCAAGTATTAAAAAGTGAAAGTTTGATGGATGATTGTTAATCTGTCCCATTACTTTTAGTCCCTTAAAAAGTGGGAGGCATATATACAAACTGTTGTAATTCCTACACCGTTCACCTGATTTGGATGTAAGTACCCTCAAATTAAAGCTGAAAGTCTGCAGTTAAAGCCCATCTTGTTTGTTTAATTTCAAATCCATTGTGGTGGTGTATAGAGCCAAAAAGATGTGCAAGCTAAAATGCTGTTTTTTTATTCTCCTTGCATGTCCCCCTTGGATCACTTGTAGTTTGCACTTGTAGTGCAAAGTGGATTTGCCTTTAGTAAATAACCCCCACTGTCTCTACACAGGATCGGGGTCGGTGACAGCCATCCATCACCCCTGGGACTGCAGAGGATGATTTGCTAGTGAGTTACTGGGATTCCCAGGTTTCTCTCCATTTGATCATCTGGATAATGTTTGTGAAGGGATACATTTGTCATTAAAGCTTGTTACTTTTTACTTGAATTTTCTGGTTTATTGACAAACTACTGGATCAGCGCTCCTTGTGTTGTTTTTTTCACTTGGTTGGCAGATCCTATGTAAGTTCACCACATTAATTATTCAATAAACAAAATTTTTTACATGGAACTTTTAGAGGCCCATATCTACATTGAGACCATTTGGTTTAGAATATTTTTTTTCTTGTTTTCCTCCTCTAAAACTTAGGTGCATCTTATGGAGCGAAAAATACGGTATATGTTTATAATTGATTTTCTACATGGGAATTATGGGTGAAATATCATGGTTACACATTCCAAGGAGCATATTTAACCTATTTCTGATAAAAAAAATGCATATAATAATTTTTCGACATGGGGTTTATGGGTGAAATATCATGGCTAAACATGCCTAGGAATACAACTGACCTGTTCCTGATAAGAACACTGGTATAATAATTTTTCTACATGGGGATTATGGGTGGAATATCATGGCTACACATTCCAAGGAACATATTTAACCAATTTCTGATCGCAATATGCATATCATTATTTTTCCACGTGGGGATTATGGGTGATATATCATGGCTACACATTCCAAGGAAACTATTTAAGCTATTTCTGTTAAAAATATATGTATAAGTATTTTTCTAAATGGTAATTATGGATGGAATATCATGACTAAACAAGCCTAGGGACACAGTTGACCTGTTTCTGATAAGAACATGGGTATAATTATTTTTCTACATGGGGATTATGGGTGAATATCATGGTTACACATTCCAAGGAACATATTTAACCTTTTTCTGATAGGAATATGCATATGAGTCTGATAGGAATATGGGTATAATTATTTCCTTACAGACTCCATGGCAGCAATGTGTGTAACCCCACCTCCATGACTACCCAATAGGACCCCTCTCCCATAAATCTTTGCTCTAGGCTGCTATCCATGTTCCTTTTTTGTCCTCCTCCATAGGATCAGGTTGGTTCTCCTACCTGAAGATGACTTCCCTACGATCAAAGTCAGCCGAGTGCCATGTTTTTCCTCCGATAGGCCCCGACTGTTAAGCAGGGTATGGAGTGTACAGCAGAGTAGCGCTGAAGGATTGGAATATGTTCATCTGAGTGCACACGGCCTATCTGCCTATTGCTATTAGGTGGCCCTTATCTGCTATGAGTCCGGTGTGTGTGTATGGCGGCTCTCTCGGCTCAGGTGATCGTAGGTGGAGTGATAAGTTTTTTGTTTTTTTTTTTTTACATATATACATGGCAGCAGTGTTTGTATGTTGTTTGTACCTTCCTTTCATTGTTTTCAGAATCAGTGGTGTCCTATGCCTGGCGCTGACGCTTCCTGCGTTCCAGCAGCCGCTCTCTCTCTTACTTCCGGGTACCGCCGTGCGCTCTGCACATGCGCGGACTCGATACGGACTTCCCGGGGCTACTAACTCGGCGGTTCAAGGTAAGAGCAAGCTCTTTTGTCTGGGGTCTGATTTCCTTGTCAGCTAACTGATGTTTTATCTGTCTCTGCAGTTTCCTATTTTATTGACACCATGGATTCCTGACTGCCCCCTAGTGGCCAGTCCGCTTGTAACAGATATGTTTGCAGTTATGCTTTTTTGCCTGTGTAAGGGAAGAGAGTAGGATTTAGGACACTAGCTGATTTATGTCTCTATCTTTTCTGTTTTCTTTCCTCACAGCCCTTCTGGGTCTGATCCATGGCGTAGTTCCCATAGAGGAAGTGGATCATCAAAATCACACCACCGGCAATCTTCCTCCAGGTCTAGCCATCGTAGGTCTCCTTCCAGATCTGAACAGCGCAGTAAAGATCTTCCTCACCCCTCTTCATCTCACTCTAGTAAGAGACCAGAAAAATTATGCTGGGGGTGTAGGATGCCTTTTCCAGTAGACAAATCTCTCTTTCATCACTGCTTATCTAAAGCTGCAGATGAGAGGGATGGTGCAGACCAGCGTTTAGAATCTATGGTGAGGTGGGTTGTGAAAGAATCTCTACAGGAAAGAGAGGCTCAACAGCCCTGTGATTTCCCATCAGACCCATTATGCCCTCCAGTGGGAGAAGGTTTGATACACAAGACATGGGAATCTTCCCAGCCAAGCCGCTACTCCGCTCCTATATCAGACAGCGAATCGGATCTGGAGGATCCAGGAATGGGGTTTGAATATGCTTTAGTTCCTTCCTTGGTGAAAGCAGTAAGAGAGGCTCAGAAGTGGGAAGACCCTGTTACTTTCCCCCCAAAACAGAGAATAATTTTCATGTAGCTCAATAAAGAGTGACAATACTTTCCTTTTCTCTCTGAGCTGGGTAACATCATATCTGATTAATGGAGCAAGATGGACAAAAAGAGCTCCATGCAATCTAAAGTCTTGAAACTGTATCCTTTCAAGGAAGAGGAAGTAAAACACCTTGAGTCAGCTCCTTTGGTGGATGCAGCACTTACAGTCAGGTACATAAATATTGGGACATTGACACAATTCTAATCTTTTTGGCTCTATACACCACCACAATGGATTTTGAAATGAAACTAACAAGATGTGCTTTAACTGCAGACTTTCAGCTTTAACCTGAGGGTATTTACATCAAAATCAGGTGAACGGTGTAGGATTTACAACAGTTTGTATATGTGCCTCCCACTTTTTAAGGGATCAAAAGTAATGGGGCAATTGGCTGCTCGGCTGTTCCATGGTCAGGTGTGTGTTATTCCCTCATTATCCCATTTACAAGGAGCAGATGAAAGGTCCAGAGTTAATTTCAAGTGTGCTATTTGCATTTGGAATCTGTTGCTGTCAACTCTCAATATGAGATCCAAAGAGCTGTCGCTGTCAGTTAGGGATGAGCTTCGAGTTCGAGTCAAACCCATGTTCGACTCGAACATCGCATGTTCACCCGTTCGTCGAATTTCTAATGTTATGGGCTATTCGCGCCAAATTCGAGTGGCGTGTCATGGCCCATAATTTACTGCGGCATTGCAGTGCATTGCTGGCTGATGATTGGCCAAGCATGCACTATGACCTTCATGCCTTGCCAATCATAGCGCCGTCTGTACAGAGAGCCAGGGTGGCTTTGGCCAATTATGGCTCAGGGAGTTTAGTACACGCCCCACACTATATAAGGCCGCCTGTGTGGCGGCCTTGTGTAGTATGTTGCAGCAGCGGCGGAGAAATAGACAGAGAGACAGTGTCATTTGATTTAAATTAGATAGCCGTTAACTGCACTTACAGTGTATTGTGTATATATGCATCCTAGGTGGTATGTGTATGTGTGTATATGTATGTGTGTGTGTGTGTATGTATGTATGTATGTATGTATGTGTGTGTGTATATATATATATATATATATATATATATATATATGTGTGTGTGTGTGTGTGTGTGTGTGTGTGTGTGTGTGTGTGTATATGTATATGTATATGTATATATATATATATATATATATATATATATATATATATATATATATATATATATATATATATATATATATATATATATACTGTATTCAGGTTAGCTAGATCCATTCCTGTTATTCTCTTCCTACTGACAGGCAGGCAGTTGTTTTAACAGTAATTACAGCTACCTGAAGAAAATTGCTGGCGTTCTTATGATCCTATTAGTCCTATTAGCTACAGTATTTACAGTTAGTGTAGTGCATCCTCTGCACAGTGTGCACCTAAAGCTACCTGAAGAAAATTGGTGGTGTTCTTCTGATCCTATTAGTCCCGCAGGCAGCTGCAGTATTTACAGTTAGTGTAGTGCGTCCTCTGCACAGTGTGCACCTAAAGCTACCTGAAGGACAGCAATCTGGCAGTCACATTCCCCCAGCTGCAGCATACTGCCAGTTTTGCTCCAGCGATGAGGAGGGAGGGGATGATGAGGTCACTGACTCCACGTGGGTGCCTGATAGGAGAGAGGAGTAGGAGGAGGCACATCTCCAACAAGGCAGGATGCCCTCCAGGGGCCAGCTTAAGGGCAGCACACCGACTGCATCACACCACAGAGCTCTGCATGTGCAGGGAGCTGCTATCTCTGAGCATTATTCCAAAAGTTCTTTGGTGTGGGCCTTTTTATAGACGTGTGCATCAGATCCCACCGCTGCTATTTGCAACATATGTTTCAAGCGTATCTCGCGTGGCCAAAACATCACCTGCTTGGGCACCACATGCTTGACCAGACATATGTCGACCTGCCATGCAGTTCATTGGCAAGTGTACCTAAAAGACCCACACCAAAGAACATAACGGACCTCACCTTGCTCCTCATCAGCTGGGATCTACAACCCCACTATACCTTCAGTCCTCTCTGAAACCTGCACTGAGAGGAATGAAGGTGTAGAATTAGGTGTGTCACAGCCAAGTACTTGCGGGCAATCTGCTATCGCTACACCAACGTCAGATTGTACCAGGCAAATTTCCCTGCCCCAGCTGCTGCACCGCCAAAAGTAGTTTGCTCCCAGCCATCCACATGCCCAGCGGTTGAATGCTAGCTTGGCTAAATTGCTAGCACTTCAACTGCTGCCTTTTCAGTTTGTAGACTCTGCCCCCTTCCGTGAGTTTGAGGAATGTGCGGTTCCTCAGTGGCAGGCTCCCAAACGCCACTTTTTCTCATGGAAGGCAATTCCGGCTCTCTACCAGCATGTGGAAGGCAATGTCAGCGGTAAGGTGCATATTACCGTTGACTCATGGTCCAGCAGGCATGGACAGGGACGTTGCCTATCTTTCACCGCGCACTGGGTGATTCTTCTGGCAGCTGGAAGCGATACAGGACAGGGTGCAGTAGTGTTGGAGGTTGTTCTGCCACCACGCCTCAAATTCTACTAGTGATGATTCTGCCCCACCTCTCCTCTTCTTCTTCCTCCATGGCCTCTTCCTGTGCTGATTTGTCCTCGGAACCAGCGGTGCTCCGTAGGCATTCAAGGGGCTACTCAAGCATGCAGGCAAAAAGATGCCATGCGGTGCTTGAGCTGGTGTGCTTGGGGGACAGGAGCCACACTGGGGCAGAGATTCTGTCAGCTCTGCAGGGGCAGGTTCGTAGGTGGTTGACGCCATGCCAGCTTAAGCCAGGTATGGTGGTTTGCGACAATGGCACCAACCTCCTCTCTGCCCTCACGTCCTTAACTTGGTGGTGCAGCAGTTCTTGGGCAGGTACCTGGGCTTACAGGATGTCAGGAAAGTCTGTGTGCATTTCCGCAAGTCATATAATGCAAGTGCTCGGCTGGCTGACATCCAAAAGGAATTTAACCTGCCCAAGAACCGCCGATATGCCCACCAGGTGGAACTCAATGTTGGCCCTGCTGCAGCGGCTGCACATGTAGCAGAGGGCCATCAATGAGTACCTATGCGACTATGGCACCAGTACAGGGTCAGGGAACCTTGGTTTTTTTTCCACACGCCATTGGGCTATGATCAGGGATGCATGCACTGTCCTGTCACCATTTGAGGAGGCCACGACGATGGTGAGCAGTGACAGTGCATGCATCAGTGAAACTGTCCCTCTTGTCCACCTGTTGGAGCACACGCTGCGTAGAATAATGGACAGGGCACTTGAGGCAGAATAGAGGGAGGAAGAGGAGGACTTCCTTACCTCTCAAAGCCCCCTTTATCTAGACAGTGTTCCTGCATGCCCGCTGATCACACAGGAAGAGGACGAGGAGGAGGGGGATTGTGTCAGCATGGAGGTGGAGCCTGGCACTCAGCATCAGCAGCAGTCTTCAACGGATCATTTATAGTCCAAAGAAACCCATGGACATGTACGTGGCTGGGAGGAGGTGGCTGCGGATCATGTCGTCCTTAGTGACCCAGAGGACTCTGGACCGAATGCCTCAGCAAACCTATGCTGCATGGCCTCCTTGATCCTGCAAAGCCTGCTTAAGGATCCTCGTATTCGTGGTATCAAGGGGAGGGATGATTACTGGCTGGCAACCCTCCTTGATCTACGTTACAAAGGTAAGGTTGCGGACCTTATCTTGCTGTCGCAGAGGGAGCAGAGGATGAAAAATCTTCGGGAGGCCTTGCAGAAAGGTTTGTGCAACGCGTTTCCAGAGCCTGGGAGGTTACAATTTCCTGGTCCTCCTGGACAACGTGTTGCTGAGGCTTCGGTCAGTCACAGAAGGAGTGGTGGAGAAGGTGGCCGTCTGACCCATGCATTCAGACAATTTTTTAGTCCGCAGCCCCAAGGTATGATCGGTTCCAGCAACCATCGCCAGCGTCTGATTCACATGGTGCAGTATTACCTAGGGGCAAGATCAGACTTGGACACCTTTCCCACTGAAAATCCTCATGGTTACTGGGTCATGAGGATGGATCACTGGCCAGAGCTTGCACAGTATGCAATTGAGCTACTGGCCTGTCCTGCATCCAGCGTTCTTTCGGAACGCACTTTCAGTGCTGCTGGAGGCTTTGTAACCGATCACAGGGTGCGCCTGTCCACTGAATCGGTCGATCGGCTGACCTTCATAAAAATGAATCAGTCTTGGATCACCAGCTACCAAGCACCTGTTGCTGATGTAACTGATTGGTTTTTTTTTTTTTAAATGTGAGATCCCTTCAAGACTGCCTATGCTGATGCTGAGTGACTATCCTGTTATGCTGAGTCACAATCCTCTTCCTCCTCAATTGTCATGCTGATAGCTTGTAAGAACAGTTTTGGTTCTGGGCACCGCCACCAGTGGCCAAGGCCCAATTTTTCTGCCCCTGTTTAACAGGGGCGTGTAATTACAATTTTTTATGCAATACTTTGCAGCAGGGCTCATTCCTGCGCTCCAACTAGAGTATCTGTGAGGGGTTGCAGTGTTGTGCCACCAGTGCCTAAGCCCAATTTTTCTGCCCCTGTTCAACAAGTGCATGTAATTAAAATTCTTGATATAATATTTCACAGCAGGGGTGGTTCCAGCGCCCACCAAGAGTAACTGTGAGGACTTACAGTATTGTGGCACCAGCACCACCACCACCAAAGGCCCAATATTTCTACCACTGTTCAACAATGGCATGTAATTACAATTCCTGATTTAATATTTCACAGCACGGCCCATTCCTACGCCCACCAAGAGTAACTGTGAGGGCTTACAGTGTTGTGGCAACACCAACACCTAAGGCCCCAATTTCTGCAGAGTATATAGGGCAGGCTCCTACTTTCAAACATCCAACTTACAAATGACTCCTACTTGCAAACGGAAGGAGACAACAGGAAGTGAGATGAAATCTACCCCTAGGAAGGGAAATTCTCTCCTGTAAGAGTTAATATGGGAAAAATGTGTCTCCTCTTCACTGATGCTTTATCACCAATCCTTGTTTCACTAAACACCCCACATTTTCAAAAAACAGAAAGTGAGGTGAAACCTTCTGAAGAGGTCACAGACAGCAAAACAAATGTTACAGGGGTGATAACCATTCCCTATGTTTTCCAAAAAGCTTAAGAATAGATTTTTTGGCTGGAGCTACACTTTAAGAATGTACCAGTTCAAAATTACAAACAGATTCTACTTAACAACAAACCTACAGTCCCTGTCTTGTTTGCACCGCCTGTATACTGCTGTTCAGAGTATATAGGGCCTGGGGGGCCCACGCCTTTCCTTTTTTTTAATTTGGGTGCGGGGTTCCCCTTAATATCCATATGAGTCCCAAAGGGCCTGGTAATGGACTGGGGGGTGGGGGGTACCCATGCCGTTTGTCTCACTGAATTTCATCCATATTGCCGGGACTCGACTTTACATTAAAACCGCAAGCAGTTTTAAATGACTTTTATTCCTTTAAAAATGTCATTTTGTGCAGGGACTGTTCTAAGCATGGGAAACACGTGCCACTTTATAGGCATACTATAGACACCCCCTAGGTACGATTTTTTTTTTTTTTTTACAAATAACGTGGTGTTTTTATTTGAAAAAAAGGAGAACAGTTTACATATAATGTACACATTACAACATTGCATTTATAGAGTACACATTACAACATTGCATTTATAGAGTATGTGCAGACAACAAAAAGGTATGATCCAATTACAGCGTATATACCAGTCATGTATATTACATCTTGCCATCTTGGAACATAAAGCAACTATGGATATGCGCCTAACTTACATACAAGGCTCATAGAGATCTCTACACAGGAATTAGCTTATAGTGGGTCTCTAGGTATTTCTGTGCATGTATCTGCATTCTCCAGCCATGTGTCCCAAATCTTGCCATATTTAGCAGGGCATTTTCTATGCACGTATATCTCTTTTTTATATGGCAGCACCTGGTTAACCAATGAGATCCATTCCTGGATTGTTGGCGGTGCGGCTTGTAGCCACTTTCTTGCTATAAGTAGCCTAGCTGTGAACAATACATCCTGTAAGAATATTTTATGAAATTTATCTGAGTCAGGGTCCGGGAATATTCCCAACAGGCATTGCTTCGGGCAAAGCGTCAGGGGTGATCCCATCTTGTCGTGTATAAATTTGACTATTTGGGACCAATAGTCCTGTATCACCGGGCATGTCCATATAAGATGAAAAAAGCTGCTCAAGGGGCTATCGCATCTAGGGCATAGTGGATTCTGGTTGGGTTTAAATTTAGCCAATCTGTGGGGGGTTAAATATGACCTATGCATAATGTACAATTGCGTGATTCGGTCAGATAGCCTAGTGGATACTTTTTTATTAGTGCTCAATGCATCCTCTCATTCATCATCCTCCAACTCCCCCACATCCCGGGCCCAACGTTCTTTTAAATTATATGCTAGAATGACTGGGGGGGGCGGAGTAAAGAATTGTAGAACAATGATATAAGCTTACGGGAATCCTGGTCAGTTATAATGCTTAAAACATCAAGACGCTCCACATTAGGGGATTCAGCATTAAACTGTGTTTGGAGGGCGTGGCGGAGCTGGAGGTACCTGAAGTGCATCGAGTTGGGGAGGTGGAATTCCTCTTTGAGTTGTTGGAATGGCTTAAATACATTATTATAGTACACATCAGATAGATACCTTACTCCCTGATTTAACCATAACCGAACATCAGGAATAGTTAATAATTCTTGTAGACCAGGATTATCCCATAGTGGTGTATGGTAATGTGTAGGTGGTATTTTCAGTCTGCGGCCTATGACCTCCCATATCTTCCAATGATGATATATTAGACTTTTACATCCACCCAGATTCCCAGTACTCTTACGGTCTTTGAGCAAAATTTGAAAGGGGTGAGTTATTCCCTGGGTATAGGAGGAACATATCAGGGATAAATACCGCTCTTTGTCCTGCTTATCTAAAAAGAAAAAATGAGATAATTGTGCAGCCAGGTAATACATGTTAAAGTCTGGTAACGCCGCGCCCCTTAACTCAGTTGGGTTTTTGAGTACTTGCCAGTACAGTTTTTATGCCGTGCCGATCCCCATACAAATGAGTTAAGGAGGGCTTCTATAGATTTGAAAAGTCTAAGGGGTATATAAGCTGGAGCATGCCAAAGGACGTACAAGAATTTGGGGAGAAGAACCATCTTAATAAGATTGATCCGACCCATAACCCCCAGTGGTAGTTTGGCCCATGTTTGAGTTTTAGCTTTTAATTGTGCTATTAGGGGTTCTATGTTAAGCCTGACATAGTCTTCTGGTGTGCGGGTTATGATGACTCCAAGATATGTCATGGAGCTAACTCTAAGAAGGGGAGAAGAGGCCATCGTATCAGTGGGAACACTGACATCGATGGGGAGAATCAAGGATTTATCCCAATTGATCTTGAGGCCAGAGTATCTACCAAAATTTTGAATAAGCTCAAGGGCTATTTTTAGGGATGGGCCGGCGTCTGTCAGATACAACAACATGTCGTCCGCGTATAGGCTGATCTTTTCTACTAAATCTCCCCGTCTCAGGCCCTGGATACCTACATGTGCCCTAATGAAGGAGGCAAGGGGCTCCACCGCCAAGGCATATAATAAGGGGGATAGGGGACACCTCTGGCGCGTGCCTCTGGACAGGGGAAAGGAATCAGATACTTTGCCGTTAACCAAGATCCTGGCACAAGGGTTCTGATGTAGGAATTGAATCCACCTGACGTACCTGGGCCCAAAACCAAAACGACGTAAGCATGACCAAAGATAGTCCCACTCGACAGAGTCAAATGCTTTAGCAGCGTCTAGGGACACTACTACTCTGGAGCCTAAGTGGTCATGTTCAGGGTGGATTAAAGTCATTATCACTTTGCTCAATCGTAGTGCCAGGATCTTGGCCAATATTTTAATGTCCAGTTGAAGCAGGGAAATCGGAAGGTATGATTCATGGAGGGTCGGGTTTTTCCCTGGTTTGGGTATCAGTACAATATAGGCTTCACTCATGGAAGGGGGTAGGACACCAGTTTTAAAGATGTGAGAAAATAATTCATAGAGCCTGGGGACTAGGGTTTCAGCATATGTCGTGTAGAACTCAAGTGGGAGGCTATCAGAGCCTGGTGCTTTAGATGTGTTAAGTGTGGTCATGGCTTCTATTATGTCATCTTTAGATATGGGAGCTTCTAGCATCTCACATTGTTCACCCGTCAGGGTGGGCATTTCTATATTGGCAAGGATTGTCGCTAATTCTTCCGGGGGATTGGTGGTAGTGGAATTGTAAAGCGCAGCAAAGAAAGTGCGAAACTCCCTGGCCACCATATCGGGGTCTGTAATCAGGGTCCCATCCGCAGCCCGAAGGGACACCACCACTGGAGGCCTATGATCAGGGCCGTTTTTAAGGCAGGGCAAAAGGGGCAGCTGCCCCGGGCCCTGTCATTGTTGTGGGGCCCAAAGCAGCTGCCTCATACTTGCCAACTATCCTAATTTAAACTCCCTCGTCCCTTGAGGTTTTAGTCCCGTGCTGTGTCCTGATATCTCACTGTGAAGTGCTGGTACTAATGCTAATGCCCAGCTCTGCCCTATTGTTGTGTAAAGATGACTCACCTGCAGACTCTGTGTTTACATGTAAATTACTGGCATTCATATGTAAATAGCGGCGGCCAGCGGCATTGATATGTATATCATGCCCCCTGAGGTCATATCCACAGTAATCTCTAGCAACCAATCAACAAGCAGAAATCATGTGCTGTAACCTCTAGCAATTAATCAGTGAGCCGTAATGTGTGCTGTAACCTCTAGCAACCAGTCAATGAGCGGTAATGATACACTGTAACCTCTGGCAACCAATCGCAATAGCTACCTGATCTGATTCAGTAAACTGATTTTGAGTCTAGCTGCTATTTATTGTATGTCTCAGAGCAGGTGGAGAGCGAAACTGCATGGGGAGGCCCCAAGAAAAGTTTTGCCCAGGGTCCAATCAATATTAAAGACGGCCCTGCCTATGATCCAAGTGGGCTAGGTAGGCCAAAAGACGTCCCGCCCTCTCTCCACTCTCATACACCCTCTGTTTATTGTAAAAGATCTTCCTCTCAGCTTTTTGGAAATGAAGACCATTCACAAGTCTGGTTTGTAGTTTTAATTGATCTGCTGTGGATGGAGATGGATCAGCTATGAATTCTCTCTCCGCCTCTGCAAGGGATTGTTCCGCCTGTTTTATTACCCGCGACGAGTTCTGACGGTATCTAGAAATACGCTGCGTTTAATATCATCCTAGCGTGTATTTTAAAAGCATCCCAAATCATCTCTAGTGGCGCAGTATTTCGGTTGGTCTGAAAGAACAGGTCCCATTCGGTCCCAATTTCTTCTAGCCTTGGGATAGCTGTCAGCCAGAAAGGGTTTTCCTAGGTACGATATTTAAAGGAATATTTCACTTTTTTTCACTTTAAGCATCATTAAAATCACTGCTCCCGCAAAAAAGGCCGTATTTAAAACTTTTTTTTGCATTGACACATGTCCCCTGGGGCAGGACCCAAACCCTTTTTAGGACAATAACTTGCATATTAGCCTTTAAAATTAGCACTTTTGGTTTTGAACGCTCGAGTCCCATAGACTTTAATGGGGTTCTAAAGTTTGCATGATCTTTCGGTCCGTTCGCAGGTTCTGGTGAGAACCAAACGGGGTGTGTTCGGCTCATCTCTACTATCAGTGAAGCAAGCCATCATTAGGCTAAAAAAACAAAACAAACCCATCAGAGAGATAGCAAAAACATTAGGTGTGGCCAAATCAACTGTTTGGAACATCCTTAAAAAGAAAGAAGGCACAGGTGAGCTCAGCAACACCAAAAGACCTGGAAGACCACGAAAAACAACTGTTGTGGGTTACCAAAGAATTATTTCCCTGGTGAAGAAAACAGCCTTCAAAATAGTTGGTCAGATCAAGAACACTCTCTAGGAGGTAGGTGTATGTGTGTCAAAGTCAACAATCAAGAGAAGACTTCACCAGAGTGAATACAGAGGGTTCACCACGAGATGTAAACCATTGGTGAGCTTCAAAAACAGTAAGGCCAGATTAGAGTTTGCCAAACAACATCTAAAAAAGCCTTCACAGTTCTGGAACAACATCCTATGGACAGATGACACCAAGATCAACTTGTACCAGAGGGATGGGAAGAGAAGCATATGGAGAAGGAAATGAACTGCTCATGATCCAAAGCATACCACCTCATCAGTGAAGCATGGTGGTGGTAGTGTCATGGCATGGGCATGTATGGCTGCTAATAGAACTGTTTCTCTTGTATTTATTGATGATGTGCCTGCTGACAAAAGCAGCAGGATGAATTCTGAAGTGTTTCGGGCAATATTATCTGCTCATATTCAGCAAAATGCTTCAGAACTCATTGGACGGCGCTTCACAGTGCAGATGGACAATGACCCCAAGCATACTGCGAAAGCAACCAAAGAGTTTAAGGGAAAGAAGTGGAATGTTGTGCAATGGCCAAGTCAATCACCTGACCTGAATCTGAATGTGCATGCATTTCACTTTCTGAAGACAAAACTTAAGGGGAAATGCCCCAAGAACAAGCAGGAACCGAAGACAGTTGCAGTAGAGGCCTGGCAGAGCATCACCAGGGATGAAACCCAGCGTCTGGTGATGTCTATGCATTCCAGACTTCAGGCTGTAATTGGATGCTAAGGATTTGCAACCAAGTATTAAAAAGTGAAAGTTTGATGTTTGATTGTTAATCTGTCCCATTACTTTTGGTCCCTTAAAAAGTGGGAGGCACATATACAAACTGTTGTAATTCCTACACCGTTCACCTGATTTGGATGCAAATACCCTCAAATTAAAGCTGAAAGTCTGCAGTTAAAGCATATCTTGTTTGTTTCATTTCAAATCATTGTGGTGGTGTATACAGCCAAAAAGATTAGAATTGTGTCGATGTCCCAATATTTATGGACCTGACTGTATGAGACTAGTAAGATATCTAACTCTTCCCCTAGAATACACTGTATCTTTTAAAGATCCCTTGGAAAGACAGATTGATTCGAATTTAAAAAGGATTTATTTGACATCAGGAATGGCATGCAAACCAGTACTTGCGATAGCCGGAGTATCCAAAGCCATGGAATCTTGGAATGACAATGTTGATGAGTTCCTAAGAGGTATCTCTGTTGAAACGGCTAAAGATTCTCCTATCCAGGAGATCAGGCTGGCGTCCGCCTTTCTTGGGGAGGCTTCTATTGATGTCATCCTCCTGATGTCCTTGGGTATGTTGGCGGCTGTTTCAGCACGTCGTGCCTTATGGCTCCTTCCATGGTTAGCGGATCCAGCTTCCAAACAAGTTTGGTGCCGAATTCTTTTTGAGGGAACTTCCCTCTTTGGCAACAAGCTTGATAGTGCCATAACCCGGGCCACAGGGGATAAGTCCTGGTTTCCTCCCTCAAGACCGACACCTACAGAATCAGAAATGCTCATTCCCAAGAAGACAAAATTTTAATCTCGCTAGGAAAGCGCGCAGTTGCAGACCTGGTCGGGAGTTTTCAAGGTTCTAGAAATCTAGGCAGTCCTCTTTCAAAAAACCCACAAAAGGTGGTTCCTCTAGCAACCAGGACTCCACTAAGTCCTTTTGCGTTTGGGTCCGCTCAGGCAGGCCCGGTGGGGGCTCGTCTTCTCCGCTTCAGGCATGTCTGGTTGGCCTCAATCTGGGATTACTGGACCATCAAGACGGTCTCCTACGGTCACACGTAGGTCTTCAACAACACCCCAAGATTCAGATTTGTTCCTACAACTCTTCCAGGTTCAGAAGAGAAAAAGCAGGTCCTGTTAACCTACGTTAATTGTTTATTGGATCAAGGTGCAGGCATCCCTGTTCCAGAAGATGAACAAGGCAAAGTCATGTATTCTCCTCTGTTCATGATACAAAAAAAAACGCACATGGAGACCAGTCATAGACTTAACCCATCTCAATTCCTTTATTCGGAAGGAAAAATTCAAAATGGAGTCCTTACTTAAAATTCAACAGTCACTACATCTGGGAGACTGGTTGATTGCAATCGATTTAAAAGATGCCTACTTCCCACGTGCCAGTGGCAACGGAATTTCAACAATTCCTCCGCTTTGCGGTAGGCGTCCAGCTGTTTCTAGGGGCTCACTTCAATACAGTGGAAGGCACTATCTCCCTTCCAGAAGAGAAGATTGGAGTGATTCGAGACAGAATACATGCAGCCCTCGGGTCATCTCACCTATCCGCTCTCCAATGCCTGAAAGTAATTGACACAATGACAGCCACTATTCCTATGGTGAAGTGGTCCCAATGGCATACACGGCCCTTCCAAAAAGGATTCCTTCAACAATGGGATTCCTCCAGCCAAATCCAGCGCATACACCTTACTCCAACCATGAGAGTGTCCCTCCTTTGGTGGCTTCAGGGGAAAAATCTGCGCAATAATCGTTTAATCATTCCCATCTCATGGGTCACGATAACATTGGATGCCAGCAATCGGGGTTGGGGCGCTCACTGCCTATCAGAAGTGGCTCAGGGCAGATGGAATTCCCCTTCTCGGGGGGATTGTCTCCAATATACTGGCGCTGAGGGCCACCTTTCAGGCACTCCTGTCATTTTGCCATCTAATAATGAATTTGTTAGTAATGCTAAGGTTGGACAACCGCGGTGGCTTATATAAGAAAGCAGGGTGGAACTCGCAGTTGGTCCCTGATACAGGAAGTGGAGCCAATAATGAGCTGGGCTCAGAAGAACTTGTCCAACATCTTTGTGGTTTACATTCCAGGGATTCAGAATGTACAGACGGACTTCCTTTCTTGTGTTCAAATGGACAACAATGAGTGGTCTCTCCACAGAGAGGTGTTGGAATGGCTTCTGACCCTGGGAGTGTCTCCAGAGGTCGATCTGTTTGCTTCCCCATGTAATCACAAAATGCCTAAATACTATTCAAGGTTCAGAGACCCTCAGGCATATGGGACAGATGCTCTCACGGATCAGTGGAGGTTTCAGAAGGCCTATGCCTTCCCTCCGGTACCGATGATTCTTTAATTTCTCCGGAAGCTCAAAACAGAGAAAGTGGAAATCATAGCAGTGATTCCTTTCTGGCCAAACAGGCCATGGTTCCCTCTGTTAACACTCAGCTATCGAGACCCAGTTCACCTACCTCTCAGGCCGGATCTACTATCTCAAGGCTCAACTCTACACCCTTGCCCATCCTACCTACACCTCAGGGTTTGGTTCTTGAGAGGGGAAGGCTGGAAGCTCTAGGTTGCCCTGAAGAAGTGATTCGGACCCTTCTCAGTGCCAGAAGGAAAAGTACTAATAGGGTATTTGAACGTATATGGTCCAGATTCACTGATCACATGTCTTCTAGGTCGAATCCTTGTAACTCTCCAGCAGTCCAAGACATACTGAGTTTTCTTCAATCAGGACTTGACCTATCTCTGGCAGTCAGCTCCCTAAGAGTATAAGTATCAGCCATCTCGGCCTTCACAGGAGTTTCATGGGAAAATCATGCTCTGGTCCGTCAGTTCTTTAAAGGAGCCATCAGGCTTAGACCTCAAAGAAGACCTAGGTTCCCCAAATGGGACCTCCCTCTTGTCTTGGATTTTCTCTCCAGCCTCGGTTCAGACCCTGACAAACCTCCTTTCAACAAAAGACCTCACACTCAAGACTACTTTTTTAGTAGCTGTGACTTCGGCCAAGAGTGTCCGAAATGAGAAATCTAGGTTCAGAGGAGCCTTTTCTGACTTTTTTCTCCAGACAGAGCAGTGTTGATTCCCATGTTAGGGTCAAACCCTAATGTGACCTCAGTCTTCTATGAAAACCAAGAGATTGTACTTCATACCTGGAGGTTACGGCTCCTTTCAGACAATCAGAATTTCTCTTAAACCCTTCGCTATGGTAAAAACAAAGGAATGCGGGCTTCGGTCAGATCAATTTCTTCCTGGATTGTGCAGACCATTCAGAGGGCGTACAGGGCAAAGGGCTTGGCTCCTCCTGAGGCAGTGATGGCTCATTCGACCCATAGTATCTCAACCTCTTGGGCAGCATCTCGGCATGTCTCACCTGAAATCATTTGTAGAGCGGCTTCTTGGTCTTCTATCAACACATTTTTCTCTCACTACTGTGTTGAACCAGCTGCTCTGTCATCCATTAATTTTGGTTTACAAGTATTCTTGGTTGACAATGTTAAATAAATTTTGGTTTCTTTGCACAACATTTTGCCCACCCGGGTGTGTATGGCAAGATATTTCCCACACGTTGCTGCCATGGAGTCTGTCAGGAAAACGGAAAATTTATATCCAATACTTACCGTAATTTTCCTTTCCTTTCCTCCATGGCAGCAGGAGTTCTCTCCCAAATGTCTGGAGTAGGCTAGTTACGGAACATGGATAGCAGCCTAGAGCAAAGATTTATGGGAGAGGAGTCCCATTGGGTAGTTATGGAGGTGGGGCTAACCCCACACATTGCTGCCATGGAGTCTATCAGGAAAGGAAAATTACGGTAAGTATTTGATATAAATTTTGAGTTTTTTCTACATGGGGGTTATGGGGGAAAATCATGGTTACACATTTCAAGGAACATATTTAACCTATTTCTGATAGGAATATGCATATAATTATTTTTCCACATGGTGATTATGGGTGGAATATCATGGCTAAACATTCCTAGGAGCATATTTAACCTGTTTCTGTTAAAAATATGCATATAATTATTTTCTGCATGGGGTTTATGGGTGGAATATCATGGATAAACATCCTATGTAATGCCTTTGAAATGTTTCTGATAGGAATATGCGTATAATCATTTTTCTACATGGGGATTATGGGGGGGGGGGGGGTGTATCATGGTTACACTTAACAAGGAACAAATGTAACCCATTTCTGATAAGAATATGCATATAATAATTTTTCTACATGGGGATTATGGGTGGAATATTATGGTTAAACAGTTCCAGCCAAGCTGACCATTTGGCGAACACCTGAATTTGCGTGATGCCGCCGAGTGCCCCACAATTCACTGCGTGCTGCATAGTGCATAGCTGGTTGTTAAGGAGTGTGCCGGAAAGCCAACCTTTGCATCTTTGACAATGGATGAGTCATCAGCTGTCAACGGGCTTCTCCGCTGACAGCTGAATTAAAAACAAAAAAACATTGCCTGCAATCGAAAAAAGTGAAAGAAAATGGCATGGGGGCTATACCAAATTTTTTTTTTATAAAATGGCGTGGGATCCCACCAAAATCTATACCAGACCCTTATCCGAGCATGCAGCCCAGCAGGTCAGGAAAGGGGGGATGAGCGAGTGCCCTCCACTCCTGAGCCATACCAGGCCACATGCCCTTAACATGGGGGGGTGCTTTAGGACAGATGGGGACAAGGGTCTCTTCCTAACCACCCTGGGGGGTGGTTGTGGGGGTCTGCTGGCAGGGGGCTTGTGGGAATTTGGAAGCCCCCTTTAACAAGCGATGTTCAGGCCGAACTTTTGCTTGGCTCGAACTGTTCACCAAACTTTAGTTCCTAGGCATGTTTAGCCATGATATTACACCCATAATCCCCAATGTTTTTAGAAACCAGTTACAAATGTTCCTTGTTAAGTGTAACCATGATATCCCCCCCATAACCCCATGTAGAAAAATAATTATACCCATGTTCTTATCAGAAACAGGTGAAATTCATTACATAGGATGTGTATCCATGATATTCCACCCATAATCCCCATGTAGAAAAACAATTATAACCATGTTTCTATCAGAAACCGGTTAACTGTGTTCCTAGGCTTGTTTAGCCATGAGATTCCACCCATAATCACCATGTAGAAAAATAATTGTACTCAAATTCCTATCTGAAACAGGTCAAGAGCATTACATAGGATGTATATCCATGATATTCCACCCATAATCCATGTAGAAAAAAAAATATGCACATATTTTTACCAGAAATAGGTTAAATATGCTCCTTGGAATGTGTAGCCATGATATTCCACCCATAATCCCCATCTAGGAAAATAATTATACACAATTTTTTTCAGAAACAGGTTAAATATGTTCCTTGTTTAGTGTAGCCATGATATTCCACCCATAAATCGCCATAGAAAAAAATATTAAATGCATATTTTTATCAGAAATAGGTTAAATATGTTCCTTGGAATGTGTAACCATGATATTCCACCAATAATCCCCATGTGGAAAAATAATTACTATTATTGTACGGCTGCATGTATATACAGTATCTCAAAAAAGAGTACACCCCTCACATTTTTGTAAATATTTTATTGTATCTTTTCATGTGACAACACTGAAGAAATTATGCTTTGCTACAATGTAAAGTAGTGAGTGTACAGCTTGTATAACAGTGTAAATTTGATGTCACCTCAAAATAACTCAACACATAGCCATTAATGTCTAAACCACTGGCATCAAAAGTGAGTACATCCCTAAGTGAAAATGTCCAAATTGGGCCCAATTAGCATTTTTCCCTCCCCGGTGTCATGTGACTCGTTCCTGTTAAAAGGTGTCAGGTGTGAATGGGGAGCAGATGTGTTACATTTGGTGGTATCACTCTCTCATACTGGTCACTGTTCAACATGACACCTCATGGCAAAGAACTCTGAGGATCTGAAAAACAAAAAAAAATGTTGCTCTACATCAGTGGTTCTCAACTCCTGTCCTCGGGACCCACTAACAGGCCAGATTTTAAGTATTTCCTTGGGGAGATGCAGACCAGAATACTGCAATCACTGAGCAGCAAATGATATCACCTGTGATGTATTTTGGTTATCTTGCAAACCTGGCCTGTTGGTGGGTCCTGAGGACAGGAGTTGAGAACCACTGCTCTACATAAAGATGGCCTAGGCTATAAGATTGCCAAGACCCTGAAACTGAGCTGCAGCATGGTGGCCAAGACCATACAGTAGTTTAACAGGACAGGTTCTACTCAGAACAGACCTCGGCATGGTCGACCAAAGAAGTTGAGTGCACATGCTCAGCGTCATATTCAGAGGTTGTTTTTGGGAAATAGACGTATGAGTGCTGCCAGCATTGCTGCAAAGGTTGAAGAGGTGGGGGGTCAGCCTGTCAGTGCTCTGACCATAGGCAGCACACTACATCAAATTGGTCTGCATGGCTGTCATCCCAGAAGAAGCCTCTTCTAAGGATGATGCACAAGAAAGCCCACAAACAGTTTAGTGAAGACAAGCAGACTGAGGATATGGATTACTGGAACCATGTCCTGTGATCAGATTATTATTATTATTATTATTATTATTATTATTCGGGATTTATATAGCGCCAACAGTTTACGCAGCGCTTTACAATATAAAAAAGGGAGACAATACAGTTACAATACAATAGGATTAAGAGGGCCCTGCTCAGAAGAGCTTACAGTCTAGTAGGGTGGGGCAGGTGGTACAAAAGGTTGTAACTGTGGGGAATGAGCTGGTGGAAGTGGTAGGAGATTAGTTGGAGACGTGATAGGCTTTCCTGAAGAGATGAGTTTTCAGGGATTGCCTGAAGGTAGCAAGAGTAGGGGATAGCCGGATAGATGGAGGTAGCGAGTTCCAGAGGATGGGAGAGGCTCTGGAGAAATCCTGGGATGAGACCAAGATAAACTTATTTGGTTCAGATCGTGTCAAGCGTGTGTGGCAGTAACCAGGTGAGGAGTATATAGTAAAGTGTGTCTTACCTACCGTCAAGCTCGGTGGTGGGAGTGTCATGGTCTGGGGCTGCCGGCACTGGGGAGCTACAGTTCATTGAGGGAACCATGAATGCCAACATGTACTGTGACATACTGAAGCAGAGCATGATCCCCTCCCTTCAGAGATTGGGTCGCAGGGCAGTATTCCAACATGATAACGCCCCAAACACACCTCCAAGACTACCACTGCCTTGCTAAAGAAGCTGAGGGTAAAGGCGATGGACTGGCCAAGCATGTCTTCAGACCTAAACTCTATTGAACATCTGTGGGGCATCCTTAAACAGAAGGTGGAGGTGTGCAAGGTCTCTAACATCCACCAGCTCTGTGATATCGTCATGGAGGAGTGGAAGAGGACTCCAGTGGCAACCTGTGAAGCTCTGGTGAACTCCATGCCCAAGGTTAAGGCAGTGCTGGAAAATAATGGTGGCCACACAAAATATTGACAATTTGTTATTTTGAGAGGACAGCAAAATTACACTGTTATACAAGCTGTACACTCACTTCTTTACATTGTAGCAAAGTGTCATTTCTTCAGTGTTGTCACATGAAAAGATATAATAAAATATTTACAAAAATGTGAGGGGTGTACTCACTTTTGTGAGATACTGTAAATCAGCAAGCAAACAGTTAAAAATTAGCAACTGCTTCTTGAAACATAGTATCAAGCACTGCAGGAAAGAATAACATATTTTGAGTAACAGCAGAGTCATTACCATATACTGTATGTGTGTAAAAAGTACACTGGCACCTAGTGAGAGTTCTGAGCATTGCAGCCAATAATCCAATCATCCCATCATTCCAATATGCAGTTTAGTATGTCCCAATATAAGCTTTATTTGTGTGACTACAGACCAGAATTAATTTGGATTACTGAAATTATTGAAAATCAGAACAAAATGTACATTGAGCATTTTAAGGATATCAGGTGATCTTGTAATTGTGGTGAAAAAAAAACAAATGTGGAGCTCTTCTAAGAATATTAATGGGTGAACAGAAAAACTGGAATAAATGTAGGCAGCTTACTTTGGCAAGTGGCCAAGCAAGCACCAATTTGTGTCCCTGTGTCAGGGAAATGGCCAAAGAAGGACTGGCAATTCCACCCAAGACCATCATGGCCGACATGGTGCACAGTGTGACTAATGTGGGCGGTACTTTCTCATTGTAACCTGAACAGATCACATGAGTTACTTCCTGGTCTATTTAAGCCTGCTGCTGGAGCTGCTCATTGCTGGATTATCTTCAGCTTCCCCTTGATCCTGTGTGCCTGTGTATTCTGATTGAACTTCTGTTATTAACCCGGCTTGCTCTGACCTGTGATCCTGATCTCCTGATTTACCCTTGGCTTGTACTTCTGACTCCTCTCTGGCTTGCTCCACCATGTCTGACCTTGGCTTGGCTTATCGACTCTGCTACAGATCCGTCTTCCTGTGTATGACCCCGGCTATCCAATCTCATCATCTGAACTGATCTTACCGTGTATGATCCCCGGCCTGGCTCTCGTTTCTGTTTCCGGTTTGCTACTCTGTCAAGCTTACCTGTTACTCTGCAAGCACACCAGCTTTACACGTCATCCAGCCTGTTCCTGCTACATCACGGTGACCAGCTCATCTCATCTCAGCACTTGAAAAACAGTGCTGCTCTGGGCACTGCTCTCTCTGTACCATTTTCAGGGAAGCGCTGCACTTAGCCGCAAGGGAAGCCCTCTCAATATCTCGGTCTCACACCTGGTTACGTGACAGTATAATCCAGCTACATGTCAGAGGCCGATGGAGGTGTTTCCCTCTGGAGGTATTGTGCCAAAAGGTCACTGCTCTCACTCAAGTAGTACAAAGTTTGTAGGAAGGCTACTTCCAGCTGGAAGGACGTCTGCAGCATTTGACAGGGCCATCTGCCCAGGTGGATCAAGATCTACCCTCCACCAGTTCTGCAACCACTGCACCAGCTCAAGAACGCACTACCACTACCCTACAGTGGTGGTACCTCCACCTGAACCACGGCACCAACTCCCGAACAATTTTCTGGGGACCAGAAAAAGTTTAGATCTTTCAAGAATGCTTGCCTGTTGTACTTGGCCCTACAACCACGGACTTTCTCTCTTGAGACTATCAAAGTAGGGTTCATTGTCTCATTACTAACAGACGAACCTCAGGCTTGGGCTCACAGTTTATTGAAACAAAAGAATCCGGTCATCAATTCTGTGGCACAATTATACGATGACCCACAGGGGGTAGCCATCACTGAAGCTGCCCTACATACTCTGCGACAAGAAGTTATACAAGTAAAAGGGGCAAAACTTTAGTACCTCAGTAGTAACCATATATAAACCATGATAGTCCAAACTGGTATAGATGAGTATTGAGTCTGTATGTCAGGGCTGCCACCAATGGAGACCAGAAGCCAATTCCAGTAAAGCTGAGAGAAAACAAGGAAAGGGGCTTGACAACTTGCTTGACAAAGGAGTGCGGCTACTGCCATGGTGCACAGTGTGACTAATGTGGGCGATACCTTCTCATTGTAATCTGAACAGATCACATGACTTACTTCCTGGTCTATTTAAGCCTGCTGCTGGAGTTTCTTATTGCTGGATTATTTTCAGCTTCCCCTTGATCCTGTGTTCCTGTGTATTCTGATTGAACTTCTGTTATTGACCCGGCTTGCTCTGACCTGTGATCCTGTTCTCCTGACTTGTACTTCTGACTTCTCTCTGGCTTGCTCTACCGTGTCTGACCTTGGCTTGGCTTATCGACTCTGCTACAGATCCGTCTTCCTGTGTATTGATCTTAAGGTGTATGACCCCCGGCCTGGCTCTCGTTTCTGTTTCCGGCTTGCTACTCTGTCAAGCTTACCTGTTACTCCGCAAGCAAACCAGCTTTACACTTCATCCAGCCTGTTCCTGCTACATCACGGTGACCAGCTCATCTAATTTCAGTACCTGGCAAACAGTGCTTCTCTGGGCACTGCTCTCCCTGTACCACTTTCAGGGAAGCACTGCACTTAGCCGCAAGGGGAGCCTTCTCAGCATCTCAGTCTCACACCTGGTACATGACACCCTGCTAGCAAGATTACATAGCAGGAATCCACAGTCAACTTGTAAGTGGGGTACAGTGACAATAGTTCACACAGTCAGGTGCAGTGATAAACTTGTATTAAAGCAATACAGCAACAGTTCAAAACAATTGAGGTGGGAAGACTGTCCAACCAGATGCACTCACGGTTACAGCAACGTGAACAGAGAGGGCTCCAGCCAGAATGGCAGCATCTTTAGAGAGGGGCAGAATGCAGCCTGGCTGTCTTGTGCTAAGTAACTTTTCCTATTGCTAGTACTATCCTTAACAGACGGGGTACCTTTCCCTGCACTAGCCACTCGCATCAAGCACGCCAATTACAGGATCCAGGGACTTAAATAGGCTTTGCCTAACCCAAAATGGCTGCCAGAGTTAAATGGGGCGACAGCATCCAATCAGATCTCTTGTCCCCTGACCCAGGAAACCATAGAGGAACCAGGTTCCTCCTGACTTCCAGCTGCAGGGCCGCTGCGGTTGAGCGCCACCTGCGGTAGAGGAAATAAACTGCACCTGCCTACAAACTTCTAAGAGGTCTTCAATAACAATAACAGTTGGGTCTACCATGATCAACAACAATGTTGTTGGATAATGGGAGTCCACACAGTGCAGCGTAAGGAGGTGGACCACAGTTATATTGAATAAACAAAAATCCCAAGTGTAATAAATATCAGTAAAATTCTACATGTTTTGGAGTATACTCTGCTCCTTCAGGAGACAGATGTCAATAAACTTGGGACTTTCCTTTAAGACCTCTGGGACTGTTGTTGAAGACCTCTTGGAAGTCAACTGTGGATTCCTGCTAGCTTGTCAGCCAAGACACAAATTGATGCTTTCTCGGCCACTGGCCAAGGTGGGCTACCTACATTTATTTCAGTTTTTTGTTCACCCACCAATATCCTTGGATGTGCTCCACCTTTATTTTGTTTTTCAGTATAAATTCCCTTTTGTGAGGATTTGCAGTCAGCTGCTGGAAGAGGAAACTATACAGCATAAACAAGACTTTTGTGTTGGATGACCAAGCCCCTTCTTACTAGTGTGGCATATTGAACTTTGGATTGTGTTTTACTTATAACTGTGGTGACACCAGAAAGTGACATTTGTGTTTTACTTATCTTTTTGTTTAGAATCGGTCTTTAACGAAGCCCAAGCACAGACAAATATGTATAAGCATATCATCATTTTGATAAACCATGTTTATGTGATTTTTTTTTTTCTTTCCTGTTTTCCCAGCACAAACTACAATTTGAAGGAAAGTAGCCTTACCTGTCTATGAAGTGAACATTTGACATCTGGGGAATGAAGAGTAGTCCAAGGCTCAGGAGAATAAAGTTTAGGGAGACTTTTTTGGAGTGCCAAATCCCGTTGATCTTTGTCACCAGTAGAGATGGCAGAATGGAAGAACTTATCAGCGATTGGTAACAAAGGAATTTGTGGATCTCCTGGCAGAGGAGGAGGTGGAGGAGATACTGATGAAAAATTTTAAAAAGTGGAAAATGTTAAGGTCATGCTAAATAATTATACAAGGTCTGTACATAAGTATTGCAGTTCTAGAATTCATGATGGTCAAATGTAATTATACAAATTCAAAATTAAGAAATTATAAAATACGTCCTTGTGCATCTTTGAATTAACATGGATGTATTATAGGGTGCATAAACAATTTAAGTCACAACTAGGTGTATATACGAGAATTATAATATCCACTCTCTTTCTATCTGCTTATAGTGTGAAATAATTAATTCCTAAAGAGCCTCAAAGAACAAAAAGATTTTAAAATCAGGTTTTAGGTTCCCTTTACACTAGCCGACTCCAAAGTTGTGCGATTTTTAGTTCAAGTCCGGCTGTGATACGACTTTGAAGTCACTTTGATAGGACTGTTACACTCTTTGGTAGGGATGAGCTTCAAGTTTGAGTCAAACACATGTTCGACTCGAACATCGGCTGTTCGCCAGTTCGCCGAACAGCAAACAATTTGGTAAAGGTGGAAGGATCTTGCGCATAAAATCTATTCACACATAGTGTAAAATTAATAATAGAAAATTGATAAACAAAATAGGGGAAAATACTGTGGAAAAAATCAACCTAAAATATCACAATAATCCATATGAGTGGATACAAAGCTAAAGTGAACAGTGTTTGAACTTTTATCCATCTACTAATTATATTCGATTCCAGCTTACCTATGAAGCTACACAGTCAAATCCAGTCATTCATTTGTTCACTATATGAACTTTATTTTTGATACATAGATACTAAACACTGTTCACTTTAGCTTCGTATCCACTCATATGGATTATTGTGATATTTTAGGTTGATTTTTCCACAGTATTTTCACCTATTTTATCAATTTTATATTAATTATTTTACACTATGTGTGAATAGATTTTATGCGCAAGATCCTTCCACCTTTACTATTCTATTGAAGTGTAATGTGAACACTTGTTGATTTTGCTGCTATCTGTATAAGACATCATCACACAATAACTATTACCCATTATAATTTTTTGTCACTTTCTACACACTTTCACTATTACTCTTTTTAGCGCGAAGGACACTTCCACTAGCAAACAATTTGGGTTGTTAGCGGCAAATTGAAAAGCCACGGAACACCCTTTAAAAGTCTATGGGAGAAATCAAAAGTGTTAATTTTAAAGGCTTATATGCATGGTATTGTCAAAAAAAGTGTTTGGGAACCTGGGTCCTGCCCCAGGGGACATGTATCAATTCAAACGGCCGTTTTTTCGGGAGCAGTGATTTTAATAATGCTTACAGTGAAACAATAAAAGTGTAATATTCCTTTAACTTTCGTACCTGGGGGGTGTCTATAGTATGCCTGTAAAGGGGCACATGTTTCCTGTGTTTAGAACAGTCTGACAGAAAAATGACATTTAAAAACGGCACGGGATTTCCCCACAGGGGAACCCCGAACCAAAATTTAAAAAAAAAATGGCGTGGGGGTTCCCCTAAATTCCATACCAGGCCCTTCAGGTCTGGTATAGATTTTAAGGGGAAGGGTCTGGTATGGATTTTTGGGGGGACCCCACGCCATTTTTTTTTTTAATGTTGGCGCGGGGTCCCCCCAAAAATCCATACAAGACCCTTATCCGAGCACGCAACCTGGCAGGCCGCAGGAAAAGAGGGGGGACGAGAGAGCGCCCCCCTCCTGAACCATACCAGGCCACATGCCCTCAACATTGGGAGGGTGCTTTGGGGTAGCCCCCCAAAGCACCTTGTTCCCATGTTGATGAGGACAAGGGCCTCATCCCCAAAACCCTTGGCCAGTGGTTGTGGGGTTCTGTGGGCGGGGGGGCTTATCAGAATCTGGAAGCCCCTTTTAACAAGGGGACCCCCAGATCCTGCCCCCCCTGTGTGAAATGGTAATGGGGTACAAACGTACCCCTACCATTTCTCAAAAAAAGTGTTAAAAATGACAAGAGACAGGTTTTGACAATTCCTTTATTTAAAGTCTTCTTCTTTCCATCTTATTTCTTCTATCTTCTTTATTCTATCTTCCTTCGGTTTCTTGCTCCATCTTCTTCTTCCTCCAATCCTCTGCTTCTTGCTCCGGTGTTCTCGTCCGGCATCTTCCTCCGCAGCGTCTTCTTCCCTTTTTCGTTCTCGGGCCGCTCCACATCCATGATGTGAGGCTCCCACTGTGTGACGCTTCTCGTCTTCTGACGGTTCTTAAATAATGGAGGGCGGGGCCACCCGGTGACCCCGCCCCTCTGATGCATGGGGACTTGACGGAGACTTCCCTGTGGCATTCCCCGTGACGTCAGAGGGGGCAGGGTCACCCGTTACGTAATGGGTGACGGGTGAGGAAGAAAAAGATGGAGTAAGAAACCGAAGGAAGAAGGAAAATAGAAGAAAAAAGATAGAATAAAGAAGATGGAAAGAAGAAGACTTTAAATAAAGGAATTGTCAAAAACTGTCTCTTGTCATTTTTAACATTTTTAACACTTTTTTTGTGAAATGGTAGGGGTACTTTTGTACCCCATTACCATTTCACACGGGGGAGCGGGATCTGGAGGTCCCCTTGTTAAAGGGGGCTTCCAGATTCCGATAAGCCCCCCTGCCCGCAGACCCCCACAACCACCGGGCAAGGGTTGTGGGGATGACGCCCTTGTCCCCATCAACATGGGGACAAGGTGCTTTGGGGAGACCCCAAAGCACCCTCCCAATGTTGAGGGCATGTGGCCTGGTACGGTTCAGAAGGGGGGGTGCCCCCCCTCTTTTCCTGCGGCCTGCCAGGTTGTGTGCTTGGATAAGGGTCTGGTATGAATTTTGAGTGGGGCCCCCTCGCCATTTTTTTTTAAATTTTGGTGCGGGGTTCCCCTTAATATCCACACCAGACCTGAAGGGCCTGGTATGGAATTTAGGGGGACCCCCACGCCAGTTTTTTTTTTAAATTTTGGTTCGGGGTTCCCCTGTGGGGGAAATTCCATGCAGTTTTTATCAATGAGCTTTTATGTGTATTGTCGGACCGGCAATTCATTAATAGCCGTGAGTAGTTTTAAATGACTTTTTTTCCTTTGAAATGTCATTTTGCTGTCAGACTGTTCTAAACACGGGAAACATGCGCCCCTTTACAGGCATACTATAGACACCCCCCAGGTACGAAATTTAAAGCAATATTTCACTTTTATTGTTTCACTTTAAGCATTATTAAAACACTGATCCCAAAAAAACTGCCGTTTTTAAAACTTTTTTTTGCATTGATACATGTCCACGGGGGCAGGACCCGGGTCCCCAAACCCTTCTTAGGACAATACCATGCAAATTAGCCTTTAAAATGAGCACTTTTGATTTTGAACGTTCGAGTCCCATAAACTTCAATGGGGTTCTAACGTTCGTGAGAAGTTTTGGTTCGTTCGCAAGTTCTGGTGCAACCGATCCGGGGGGTGTTTGGCTCATCCCTACTCTTTGGCATTGAGGTCTTGTCAAATTCGGAGTAAAGTAGAGAAGGAACCTTTTCTGATGTCACAGAATGGAATGGCTCTTATAGAGACACATGGCATTTCACATGCCCTGCGACTTGGGGTCTTACAAGTTGGATCCAAAGTCGCACAAGTGTGAAAAGAGCCCTGGTCAGGTTCTAACAGCTTAGAAACATTTGCTGTTTGTTTACACTACAATAAAAATGCTGGGATTCCTGGGCCTCTGCTGTGAACTTCAAAAAACTATTTCCCCACAACAACTATAACTACAGGGAAACAGGGCTTGTTTTAAAGTCCTTCACTGCTTGTTCAGAATATTTAAATTGAGTACAGCCTTGCTTTCAATAGATTTTTATTGAGGTATAAGCAAAAGTTTTGTAACAAAGGCACAGTTTAAACAAACATTATACAGCATGTGTAACACATCATAGAAAGGTTCAATGCATAGGAAAGAATATAGGGTCCTATGTGCTCACAGTGCCCCTACGCTGACCTTTGCCATTTCCTGAATAAGGAGAAGACTCCTCATTCCCAACACCCCTTACGGGATCTAGCTGTGTCTGGAGACAAAGGGTGGCTCCTCACTGGAAAGGGCTGCTATCCAGTCGTTCGTGTTTGGATGGGCCAACTGAGTAAGCTAGGCTGGGGAAGACCAAATCCATAAATCAGGTGGTAGATATGATTGGTCGTTCCCAAGGCTGCTCATCTGCACCTGAGATATGTGAACGGTCTAGGTCAAAGGCTGTGCCTGTGAGTTATGAGCAGGGCTTTTTTTCTCAGAATAGGTGCAGGAACTCCCTCCTTCCGAGCCACCCCTTGTGTCCACCCCCCTACCCACCTCCAAGCACCATTCCTTGGTTCCACTCCCTACCCACCTCCGAGCACCATTCCTTGGTTCCACCCCCTACCCACCTCTCAGTAATGGATACAGAATCAAGTACCAATTTGTTTTGCTAAGTAATTTGTATGTAATTTGTTGAAAATGATAGGAAGTAAAATAGATCCCCTGTAGCCAGCAACAATGGAGCACCCCCAGCAACAATAGACTCTGAACAGCTAGCAACAATAGACCTCTCCCTCAACAGTAGATGTCTCCCAGAAACGATTGTCTCCCAGTAGCATAAAAGTCCCCCAGCAACAGAAGATCCTCCACCAGCAACAACTGACCTCCCAGCAACAACAGACTCTCCCGCTGTAAAAATAGATCCCCTCCAGCAACAATAGATCCCCCAGCAGCCAACATCAATAGACCCTCCAGTACACCCCAGCACCCCTTGCCATTACATACATTCAGAGCTGGAGGTGCCGGAACTGCGTTCCCCGCGTTCCTGCTGAAAAAAGCCCTGTTATGAGTGAAAAGTAAAAAGAGAGAGGGTTCCCAGACAGCATCATGTTTGTTAACAGTGTCCAGGAGGATGCTAATTGTTTTCTCCTGGACCATAATTCATGAGGTTTTTCTTTTGACTAGAAGAAAGGGGACAGTGGGTTGTTTCCATGCCCAAGCAATCGTTAGTTCGGTCCCAAGAAGAATAGACCTGATAAGAAGTTGGGCTGATTTTGGGATCCCTGGGGTTAGGAAAGTTTAGAAGTGCATATTGAGGGGGTTTTCAGATGGGTAAGTCCGTAATTTTCCTAATAGTATGAAAGATTTTATTCCATAGGCCCCTGATTATGGGCCAATCCCACCATATGTGTAGCATCGATCCGATGTGCCTGCAATTGTGAAAGCACAAGGGGTAGGCGTTTAAGTAGATTTTGGCAATCCTTAAAGGGACCATATACCACCTCCATTAGGATTTTTTAATTAGTTTCGACTAGTGCTATGTTTAGAATGCCCATTGAAGCTGTGGCCGCAGCTCTGTGCCACTCGGTAAGGCTCCAGTGTTGTTGTAGGTCATTCTCCCATTCTCCCATAAAGAGCGTTTTGGTCTCAGCCCTAGCAAGTGATCTGTATATCACTGTTATGTCCCCACTCTGCACCATAGCCTGACCACACCACATTTCATAGTCCGTGATAGAAAGAGAGTTGGGTTTGGAGGACCATAGGGACTGGATGAAGTGAGAGATTTGTTGGAATCTAAACCTTCCTGACCATGGCATGTCAAGTTTACTAGTACAGTGGGCTAGGGTAAGAGGTCCTGCCGGGTTGACAAAATTTCCATTCCTATAGAGTCCCTTATCTAGCCACCACTGGAAGGCTTTAATGTCTTGGCCAGGTGGAAATAGAGGATTTCAGAAAATGTGAGATAGCAGACGCCAGTGAGAGATTAAGTGTGGATTATTTTTAAGGGAGTCCCATAGTGCTAAGGAGTGAGAAAGTGTGGGAGCCATGATGGTGGGTCTAGATTTGGCAGAGCACCAGAGAATAAAGTCTAGAGTATATTGGGGTATGGCTTTCCTTTCCATGTGTACCAAGCCAGGTGTGCTATTTTAGAGTATAAAATGGAGAGTTGGGATAAATGTGCTGCTTGCTGATACCAGAGAAGGTTTGGTACACCCACTCCGCCCCGATCTCTGCTTCTAAAGAGGGTCCCCTTGGCGATTCTATGCCCCTTCGCTCCCCATATAAACTTTATGATTTTGGATTGGAAGTTCCTGAGTTCATCCCTGGGGATGGGAATAGTGAGTGATCGGAATAGATAGAGGATGCGTGGTAGGAGGGTAATTTTTATGGAATTTACCCTGCCTAGGCAGGAAGGACCCAGTTTGTTCCAATTTGAGAGATCTTCCTCCAATTTGCGAAAGATCGGTGGGAAATTAGCTGTATAAAGTTTGTCTGTTGTAGCAGTAAGATTAATCCCTACATAGGGGATTGCTGTCTCGTTCCACCCAAACTGGAAGTTGTCTTTACGTTGTGCAACAAGGTGGGCTGGTAAGTTAACGTTGAGAGCCAAGGATTTTGAGTAATTAACCTTGAGTCCAGAGAATTTGCCAAAGTCATCGAGAACCCTGCAAATGTTAGGTAAAGATGTACAGTGCCTTGCAAAAGTATTCACCCCCTTGGCTTTTTATCTATTTTGTTTAGTTCAATGTTTTTTTAATCTGAATTATATGTGATGGATCAGAACACAATAGTCTAACTTAGTGAATTAAAATTAGAAAAATACATACATAAAACTTTTTTCAGAAATAAAAAAAATGATAATTGGCATGTGCGTATGTATTCACCCCCTTTGTTATGAAGCCCATAAAAAGCTCTGGTGCAACCAATTACCTTCACAAGTCACATAATTAGTGAAATGATGTCATCCTGTGTGCAATCTAACTGTCACATGATCTGTCATTACATATACACACACCTTTTTGAAAGGCCCCAGAGGCTGCAACACCTAAGTAAGAGGCACCACTAACCAAACACTGCCATGAAGACCAAGGAACCCTCCAAACAAGTAAGGGACAATGTTGTTGAGAAGTACAAGTCAGGGTTAGGTTATAAAAAAATATCCAAATCTTTGATGATCCCTAGGAGCACCATCAAATCTATCTTAACCAAATGGAAAGAACATGGCACAACAGCAAACCTGCCAAGAGACGGCCGCACACCAGAACTCACAGACCGGGCAAGGAGGGCATTAATCAGAGAGGCAGCACAGAGACCTAAGGTAACCCTGGAGGAGCTGCAGAGTTCCACAGCAGAGACTGGAGTATCTGTACATAGGACTACAGTAAGCCGTACGCTCCATAGAGTTGGGTTTTATGACAGAGTGGCCAGAAGAAAGCCATTACTTTCAGTAAAAAACTAAATGGCACGTTTTGAGTTTGCGAAAAGGCATGTGGGAGAGGTCTGATGAGACCCTATGTCTGGCACAAACCCAACAAATGACATCACCCAAAGAACACTATCCCCACAGTGAAACATGGTGATGGCAGCATCATGCTGTTGGGATTTTTTTCAGCAGTCGGGACTGGGAAACTGGTCAGAGTTGAGGGAAAGATGGATGGCGCTAAATACACGGATATTCTTGAGCAATACCTGTACCCCTCTGTGTGTGATTTGAGGCTAGGACGGAGGTTTACCTTCCAGCAGGACAATGACCCCAAACACACTGCTAAAGCTAAACTTGAGTGGTTTAAGGGGAAACATGTAAATGTGTTGGAATGGCCTAGTCAAAGCCCAGACCTCAATCCAATAGAAAATCTGTGGTGAGACTTGAAGATTGCTGTTAATAAGCGCAAACCATCCAACTTGAAGGAGGTGGAGCAGTTTTGCAAGGAGGAATGGGCAAAAATCCCAGTGGTAAGATGTGGCAAGACTTACCCAAAATGACTTGGAGCTGTGATAGCTGCAAAAGGTGGCTCTACACCTTGACTTTAGGGGGGTGAATAGTTATGCACATTGACTTTTTCTGTTATTTTGTCCTACAGACAACGTTGATTGCTCTCCTGATCTGATCCGGGCCTTGCCCCCCAGGTATAAAGCCGACCTGGTCCTTGTGTATGTAAAGACCAATAAAGTTGGATATTCTGTCTGCCATAATTTTCGTCCGGATTTTGAGGTCATTATTGATCAGTGATATAGGGCGGTAATTGGAGGTGCAACTGGGGTCCTTGCCAGGCTTAGTGAGCACTGTGATAAAGGGAGAGTTCAATGCCTTATCGAGTAGAGCTCCAGAGCGGAGCTGATTAAAGAATCGGGCCAAGTAGGGGGAGAGTGTAGGGGAGAAGTGTTTATAGTGCAGGACTGAGAAGCCATCAGGGCCGGGGGCCGAGTTATTTTTAAGCTTATTAATGATCTATGAGACTTCCTCTGCTGAGATCGGTGCCTCTAAGCTATCCCTTTGTTGTTCCCTGATCTTAGGGATCTTCAGAGAACCCAGGGAGGAATGAATTAATCTAGGAGAGGGTTCCCTCCCTTCCCTACTGTACAGGTTGCGATAAAATTCATGAAAAGCTTCAATGATCTTCTGGGGGTTTTGTGTGAGGAGCCGTTGCTCAATTTTATTTTAGGTAAGGTATGGGATCTTATTTTAGAAGTCAGCCTATGTGCTAGTAGAGAACCAAGTTTGTCTTTTTGGTGGTAGAACCGCCCTCCCTCCCATCAAAGACTCTTTTTTGCTATTGCAGTAAGAGCCAGGTTCAGGGCTGTTCACACTGTTTCCAGTCTTTCTACGGATCCTGAGGAGGGTTTGTGTTTAGAGTACAGTCTTAGTACAGGTACCCAGGGCCGTCTTAATGAGCGGGCACACCTGGGCACTGCCCAGGGGCACCAGCTGCAAGGGGGGCCCCTGCACTTTCCCCAAATGAGCTGCTCCTTGAGCCCACGCTGCCCGGAAATTGGGGGTTCCATTATGGCACTGAGAGCAATGAATACACAGGGGAGGCAGGCTGGCAGTGCGCCGTGCTGTGCAGAATGATACTTATTATTTCACAACCAGCAGAGAGGGGTGGGGCCGGAGTGCCAGTGATGCTCTGACCCGTCCCCATGAAGCTTGAATGCTTGGGACTCAGAGGCTGCGGGGTAAGAGCTGGAGTGGGAGCTGCTGAGTCGGCAGCACTGAGAGCCCGCCCTGCAGAAGTGGGATTGTGGATGGTGTCATGGTGAGCCCAGCTGTCCAGCACTGTTTGCACTGAAGGGTTTGGAATGCCCGGAGGGATGCTCCCTCCTCCGCCTCTCCTTCTGCCTGCATGACTTGATTGGTATAGGTGAGTCCTTGTCACAGTGCTGGAGGTGGGCACATAGCCAAAAAAATCACATGCACTGTATCTCCACTGGAAAAGGGGGTACTACATGGATGGAATGGTGCTGGGGATATCAAAGGTGTATTGGGAAAAAATTCTGAGGGGGGGATCTGGGGTGGCTATATTGCTAGAGGTATCAGGGATGTAGAGAGGCCACAGTGTAGGGGGTATCGAAGAGGTAGTGGGGTCACAATACAAGGGGCATCTTATGGTTTATGGTAACAGTGCTGGGGGATAGCTTGGGTGTAGAGAGATCAGAGTGCTGGGGGGGTTATCTGGGGTGTAGAGGGGTCACAGTGCTGAGGAGATATCTGGGGTGTAGAGAGGTTACAGTGCTGGGGGGATATCTAGGATGTAGAGGGGTCAGAGTGCTAGGGGGATATCTGGGATGTAGAGGGGTCAGCGTGCTGGGGGGATATCTGGGATGTAGAGGGGTTAGAGTTCTGGGAAGATATCTGGGATGTAGAGGGGTCAGAGTTCTGGGGAGGTATTTTGGGTTTAGAATCCAGGGGCTGTGGAGGTGGTAACAGGATAACAATGGTATGGGGAAACCTGGTGTGTGTGTGTGTGTGTGTGTGAGGGGGGGGGGTTGGTTGGACGGAGTTAGGAGTGCTGGATGTATATAAGATGCAGAGGAGTTACAATGTTGGGGGTATCTGAGGCCCTGTCAGGCTGGATGGTGCCTCATGATTTTTATTGGTGGTCATGTTACAACTGTCCTGAGCATCATTCCAAAAGATATATTATATGCACAGGACAACTTTGTTTCTTTATGTATGTAGTACTTTCCCACTGTTTCTTTGCTGTACAGAATGATTGTTTGTGTAGCTAAAAAGGGGAAGCTCTGCTTTTCTGCTTCCTACCTACTTGATGTCTGTTTAGCTGCGCTGTCTCCATTGTAGGGGCCCCAGAGCATTACTTTGCCCAGGGGCCCATGATGCTATTAAGACGGCCCTGCAGGTACCCTGTACATTGTATAATTCCTGCCAACTCACTGGCCTTGCTAACTGGGTTTAATTTGCAAATAGGAAATGTACAAAAGTGTGTGTATGTATGTATATATATATATATATATATATATATATATATATATATATATAATAATCACACGCAGCTTCCTCAAAGCTAGCATGTGCCTGAACGCAGTGCTAGCACCTCCAGCAGGCATAGGTCCTAAATGGGCCGCCTCCAACAGATACCTTAGTGCCTGATGCTGAAAATTGCGAGAAGCACTAACTGATCTGGTGGAGTGTGCTTTGAAAGGAAAAGGTAGACCCTTTGCCCTGAGATCATAGACTTGAATAAGAAATTATCAAATCCATCTGGTGCCAGTGGAACATTAGTTAAATCTTGATGATGAAAGACTGTCAAAAGGGATCTGTGACAAAGATAAATTCAAACATCGCATACCACAACTTTATGTTTGTGTAGCACAAGAAAGGGTTCCTTAAGGCTCCTAACACAGGAACTTGCCTTGCCAAAGCTATGGCAACATGAAAGGCAAGCTTGTGAGAGATAGTAGATAGGGGAATGTCCAGGTTTGAAAGGAGGTTTCTGATGAACTGTCAGAAGCACATTGAGATCTCACAGATTCACTGGGGAGCATTCAAGAGGAATAATATGAGAGACACCTTATATATAGGCCTTTTCTAAATAGTGAGAAGCAACAGGTCTCTGACAGAGAGCCTCCAAAGCTGTGATCTGATACTTGATGGCACTCAAGTCCAACCATTGATCCAGACCAGAGTGGAAAAAAACACAAGATTCATCATTTCATGCAGAGAGAAATTGGTCATGGGACATCGTGCCCTGGAAATCGAGAAATTAAGGGCATGATGTGAACTCTACGCACGTTTTGTGGATTTGTCCACTCATCAGGAGTACAATGCCACAAATAGATATAGATCTAAATGAAAAATAGTGTATTGGTAAAAAGTTACCTAGGTTCCGACAGCAAAAAAAAAATTACATGTAATAGGGATGGAGGCTTGCCACAGTGGGTATGTCAGGTCACACTCTGTTTTTAAAGGATTCATCATTTCCTTTTCTTGCACCAAGAGAAATATGCTTCCATGTGCGATGGTAGACTTAGTGAGTACGGTAATCAATTTCCTAGCTTTAAAGATCATAGGGATAGCTGGTACCAACAGATCCCAGTCCCTCAGGACTTGGTCTTCAACAACCAGGCCATTAAATCCAACTACCAAGAAGCAGAGTTGTAAACTGGCCCTTGGGAAGATCCAGAAGATCTGGGCTCACTGAGAGACTACCAGGAGCCTAACTAAGTCCAAGTACTACACTAAGGTAAAAAAAAACAAACCTTATAAGTGCAGTTCCCGCTTAGCCCCTTTATACTAATTTGAATCCGATCTCAATCCAGAGATGTGCACAACAAGAGCAGCGGCTCTCTCACTCCTCATGGGCTCAGAGACAGGAGCAGGAGCCATCGGCTTCAACTGGTGTCAATCACAGCCTGTGAGGAGGGAGCAGGGCCAGGGCCGAGCTGTGCTCTGTATGTCAATGGACACACAGACCTGGCTCGGGGAGCATGTCTGCACGAGTGCCCCCAAAGCAAGCTGCTTGCTATGGTGGGCACTGGGAAGGGGGAAGAGCCAGGAGAGACCCCAGAAGAGGGGGATCGGGGCTGCTCTGTGCAAAACCAGAACAGGTAAGTATTACATGTTTGTTTAAAAAAAAATTAAGGGTTTACACTTACTTTAACTTTGCAGGACAGTTTTATGGAACAGATGGTGGAAGCCCCAACAAGGAAAAATGCTCCGTTGGATCTACTAATTTCAAACAACACTTATTACAGATGTGCAGGTTAGAGACAGCTGGGGTAATAGGGATCATGGTGTAATTGCATTTGCCATACGTTACAGGAAAGAGAAGCATGCTGGTTTGACAAGAACTCTGTCAGGGCTGGGCTCAGCCCTTCCTTCTCTGAGCTGGCCGCTCAGCTGTTGGCTAATTGCCAGCTTCTATCTCTCCACAGCTACTCATCTGTTGATGATATCCTGCTCATCAGACCTGCCTACTTAAGCCATCCAGCCCAGAGGATCTCTGCCTTCGCCTTGGTCAACATCACAGAGACTATCTCCTGCGTTCCTGTTTAACCTCTTCCCACCCGCCGGCCATCAAATGATGGCTGGGCGGCATGGCTCCCATTATGGGTGGACGTCATATGATGACCACCCAGAATAACCGCTCTTGCGTGCCCCCGGTGGTACACAGCGATCGCGGCCGCACCGTGTTGCTAGGACACGACGCGACCCCGATCTGTGTAAAGAGCCACGGCTCTTTAATCATGTGATCGGCTGTGTCCAATCACAGCCGGTCACATGTAAACATGGAAATGCCGGTAATCGGCGCTCCTCACCTCACACTGACAGAGTGTGAGAAGAGGAGAGGCGATTACCGGCATCTCCTCACAGAGGACATCTTGGGATGTAATCAGGGCACTGATCATCAGTGCCCCGATTACAATTAAGTGCCACCAGTACCAGAACTGTGTGCCCACCACTGCCAATCTGTGCCCACAATTGCCACCAATATGTACCCACAATTGCCAGCAATTAGTGCCCATCACTGCTGCCCATCAATGCTCATCACTACTGCTCTTCAATGCCACCCATCAATGCTCATCAGTGCCACCTATCTGTGCCGCCTATCTGTGCCCACCAGTGCCACCTATCTGTGCCCACCAGTGCCACCTATTAGTGCCCATAAGTGCGGCATATTCGTGCCTCCTCATCAGTGCCCATAAGTGCTACCTCATCAGTGCCCATAAGTGCCACCTCATCAGTGAAGCCTATCAGTGCCCATCAGTGAAGGAGAAAAATTACTTATTTACAAAATTTACTGACAGAAACTAAGAAACTTTTTTAATTTAAAAAAAATTTTGGTCTCTTTTTTTTTTTTTAGGAAAAAAAAAAAAAACCCAGGAGTTATTAAATACCACCAAAAGAAAGCTCTATTTGTGTGAAGAAAATGATAAAAATTTCACATGGTTACAGTGTAGCATGACCGCCAATTGTCATTCAAAGTGTGACAGCACTCAGCTGAAAAATGGCCTGGGCAGGAAGGGGGTGTAAGTGCCCTGTATTGAGGGGTTAAAGACTTGCTTGGCTGACATCCCTTCTGGCTCCAGATCCCGCTTGCTGTTCCACTACACTGATCCCTGACTTTCTGGCTTGGATGACTATCCGTTTCGGTTACCGAACTTTGGCTATGTTTTGACTACGTTGGTTCTATTTACTCTTATTATTTAATAAGTGTGATTTAACTGTACTTCTGTCTCAGTCTGATTTCATGGTTTCTGACACTCTACACTTAAAAAAACTCACTTCAATAAAGCGGAGATCCTTAATGCACAGCACTCAATGGTACCACATATTTGCAAAAAAAGAGTACGCAAGGCAAGTGGGGATGTTTTAAAGATGAAATAAACCAGTGCATTAGTCATTTTATTCCTTTAGGTGACAAACAAAAGAATAAAATTAAAATCTACTGTATGTGGCTAAATTAAAAATTAAAAAAACAAATAAATGGTGGGGGCGTGGTGACTGCGACCCAAGATGGCCTCTTATTAACAGAGCTCCACCGTGGGAATCCACTGCCAGATAAGGACACCTTCCAGCCTCTAATTGCAGGCTACACTGGCTACACTGGCACCAGACACCCCCACACTCCAACGCGATGTGCACCACATCAACATGGAGCAACATCCACCACTATCCCGCTGCTGCAGCCGCATCGCAGCAAAGTAACCGGCCTGCCTCAGCGTGAGCACCAAACACCTCTGGATCCTCTTCCCCTTCTACAAGAAGCTCGGTTCAGTCCAAGCCGCAGATGGCAGCCTCAGACCTGGATAGAACAAGAGGTGCAACAGGGGAGGTATGCAAGTATGTGAGTCAATGGATGAGTCTATCCACCATGCAGATCTCATAGGTGATTTCCCCACCAGCAATACCCAAATCCTAGATTCCACAATGAAAGAAATGTTGGTGTCTCTACGGGCCTCGTTTGCATGCTGACATAACTTCTTCTCTGAGAAGGGTCAGAGATGATGTGCATGAGCTAGGGGAATGGATGGACTATGTGGAGAAAAAGAATTGAGGAATTTGCCTCCTCCTTCAAAGCTTTGGAAGACTCAAATACTGAAAAGGGAGAATATATATTGCGTGACTTAAGGCTAAACTCGCGGACTTGGAGGACAGATCCAGGAGGAACAACTTGAAAATAAGAGGAATACCTGAGTCTGTTCTTGTGGATCAACTATCCTCTTACATTACAGTTTAAGGCTACCATAAGCTGTTTGAACATGTCAGGGGAAATGCGAACCCTAAAAGGTAGCTTAACCAGTTGGCACTCCTGAATGCCTTCTAAGATAGCCTCAACCAGATGAGAGGAGAATAGGGTAGGCCTGCTTGGGTCGTTTAGCGACAGATGGTGTTGTACACCTGCTAAATATGCCCTAATGGTAGTGTGAGACTTCTTAAGATTTAGGTGGCAAAAAGTAGTAAAGGTTAGGATGTGCTTAATGGAAAGTAGCAATGGTGACGGGAATTGTATCATGAACTGGGTGTAAGTTCTCCAGGCTAGCCTATACATGCATGCTGTACTGGATGCTAGTGAACCACAAATCAAATGACTGGCAGTCTCCTCAAGGCCTTTGATTCTAGTCTGAGGACTGCAAACTCGGGAGCTGGAGTGGCATGTCCCTGAAGAAAGCCCAGTAGACAAGTGCATAACGAAAAATTAGTTTTGCCTTGTTTAGATTCGTTAATCTGGTTATTTAGTTTTGGTAAATTTGGTTGATTAGTTGAATTCGTATTCACGCTTCGTGTTCTGAATTCATATTCAGAATTCGTTTTAATGTCTTTTAGAATTTTCTTCGAATTTACCAAATTTTTATTTTAGTTTAATTGTTCGAATCAATACACTTTGAATCGATTCAATCGAAAATTTAGATTTTTTACATTTTTTTTGGAACAAACAAAAGAAACCTTCATCAAATGATTACAATGACTTGTTGAATCGCCATTGGCTTAACTAAAACAACATTATTTTGAAATGGTACTCTAATAACACACACAGTCTTTGGTTTGAGAAACATGTTTACAGTTCGACTGGGATTCGATATAAAACAACTCGAATTTCAATTTGAATTTAGGAAATGGATGAATTTTAGTTATTTGGAGCAATTGGTAAACTTTGCTCATACCGTAACTCGGGTATTAGGATAAATCCAAATCTCTGAACAACGAAAAACTCATCTGAATATCCATTCAGAATGAAATTAACCGCACACGTCTAAAGCCCAGAGCTATGCCAATCAGACTGACTCTCCAAGAGTCGAAAGGAGGTGTTATGAAAGGCCCAATCAGGAATCTTTTGTCCACTTCTGAATGAGGCAGTAAGTCCACTGAGCCTAGATCCGACATGGCTGAAAGCAGATTCCTGCACTCAAATGGGAGAGCGAGCAACCCCGTGTGGAACCTGAGGTGAACCCCTGGCAAAGAAAATTTGCCAAACCCGGGGTGAGTGACTATTTAAGCAGAAATCCTGAAAACTGATGTCCACACTATATTTTATGGCTAACCTCACGCCAGCACACCATAAGTTAATCCTCCGTAGGTAACCCCAAGGACCACCTTCAATAGCTAGAAAAAAAGTCCCACCATCCTGATCCCCACTGTTCTTCATTTTTGGTCGCTCCAGGCCTTCTACCAAAAGTTTCCAGATTGGATGGATGTCGGTGAGCAGTATCCCCCCCTATCGCACCTCCCCCCAGGTTCTCTGCCTCTCCTGGGTTAGAAGACCCTGTGTGTGGGTGGTAAATGCCCCTTAATCCAGGGTATCCTTGTGCCTGGGTTCTAAGCATTTGTTGTTTAGATAGCACATACTTTACTGACCTCTGTGGTGCTTCTCAGGGATGCTGTGGCTGCACTCCTTGTTTTTCTCCCATGCTGTATCTCCCTAGCATCGTACCGTGCTCTCTCTCTTCCTTGTCTTCTTTTGAAGGGCGGGTTCCCAACCCATCACCTGACAACCGAGTAAACAAAAGGCAGAGAGTCAGATGGCCAGGGCAGCCATGCTTCCTGCCACTCTGTATGTCGGATCCAGGTAAGACAGTCTCTCTCTTTCTCCTTTTTGTATCTTATCCTATTCTTAGCAAGCCGCCTGTTGCACCCTGCTGCCTTCCCTCACTGTAAGCTGCTTAAAGGGGACACAAAACAAAAAAAGGAGAAAAACAGGGTGGGAAAAGAGTGTTCTCTCTGAGATCCCTCTCTCATGCTGTGATTCTTGTTTTTTTTAAGATGAGCACACCACACAGGTCAGAGGCACGAAGATCTAAAGCAAAGTATGAGAGGGCAGCATGGGATGATGGTGAAAAGAGTGCTCACCATTGGCTCACAGTTATCTGTCTCGGGCTGTTTTGCAGGAGCCGAAGCCCAAAGCGTAGACGCTCTTCAAAGCACAAGTCCCACCAACATTCTATGTCACAGCGGCACCATGGATCCCGCCCATCTGTACGGAGGCTTTCGTTCTCTCCTGACCCGCATGAACCGGGTGCTCAGGTGTCTACCTCTGCCCGGACACAAGCAAAAAATCCCACACAGGGTCTATGTTGGGCTTGCAAACTCCCAGCCTTGCTTGGAAAGCTTATCTGTAAAAGTTGCCTTGGAGAGGTGGCAGCAGATAAAGAGGATGATGCAAGGAGATTTAAGGACTATATCTGCGAGGCAGTACCGGAGAGCCTCCAGGATATGGCAATTCCAACAAGACACTCTTCCCTCTTACACAGCCCAAAATATCTTGCGATACAGACGATGCTGGGCCTGGGACATTACATTTGATTATGATCTGATAGGCTCCTTTGTGCAAGCAATTAACCGATTCCCGACCGGTGCACGCTGATGTACGTCAGCAGAATGGCACAGCTGGGCAAATGGGCGTACCCGTACGTCCCTTTAAATTAGCCGCCGTGCCATTGCGTGCGCACCGGCCGGAAGCTCCGTGAGTCGGGTCGCGGGTCCCGCAGACTCGATCGCCGCGGGGAGGACGAACAGGGAGATGCTAATGTAAACAAGTATCTCCCCATTCTGCCTAGTGACAGTGTCACTGATCTCTGCTCCCTGTGATTGGGAGCAGAGATCAGTGATGTGTCACACGTAGCCATGCCCCCCCACAGTTAGTAACACTCCCCAGGAAATTTTTTTGTTTATAGCGCAAAAAATAAAAAACGCAGAGTCGATCAAATACCACCAAGTCGGAGTCTGGTCGCGGGTCCCGCAGACTCGATCGCCGTGGGGAGGACGAACAGGGAGATGCTAATGTAAACAAGCATCTCCCCATTCTGCCTAGTGACAGTGTCACTGATCTCTGCTCCCTGTGATTGGGAGCAGAGATCAGCGATGTGTCACGCGTAGCCATGCCCCCCCACAGTTGGTAACACTCCCCAGGAAATTTTTTTGTTTATAGCGCAAAAAATAAAAAACGCAGAGTCGATCAAATACCACCAAAAGAAAGCTCTTTTGTGGGGAAAAAAGGATGTCAATTTTGTGTGGGAGCCACGTCGCACGACTGCACAATTGTCAGTTAAAGCGACGCAGTGCCGAATCGCAAAAAGTGCTCTGGTCAGGAAGGGGGTAAATTCTTCCGGGGCTGAAGTGGTTAAGGAAGCCCTGGATTGGGAGCCAGAGTCACTCCCACCACAAAAGATTTGCAGGTTTTTTCCTAAACTGAAAAAGGAGGGACCTACCTTTCCAGTCTTTCAGGATATTAAAGAATGAATCGAAGATGAGTGGAAGAAACTAGATAAAAGACTGGATTGGCTGGATAGACTCTCGAAACTGTACCCCATACCTACTTCAGTGACTAGCTTTTGGGAGACCCCATCAAGTGTGGATGCAGCTTTACAGCATTTGGCCCGGCATGTGTCCTTACCACTAGAGAACTCCGTTACTTTCAGGGATCCGATGGATCGCCGGGTGGATACAGATATTAAAGGTATCTATTCTGTGGCAGGGTCAGCCCTTCACCCAGCCATTGCCCTGACAGCCTTGTCAAGGGCCTTGAAGACATGGCTGGCCAATGCTGAGAATGCTTTAAACTCAGGGGTAGACCCCTCAAAAATTGTTACAGCTTTGGAGGAGCAAATCATTTCAGCAGATTTCCTTGCAGAGGCATCAGTAGATTTAGTAAAGCTGTTAGCGAAATCATTGGCCAGCGCAGTTACAGCAAGGAGGGCCCTGTTGATCTGTCTTTGGACAGACGGAACTTCCAAACAGGCTTTATGTAGCATACCATACAATGGCAAACTACTGTTTGGAAAGAGCTTGGATAATGCAATCAAAAGAGTCACAGGTGGTAAATCAGCTCTTCTCCCTCAGCCTGGCCAAAAGAAACCACTTGGACGACCCGGTCAGTCAACCTACAGATGCTTCCAGAAGGCAAAAGCATAAAGGCCAGGATGGGATAGACTCAATGGAGATTGACTCAAAGTTCCTTTCTCCGGGGCATCAAATCTAGGGCAGCACAGGCATCCAAGACAAGTGAAAAGTCCTTTTGAGGGTGTGCCTGCCCAGGCTTGTCTGGTGGGAGGGAGGCTAACCTCCTATTGGAGGGCCTTGGCGGCGAAGGTTACGGACCGCTGGATCCTGGACACTATAAAAAATGGCTACTCTATAGAATTCTTACACCACCCTCCAAATTCCTTTGTGAGGGTGGGAGTGTCCTGAGAAGAGACAGTCCTTGCAGACCTATATAGACAAACTCTTGTCCAAAGGGCCCATCAAGCATGTAGCAGCGGAAGAGAGAGGGAGAGGTTTTTATTCCCCAATCTTCCTGGTGCCAAAATCTTCAAGGACCTTGAGGCCTGTGTAAGAAGACTGAACAATTACATCCTCAACGGGTGGTTCAAAATGGAGTCCCTTCAGACCATAATGAAGGTGGTTAACGACTGGCTCATTTTGATGGATCTTTCAGACGCCTGCCTGCATGTCCCTAAAAGGAAGCAACATGAGAGGTTTTTGAGGTTCGCAGTATGCAACCATCATTATCAATTAAAATGTCTCCCTTTTGGCATCTGTACCGCACCAAGGGTATTCTCGAAGATTCTCCTCTCCATCATTTCTCTAATTCGCCTGAAAGGAATAAAAATATATCATTACTTAGATGATATCATTCTAGGAGACTCCGCTCAACAACTCAGAGAGCAATGAGACTGGGTCCTTATGACCCTAAACTGTTTTGGTTGGGTAACAAATAGGGATGAGCCTGATGTTTGACTCGAACATCGTGTGTTCGCCGAATAGCGAACAATTTGGGGTGTTCACGGCAAATTCGAAAGCCATGGAACACCCTTTAAAAGTCTATGGGAGAAATCAAAAGTGCTAATTTTAAAGGCTTATATGCATGGTATTGTCATAAAAAGTCTTTGGGGACCTGGGTCCTGCCCCAGCGGACATATATCAATGCAAAAAAAGTTTTAAAAATGGCCATTTTTTCGGGAGCAGTGATTTTAATAATGCTTAAAGTGAAACAATAAAAGTGTAATATTCCTTTAAATTTCATACCTGGGGGGGTATCTATAGTATGCCTGTAAAGTGGCGCATGTTTCCCTTGTGTAGAACAGTCCAAGAGCAAAATGTAATTTCTAAAGAAAAAAAGTCATTTAAAAGTACTTGCGGCTATAATGAATAGTCGGTCCCGTCAATACACATAAGTTCGTTGATAAAAATGGCATTGGATTCCCCCACAGGGGAACCCCGAACCAAAATTTAAAAAAAAATGCATGGGGGTCCCCCCAAATTCCATACCAGTCCCTTCAGGTCTGGTATGGCTATTAAGGGGAACCCCGCGCCAAAATAAAAAAAATGGCGTGGCTCCCCCCAAAAATCCATACCAGACCCTTATCCAAGCACGCAACCTGGCAGGCAGCAGGAAAAGAGGGGGGATGAAAGAGCGCCCCCCCTCCTGAACCGTACCAAGCCACATGCCCTTAGCATTGGGAGGGTGCTTTGGGGTAGCCCCCCAAAGCACCTTGTCCCCATATTGATGGGGAGAAGGGCCTCATCCCCACAACCCTTGCCCAGTGGTTGTGGGGGTCTGCAAGCGGGGGGCTTATCGGAATCTAGAAGCCCCTTTAACAAGGGGACCCCCAGATCCCAGCCCCCCTGTGTGGAATGGTAACGGGGTACAAATGTACCCCTACCATTTCACCAAAAATGTGTGAAAATGGTAAAAAAAAACACAATACACGCCTTGGGACAAGTCCTTTAATAAAAAAATTAAAAAATAAAACTGTCCCATGAAGTCTTCTCTCGCTCCGAGGGACCTAAAAAAAAAAAGCCTCACGCTGCCTACGATCTGCCTCCATGGGAGGCACCCGCTGCAATGACTGGCCTCTTAGATGACAGCTCTTTTATAACTGAGGGCGGGGCCACACAATGATGTTGCCGGGTGACCCCGCCCCTCTGATGCACGGGGACATCCCTATAGCTTTCTTGTAGCGTCAGAGGGGGCGGGGTCACTCGGTTATGTAACCAAGTGACCCCGCCCCCTCTGACACTATGGGAAAGCCATAGGGATGTCCTCGTGTGTTAGAGGGGGCGGACCGGGTGGCCCCCCTCTGATGCTACGGGGAAGCCATAGGGATGTTCCCGTACGTCAGAGGGGGTGGGGTCACCCGGCGACATCATCGGGTGGCCCCGCCCTCAGTTATAAAAGAGCTGTCACCTAAGAGGCCGATCATTACGGTGGGTGCCTCCCATGGAGGCAGAGCGTAGGCGGCGTACGGCTTTTTTTTTCTTTTTAGGTCCGTCGGAGCGAGAGAAGAAGAAGAAGACTTCGTGGGACAGTTTTAATTTCTATTTTTTTAATAAAGGACTTGTCCCAAGGCGTCTATTGTCTTTTTTATAACATTTTCACACTTTTTTTTTAAATGATAGGGGTACAAATGAACCTTGTTACCATTTCACATGGGGGGCCGAGATCTGGGGGTCCCCTTGTTAAAGGGGGCTTCCAGATTCTGATAAGGCCCCCGCCCACAGACCCCCACAACCACCGGGCAAGGGTTGTGGGGATGAGGCCCTTCTCCCCATAACCAACAAGAGAATGTACCCATTATTATGGATTATAATATCCAACATAAGCAAATTGAAAAAAATTGTTAAAAAACATTGGGATATTATCAAAATGGATCGACATTTAAGGACTATTCTATCTAACCAACCGAAATTTGTATACAGGAGAGCTCCGACCTTAAGGGACCGCCTGGCAAAAAATGTTCTAGACCCCCCAAAAAAGAAAAAGTTTTCCTTCTTTGAAGGTAAGGGGTTTTTTCCATGTAAAAATTGTTATACCTGCAGACATACGAGAGAAGATAAAAAGAAGAAATCTAGTTTTACATCTACTGTTACGCTACAGAACTATGAGATTTCATCGTGTAGGAGTGAAGGAGTCGTTTATCTTTTGGAATGCCCCTGCCGTATTCAATATGTCGGCAGAACCAAGAGAGCACTGTGGATAAGACTAAAAGAGCACGTACGTAACATCAAAAAAAGTTTTGATAAACATAGTCTATCTAAGCACTATGCACAGTATCACAATAGTGACCCTTCATCACTGAGAGTGTGCGGAATAGAGAAGTATAAAGCCCATTGGAGAGGCGACAATAAAATTATTAAGATCAGTCAGGCTGAGTCAAAATGGATTCATGAACTACGGACTTTAACGCCGTCTGGAAATAACATAGAATTCGACTTAAACTGTTTTATCTCCAATTTTTAATTGTAGTTTTATTTTAAAATATATACATATTTTTTTTTTACTTTACAATTTTTATTTAAAAAAAAAAACATTTTTTAATTTTATTAACTTTTAATAGATGTTTGGTAGATTGTGTCCTTCTATTTGGGATTATAGGTTAGGGATTTTATCAAACTGTACTTTCTTGGTTTTGATATTAATATTAGGAGATGAAGATTGAACTATGGCTAAGATCAACTTTGATAGATTATATCTTGTGTAAACATTTGGTTTGTGTTTTAAATGTGTCCATCATCAAATTTATATCCATTTTATATGATCAGTAGTTGTCGAGTAAGACACCTCTCAGGTAGTTGTTTTTTCCCCATTTATTTGCTCTTATATGTTCCTTGTGTTTTCCTGCTATGGGTGATAATTATTGTAGCACATGCCATTTGTTGAGTCACCACTAGATGGCATAAGGGAATTAGTAGCTTTACATATAGCAGTGCTATTTTAATAATTTTTTAATATATGGTTTTATGTATATCACATTAATGTTTTAATATAGGTATTTAGATGAATATTATACTCTGATCTATTATGTATAAAGCATTATTTGTAATGAACTGCCAGCAGTATCTATTGAGCGAGTTTTAAATATACACATAGGATCGGATTCAAGCAATGTTTACATCGTTGCTATGACAGCGGCGCTGATATAAACTGGCTAGCAAGCACCGGACTCCTCATCCCTTTGATAAAGTCACGTGGTGTGACACAACGCGTCAGGGTAGGAGCAGCCAGGTGCCGACGCTTTCTGGGGACGGCCGAACCCGGAAGCCTTATTGTTCCTGCTGCTATTTTCGTTTTTAAATGTAAGTTGCTACTTATGTTACATTAAACTTTGATTGAATTACTACACTATGAGAGCATCCTCTTCTTCCTTATTATCATTCTGGGGTTTGTGTGAGCGGTGGTGACTACTATAGAAAGCTTGACCCACGCACACCCTCCGTAGGAGGGGGACAGCCTCTGGACCTTCATCCTCTGCATAGAAGCATTAACCATCTGCTTGACTTGGCCCATTGGGGGCCGCCATTTGAGGTGAGAGGCTGGGGGAAACACCTGTGTGCCACACCAGTTTTTAAGTGAAAGAATTCAGCACTAAGTCACCTTTACTGGCACGTTACGATTGACTTTTTTTGGACATTAAGAGTCACATTGCATGAAGCAACATTTATTGGACTTATTCACAATATTTGTCACAGTTTTTTTATTTTTTTTATAAAAATTATTTTGCAGGTGGGAGGGGGGTTGATTTTGAGCCATTATTGGAGTCGCATTTATATATGCATGTTTTTTGCACAATTGTCACTTTGTTTTTCACTTGATCACTTATGTATAGATGTGGGGTATAGAATCGCATCCTTTAATCAAGCATTGTATTGCAGTTTTTATGCTTATATTATGAGGAACTGGATTTCATTTATTCACCAGTAATATTTATTTCATTTCATTTTCTGGCGATATTTTCACATGTTCGGTTTAGGAATATTATGCACATTGTATGATTTATTTATATATTTTGAGGAACGGTATTTTATTTATTTTATATTTTTTTGTTCACTATTAATACCCATTCTAATTTTCTGGTCATATTTTCACACGGTGTGGTTTTAGGAACATTATGCACACTGTTTGATTTATTTATATATTCTCACTAGGAATGGCAACCAGCACTTAGCACTTTAATATAGTTTGGCTGTTTTTAAACAGGAGAAGGTAGTAGTCAATACTTCATATCGGAAAAACATGTGCACTGGTCTATGGTAATTATTTGTAGTTACTTATTGGTTGTTATACTAATTATAGGCATTACGTGCATTGTGAATTAAGGAAGGATTTAGATTCATGCTACTTTGAGATGTTCTTTCCATTATTGTGAGTGGTACATTTAGATAGATTAGTGCCACATACCCTTTTTACCGATCATTACGGTGGGTGCCTCCCATGGAGGCAGAGCGTAGGCGGCGTACGGCTTTTTTTTTTCCTTTTTCGGTCCGTCGGAGCGAGAGAAGAAGAAGAAGACTTCGTGGGACAGTTTTCATTTCTATTTTTTTAATAAAGGACTTGTCCCAAGGCGTGTATTGTCTTTTTTTACCATTTTCACACTTTTTTTTTAAATGATAGGGGTACAAATAACCCTCGTTACCATTTCACATGGGGGGCCGAGATCTGGGGGTCCCCTTGTTAAAGGGGGCTTCCAGATTCTGATAAGACCCCCACAACCACCAGGCAAGGGTTGTGGGGATGAGGCCCTTCTCCCCATCAACATAGGGACAAGGTGCTTTGGGGGGCTACCTCCCTCTTTTCCTGCGGCCTGCCAGGTTGCATGCTCGGATAAGGGTCTGGTATGGATTTTTGGGGGGACCCCACGCCATGTTTTTTACTTTTGGTGCGGGGTTCCCCTTAAAATCCATACCAGGTCTGGTATGGATTTTGAGGGGGAACCCCTCACCATTTTGTACTTTTAAATTGCCTTTTTTCCTTTAGAAATGTCATTTTGCTCTCAGACTGTTCTAAACATGGGAAACATGCGCCACTTTACAGGCATACTATAGACACCCACCCCAGGTATGAAATTTAAAGGAATATTACACTTTTATTGTTTCACTTTAAGCATTATTAAAATCACTGCTCCCGAAAAAATGGCCGTTTTTAAAACTTTTTTTTGCATTGATACATGTCCCCTGGGGCAGCACCCAGGTCCCCAAACACTTTTTAAGACAATAACTTGCATATAAGCCTTTAAAATTAGCACTTTTGATTTTTCATGTTCGTGTCCCATAGACTTTAATGGTGTTCGTGTGTTCAAACAAATTTTTTCTGCTGCGAACTGAACCAGGGGGTGTTCGGCTCATCCCTAATAATAAACATACAAAAGAGCCAGATTCATCCCTCCCAAACAATAGAGTACTTGGGAGTAATATTCTCTACTTCTCAGGGACAGGTGTATCTCCCAGACAGGAAGATTTACCAACTGTGCCAGTGTAAACTAAGCACGATGAGGTCTACCTTTCTCTCAGCCGAGGACTGCATGGTCCTGATTTGGATGTTTACGTCACAATTCAAGTAGTTTCATGGGCCAGATGGCACATGAGAGCATTCCAGGTGACCATCTTGAGCCAATGGGATGGGTCACCCAAGAACCAGAAGATATACATCCGAGAGGGGTGTCTAGGCTGATGGACCATGCTGGAGAACCTATCCCCATGGGTACCTGTGAACCCAGTGGACTGGGATATCGTCCCCTTGGATGCCAGCCTCCGGGGTTTGGGGGGTACACAGACAATCAAACTATTTGGAACTCAAGGCAGCCTTTCTTGCTCCACAGGCTTTTCAGGAAGATCTTCAAGGAGCACAGGTCAAGATGCTACTAGACAACAAGACCGCAGTAGCTTACCTTGCCCACCAGGGGGGGACAAGGAGTCTAACGCTCTTTCACCTTTCGGCCGACATCTTTGCTTGGGCAGAGGAGCATCTTCAGGATCTGACAGCAGCATATCTTCCAGGAAGCCAGAGTCAACTGGCAGATCAGCTGAGCAGACATTTCCTGAACACAGTGAGTGGTCACTCTAACCGAAGTACCTCCTGGACAGATAGTTATCTGTCCAGATGGTGGAAGAGCGACTACTGCACGAAACATGAGCAGATAGGAATGGCACAGGAACAGGGATGAGAGAGCCACTTGAGACACTGCTGACAAGGAAGTAGTCAAAAACGTAACATAGTGACCAAGTGAGGAAATGAATGAACTGACGGCATGCATCCCGAGACTGGGGAAGCTGAACTGAACAGAAAACAAGTGGGACTCCTTAAGCAGCCTAGGACTGATGGTACAAGTAACGGGTAACATGGCCACTGAAGTACAGGTAAAAGTTTATACATGTAGCACAGCGAAACCGTATGAAACGCCTAGGAACGAGAGGTACATTTAACATACAGATGGCATTTATATGGAATGGCAGCCTTAAAAACGAGCAGGTTTTGCGATGCTTATCTGTCCAGACGGTGGAAGAGCGACTATTGCATGAAAGATGAGAAGATACAAACGGCACAGGAGCAGGGATGAGTGAGCCACATGAGACACTGTGGTGACCCAGAAGTACACAAAACATACCCCAGTGACCACTAGAGGCTATCGTCTGGGGGTTTAAATAGATGAATAGGCCCCTCCCATGAATAAAGGCTAACTACCTCAGCCTTACAACTAAACAGTTGTTTAACTCCATCCTCCCTAATATTTCTGCGATGGCACTAGTTGTGGACAGAATTCAGCATCTCCCACGACCGTCCCACCTACCAGACAACATTCCGAGATGCGATTCTCCTAGTCCATTTATACATTAAGTAGGGAAGACCCTAACCATGCCGACATCCAAAATATATATTCAAGGATTGACCAAGTCAAAAAATTAACAGACTTTGTGGGCACATAATGAGAAAGAGAATCAGTAAAAAAGTATACATTTTATTACAACATAGTTAAAAAACAACATACAAACAACACCCTGTATGGACACAGTTACCAGTTATCCAATAATGCAGTTACAGAGGACTGGACCTACGGTACAAAGATTAATTAAATACTGTATCAAGGTAAAAGAAAAATTTCTGATCCAGTAATGCCTCCAAAAACTTGCTTGTTGATGCGTTTCACTAAAATATTACCTTCCTCAGGACAGATAGTGGGTAGGTGCTGGTATATTTAAAAACAAGAAAGTACATGTGTAAGTATTCAATGTAGTATTTATCTATACAAGTATGAATCATGATTGTTACAACATTTCTCCAGGAGGAGTACATATACACAGAGACTAATTACGTATAAACATAACAACGTGTAAGCTTGCCTGGTAAACTTGTGGCTCAAGGTGTGGGAGAACTTGACCAAACTGACAAACAGCCGGAAAAATTATATTGCATATGTGTGTCTAAAGTAGTGGGATACACATATATCATGTGGTCTATAGTAGATACCACTAAATAAAACTGAAAAACAACAAACATATGCATTATAGATTAAGGTGCTGCTATAAAAGTCCCCCAATTCAAAGACCGATTTATATTAGACTTAGCTCTCACCTGGTATATAGTAGTCATGTATAGGTATATGAGTATAAATCACACAAAGCTGTAAGTGGTCACAGATTCTCACTATAAACGTGTTCAATGCAATATCTAAAAATAAACCAAGTCAATAATCAGATATTGACCCTTTAGATATATCCCTAAGAAAGAATACAAAAAAATATATCCAGAGAGTATATACAAATGGTACTTACCAATAGTGCCAAGAGATGGCCCATGGATACTGGACCAAGTTATTAAATGGGTAAGAATAGTGTCCCCTTAAGTATAGAGGCGAATGGAATATCTAAGAGGGGGGCATAGCAAACTATTAAGTATTTAGCATATGAAAAAAAAACAAAAAACCGCACGGACCCACCTTAATGTGTAAAAGCTGCGCTTATCACATGGGGGAGACCTTTTGTTGGAACTCAAGTTGGTATTGCCGCATACATAGGGGGAAAAGTGTGCCCCTGTAGTAGAAGCAATTGAATGGAATAAATATCCACTTTAGGACATAAAGTCGCATAGTGGTTGCTGGAATGGTTAAACAAAGATACGACTTACCTTTTGGTGCTACACCCCTGTGGACGGCTTTCCTTGCTGTGTGTGGCCCAGACCCATGTGCATACCAACTTATATAGAGGGAGAGGAAGTAGATGGGTGTGGCAGCCTGAAAATTGTGCCAAAAAAGCCAAGTCATGTGACATAGAACAGCTCCACATGATCATGGGTCACATGCTCAAAGTCATGTGATCATCTGCAGTCCCATCTTTGATAGGGCATAAACAAAGCAGAGGGGTATCTGGTCACATGGAGTATAGTCATGTGGGTGTAGTCATAAGAACACAAACCCACCTGTCAAATGATTGAACAGATATCAACAGGAAGTGAACAGGACCATGCGACCATAGAGAGATATCTGATCATATGACATATACCATCAACCGTGTGATCACAGTCATGTGAACATGGTCATGTGGCCAAACAAAACACTTCTCAAATGGTCCAGCAACAACAGGAAGTGAGCAGGGTCACAAGACCACAAACACTTGGACAGTGATTAGATAGATGTACACAAGAAGTGGAAAGATACATAGAGCAGTATAATGACACATATCCACGCAAGCACACACTAAGCGGCCAACTCCAAAACTCTACTCCCAGATAAGTGGACAGACAAGAACAAGCCCTTCCATAAAAGGGCATATGCTGCAAATAGTGCAATAACATATCGCACAAACGTCACACAAGCCGCACACACGCAAAATAAAAACGCATCAACATCATGGATCCCCGAAAACAGGAAACGCCCGCCAACAAGCAACCAGCAAGCTCACTAAAAGATAGACATACAGATAACTGAAAAAAAAACAAAACAAATATATATATGAAAAAAAAAAAAATAAACCCACATGGGGCCTCTGTGGCCAGACTAGAAGACGGTTCCGTTACACCCTGTAACAAGTCAATACAGATAGCAGAATGAACAGATATCTTCCCGTTAAGAAAGATATATGATATATTTTTAAAGAAAAGACTTGTTGCTAATAGCATCATTGAGGCCAGGGGCAGTGGTAGCATCCAGAGTGTGAATCCATCTCATTTCCCTTTGTAAAATCTTTTTATCATGATTGTCACCTCCAGAGTTCATTGGAATGTGTTCTAATGCTGCAAATTTTACTACACTGCTGTCACCAACATGCATTTGATTTACATGTTGTCCTATAGGTGTCAGCAGTTGATTACTATTGATGTAATATATATGATCCTTGATTCAATGCCAAAAAGCTTGTTTGGTTTTGCCCACGTAGAAACTCCCGCATTCGCAAAACATGATGTATTGTACACCACGCCCTCTGTCTGACAGTTGACGTGGTGTAACCTGTATGTTTGCAAAGGATAGGGTCATTGGTAAGGAGATACCAGTGTTTCTTAAGTATTTCTCGTATACATGAGTGTTGGCGGGTATAGGTAATAATCATCCTGGGGGTATCTTCCTCATTTTGTCAGGGTCTCTTACATAGAGCTTCCTGTCTGCTCTGTTTAGATGCTCTTTTGTAAGCCTTTTTAAGCATTGTCTTTGAGTATCCCCTATCAGACAGTCTCATTCGTAATTCATCTGCTTCTTGCTTGAAGAGTATATCATTAGAGCAGATTCTGCGTAACCTGAGATATTGTCCGTAAGGGATACTATTGATAAAAGGGTCGGATGGAAACTGTTAGCGTGTAAGAGGGTGTTCTTTGTGGTTTCCTTTCGGTATAGAGTAGTGTTGATATTACCGTCACCTTCAATCACAACTGTGATATCCAGGAAGGGAATGGACTTCTTACTTTGATGCATAGTAAATTTTAGATTAAATGCATTATGATCTAAATCATGCATTAATTCAGCTAGAACAGCAGTGGACCCAGTCCCTAACATCAAAACATCATCTATATACCTATTCGACATTGGGATATAGTCCCAATATTTGGCATACCTGTTGTCAGAGAAGAGCACAGGTTCCCACCCCTCCAGGTACAGGTTGGCATATGATGGGGCACAGGAGGTCCCCATCGCAACCCCCTGCACCTGGAGGTAGTGGGAAAAGGTGAAAACATAGCCTGTCAAAATATGCTCCAATATAGAAAGAATGAATTTACTGAAGGACCATGAGTCCTGAGTTCTCTCACTCAGGAAATCCTGTATCCTGTATGACAGACAGACCGGAATCGTTTAGTTCCAAATTCATTTCTTAATGAATTTTGACAAATTCGTTAATTCCAAAATTTCAGAATTTCCAAAATTTTCATTTTCTGAAATTTGAATTTCCGAATTTTGAATTTCCGAATTTCGAATTTCCAAATTTTCAAATTTTCAGAAATTCGAAAATTCTAAATTTCAGAAATTCGAAATTACAGAAATTTTGATTTTCAGAAATTTGAAATTTCCAAATTTCGAATTTCTGAAATTTGAAATTTCCGAATTTTCAAATTTCCAAATTTTGAAAAATTTGAAATTTTGGAATTTCAGAAATTCGAAATTTCGGAAATTCGAAAAAATTAAAAAATATGAAATTCGAATATTTGAAACTGAAAATTCAAAAGAATGAAAATCTGAAAATTCGAAAACCCGAAAATCTGAAATAATATCTACAAATAAAAATTAAATTATAGGTATTGCAATTTCCTTTCAAATTTGGCTGTTAGTGAACGTAACGAGTATGAATTTATCTGAAATTACGAATTATCTGAAATAATGAATGCCGTATTTAAACAAATGGAATGTAACGATCTAATTATAATAAATAACAATAATAAAACCTTTTTATTATTATTTATTAATAATTTGTTCTATTCCATTTGTTTAGATGAGGCATTCGTTATTTTGGATAATTCGTAACTTCAGATAAATTTGTATTCATTATGTTCACAAACAGCCAACTTTGAAAGGAAATTCCAATACCTATAATTTAATAGTTAGTTATTAGTAGTTAGTTATTATTTTGAATTTTACTGATTTTTTTTTTCTGTTTTTCAGATTTTCGAATTTTCAAATTTTCAAATTTCCAAATTTTCGAATTCTGAAAATCTGAAAATTCGGAATTCCAAAATTCAGAAATTTGGAATTAGAAAATACGGAATTAGAAAATTTGAGATTCAGAAATTTGAAAATTCAGAAAACCTAAAATTCACAAATTCGAAATACGGAAATTCGAAATACGGAAATTCAAAATTCAGAAATTCAAAAATTCGGAAATTTGGAAATTCGAAATTCCAAAATTCCAAAATTAGAATTTTCAGATTTCCGAATTTCGAAATCTGAAAATCCGAATTTTCGGATTTCCAAATTCTGAATTTTCGAATTTCTGAATATTTGAATTTCTGAAAAAAGCGAAAAAAACCATTGAGACAAAAACGAAACCAAATTTTTTGTCAGTGCACATGACTATTAATTGCATTCAAGATGTCATTTCTTGAGGAGTTTTAACTGTAAACCTGACCAAGTTGCTGCTCACTTTCCTTTCTTTTGGTGGAGGCACCGCCCCCTCATTTGGGCCGGAAAAAAACAAATGTGTATTGGTACCGGAAAGGGAGGAAGATTGTGTAGAGCTTGACTTACCCCTATCATGTTCAACTACACGTGCAGAGGATTTATGAGCAGACATACCCAAGGTCTCCTCATTTGGGTTGGATCTAATATGTTCCTGTGAGCCCCCCGGGTGCGAGTCGTTGAGAAGTCTTTTCTTACCACCTCGTGTACTTCTATTTTCATGATTAAAGGGTTTCTTTTGGAAATTGCCCTTTCTTCCACGAGATCTAGCTGTACCTTGTGAGAATCGAGAGTTATTAGAAGCATTAGGGGAATCTGAGTCCCCCTAATTTCCTGTTTATTCTGAGTCCTAGGTTGCTGTGCCCCTTGACGCCAGCCACCCGAGCATCCTGAATTCGGAAGAGACCATCTATATGATTGATGATTTGCAAACGCAATTTTGTCTCTTGCAAATTTTTGCTCTTTGTTTTTAATTAAGTTGGAATTGAATTGTTCAAGATGATCACTTAATTCTTTATCCTTCACATTATACAATGGATTTGAACATAATAATTGATTTTGGGCATAAAGTTATTTAATTTCTTCATCAACCTCTTTAATACTTTTCATGTACTCAGCGACCAACAGTTCCATCATTTTTTTGGTGCATCTCTGAAGGTTTTGTTCCCATGCATTTCTAAAAGCGGGAGACATATTATGTAGGTTAGGAAATATTTGTATCCTTAAACCACTCGGGTTTATGTCCTTATTAATATATCTAGTCAAAAGTTTGTAGTGCCAATATAGGCCTGAATTTTTCTCTAAAGCTTTATATAGTTTATGCATGAAGACCTCCATCTCCAGAGATGCACCTTCTTCCCCTGAACAATTCTTTTGAATTTTAAGCATCTAACCATTCCATGCTGTGCCAACCTAGTCTGCCATGAGAGAAAAAAAAAAAAACTCCCGGATTAAATGAAGAACTAATATAGTCAAAAATATGTTCAAACCCCTAAACGCGTCCTGTACCATAGTTAGGCTGTGAACATGGAGGTCAAAAAATGGGTATTTGCTACCCTAGACATAAGTAGGGAAGACCCTCACCATGCCGACATCCAAAATATATATTCAAGGATTGACCAAGTTGAAAAATTTTAGGACTTTGTGGGCACATAATGAGAGAGAGAATCGGTAAAAAAGTATACATTTTATTACAACATAAATAAAAAACATATAAACAACATACAAACAACACCCTGTATGGACACAGTTACCAGTTACCCAATAATGCAGTTATAGAGGACTGGATCTACGGTACAAAGATTAATTGAATACTGTATCAAGGCAAAAAAACAATTTCTGATCCAGTAATGCCTCCAAAATCTTGCTAGTCGACGCGTTTCACTAAAATATTAGCTTCCTTGGGACAGATACTGGGTAGGTGCTAGTATATTTAAAAACAAGAAAGTACATGTGACAGTATTCAATGTAGTATATATCTAGAATAGAATGGATATTCATACCCATTTAACTTAGTCAAGTATCCATGGGCCATCTCTTTGTACTATTGGTAAGTACCATTTGTATATACTCTCTGGATATCTTCTTTTGTAATTTTTCTTTTCTTCTCTATTATTCTCTATTAATTCTTCTCTATTATATATACCCTATCTAAAAGGTCAATATCTGATTATTGACTTGGTTTATTTTTAGATATTGTATTGAACACGCTTATAGTGGGAATTTGTGACCACTTACCACTGTGTGTGATTTATACTCAAATACTTATACATGACCACTATATACCAGGTGAGAGCTAAGTCTAGTATAAATCAGTCTTTGAATTGGGGGAATTTTAAAGCAGCACCTTAATCTATAACGCATATGTTTGTTGTTTCTTGTTTTATTTAGTGGTATCTACTATAGACCACATGATATATGTGTATCCCACTACTTTAGACACACATATGCAATCTAATTTTTCCGGCTGTTTGTCAGTTTGGTCAAGTTCTCCCACACCTTGAGCCACAAGTTTACCAGGCAAGCTTATACGTTGTTATGTTTATATGTAATTAGTCTCTGTGTATATGTATTCCTCCTGGAGAAATGTTGTAACAATCATAATTCTTACTTATATAGATATATACTATATTGAATACTTACACATGTACTTTCTTGTTTTTAAATATACCAGCACCTACCCAGTATCAGTCCTGAGGAAGGCAATTATTTTAGTGAAACGCGTTGACGAGCAAGTTTTTGGAGGCATTACTAGATCAAAAATTTTCTTTTACCTTGATACAGTATTCAATTAATCTTTGTACCGTAGGTCCAGTCCTCTATAACTGCATTATTGGGTAACAGGTAACTGTGTCTATACAGGGTGTTGTTTGTATGTTGTTTTATATGTTTTATAACTATGTTGTAATAAAATGTATACTTTTTTTACTGATTCTCGCTCTCATTATGTGCCCACAAAGTCAGTTAATTTTTTGACTTGGTCAAGCCTTGAATATATTTTGGATGTCGGCATGGTGAGGGTCTTCCCTACTTATGTCTAGGGTAGCAAATACCCATTTTTGATCTTCATGTTCGCTGCCTGACTATGGTACAGGCCGCGTTTAGAGGTTTGAACATATTTTTGACTATATTAGTTCTTCATTCAATCCGGGGTTTTTTTTTTTTCTTTCTCTCATGGCAGACTATGTTGGCACAGCATGGGATGGTTGGATGCTTAGAATTCAAAAGAATTGTTCAAGGGAAGAAGGTGCCTCCCTGGAGTTGGAGGTCTTCATGCATAAACGATATAAAGCTTTTAGAAATGCATGGGAACAAAACCTTCAGAGATGCACCAAAAAAATGATGGAACTATTGGTCGCTGACTACATGAAAAGTATTAAAGAAGTTGATGAAGAAATTAAACAACTTTATGCCCAAAATCAATTATTATGTTCAAATCCATTGTATAATTTGAAGGATAAAGAATTAAGTGATCATCTTGAACAATTCAATTCCAACCTAATTAAAAACAAAGAGCAAAAATTCACAAGAGACAAAATTGTGTTTGCAAATCATCAATCATTTAAATGGTCTCTTCCGAATTCAAGGCGCTCTGGTGGCTGGCGTCAAGGGGCACAGCAACCTAGGACTCAGAATGAACAGGAAATTAGGGACTCTGCCTCTAATAACTCTTGATTCTCACAAGGTACGGCTAGATCTCTTGGAAGAAAGCGCAATTTCCAAAAGAAACCCTTTAATCATGATAATGGACGTACACAAGGTGGTAAGAAAAGACTTCTCGACCATTCGCACCCGAGGGGGCTCACAGAAACATATTAGAATCAACCCTAATGAGGAGACCTTGGGTATGTCTGCTCATAAATCCTCTGCACATGTAGTTGAACACGATAGGGGTAAGTCAAGCTCTGCACAATCTTCCTCCCTTTCCAGTACCATTACAAATTTGTTTTTTTTCTGGACCAAACAAGGGGGCGGTGCCTCCACCAAAAGAAAGGAAAGTAAGCAGCAACTTGGACCCGTTTAAAGTCAAAACTCCTCAACATCTTAAATGTAATTAACCTGTCAGATTATAATTTGACTGCTGCAGAAATAGAAGTACTAGGTTTGGGTCTAACCTTCTGTCCCACTCAGGAAATAGACCAATTTGAGACTATTAAGGACCTAAACTTGTTTGGTCTTAAGCTGACCTACAAGTATTTATTTGATCAAGAGAGAAAGAGAAGGGATAAAGACAAAAAGCTTAGAAATCAATGGAAAACCCTTTCAGTGAGGGATTTCAGAGCACTAAGAGATCTTACGGATCTTTTGGAAGAAAATGAAAAATTTGAGCAGCAATCACAGATTTCCCAAGGTTTAGAGCAAAATGATTTACCAAATGTCCCCATTGACAAGGCTTCATAAATTATTATGAAAAAGAAATCAGAGACATTTCCCCCATTACAAACCAATCCAAATGTCCTGGCTTTTGTTACACAGATCACAAAGGAAATTGAAAAGCTACAAATATATCCCCATAATGTGGATAATTTGTCCCCCGTTCAGAAACAGGCTTTACAAAAACTTTACGCACAAGAGGCAATTAGCATTAAACCCTCAGACAAAGGGGGCAATATTATACTCATGGACAGAGTACAATATGTGGCTATGTGTAACAATGAGGAATGGTATAAAAAAAATTCTGAGGAACAGGCTAGTAAGGTTCATAATGAATTCCATCTACTTCTATTGGACTCATTCCATCAAGAGTCATTACTGAAAATTTATACGAGGCCCTTCTCGTTAAACACCCTATCATGCCACTTTTTATTCTCTTCCTAAGATGCATAAATTCCATTCCATCTGACCCCTCTTATCAATAGTATCCCTTACGGACAATATCTCAGGTTACGCAGAATCTGCTCTAATGATATACTCTTCAAGCAAGAAGCAGATGAATTGCAAATGAGACTGTCTGATAGGGGATACTCAAAGACAACGCTTAAAAAGGCTTACAAAAGAGCATCTAAACAGAGCAGACAGGAAGCTCTATGTAAAAGACCCCGAAAAAATGAGAAAGATACCACCAGGATGATTATTACCTATACCCGCCAACACTCATGTATGCGAGAAATACTTAAGAAACACTGGTATCTCCTTACCAATGACCCCATCCTTTGCAAATATACAGGTTCTAAACCCAATATTACCCATCATTTACAATGGTCAAAGTTGGCTACTCCCTGTGGACAATAGAAAGGTTTTGTTTTGAGATGAAAAGAACATGAAGGCATCACTGTTTGTATCTCTCAATGTCTTGTTCCTGTGAAAGCTGATTTGAAATTTGTTTGAGAAAAGCGGGTATGTTTCAGCAGTGTGATTGTGGGTTTTGTGGCTTTGTTGTTTCATAGGATAACATGCTTTTCAGTAGAACTGTTCCTAAAGTGTTTGTATTATGGTTCAAGTGTTCAACAATTGCATTTCATGTGCTTGTGTTTTAGTGTTGTCATCGGCCATCTTGCTGTGGTCCAGATTTCATCTACCATTTTGTTTTAAGTTGTGCTTTTTCATAACTTCTAACACTTTTAAATGTTTGTAAGTGTTCATTTAGTATCTCAAATGTGTAATTTTGTGGGGAGAAATTTTGGTTTTGGCAGGAAAATGCACCATTTTGTCGTGGCCTGGTTTTTGTCTGCCATTTCCTTTTGTTGTTGTCTGCCATGTGGTTATGGTCGGCCATTTTCAATTCCTTTGTATGTGAAACCATGTGACATCAGCCACCATCTTGTTTCTAGGCATCATTTCTGTTTTCTTTTAAGCAAATGTAAGCTATTGTAGGTGAGCTGTGTTTGTACTTTTTGTTAACTTTGCAGTAGAAGAGTGGCCATCTTTGTATTGGATTTCAGTTTTGGCGAGAAAATGCGCCATTTTGTTGTGGTCTGGCTTTTGTTGTAGTCACCATGTGGCCATGATCAGCGGGCCTGTACATTGATATGTAAATAAACCAGTTTGAGGGGTTTTTAGAGCTGGGCATGCAACAGGAAGTTCTTCTCAGCATTTTATGTATCCACAAGAAGTTGGTGGGGGGAGCTTGGGGTCCTATGACACAAGCAAATGAGATTTGTGCTTGGAAGGACAATGGGAAAATACTGGCATTTAAAAGTGTTTTAAATATCTCCCAGCTGTCTTTTCAGTTTTATACTGTAATACAGTTTTCAGTAGAGAGCAAACAGGAGGCATCCATGTTATTGTTTTAATATCGAGGTACCGAGAGAAGCTGCAGTGTTTTGTAAAAAAAGCGGGCAAAAGTGCCCTGTGTAGTTTTATCTGGCGATTCAGTGTCGTACAGCGCAATGCGCTTGTGTATGCATACACTGTGAGGGGTAGAGACATATTTCGGGGCGTGATCTGTGGTTGTTGACGAATCATTTGGCATAGTTAATAGTTGGTTGTTAAAAGAGTGGTACTCTGTAGTGCTGTGCCAAAAGTGTTGGGACAGCAAGCCATAGAGTTGATGCCTCATTTTAGGGTTTCTAGTTGAGTGACTAATAGTGGTTGTAGTCCGTCAATCCACTGTAAAAGAAGGCACCGGGCGGTGGTCTCCGAAATGGGTGCAAGGGTTTCCCTGGATGCAGGGGTAAGACGATAAGGCAATTCGAATTGCCATGGGCAATGGCAGTCCGTGCAAGGGAAGGAATGCGAGGCTTCCCACAGTCAAACGGATACACAGAGCATGGAGTCTAGTTCTAAGGAAAAGGCCATTAAACCCCAGAAAGATTGACATAGGTGGTCCAAGGATACTATTTTGGGTATCCCTCTAGAGTTGATGTAGCGCGACTGCGGCTTCAGAAATCTGTAATGTTGAGTGAGTTGATGGATGCGTAGCACACGTTTGTGTGATTAAAAATATACAGGTCTGTTTTTGAACTTTGTGTGGCTGGTCCATGCAAAGATTTCGAGATGCTCTCGTGCTTTTCAAATTGTATTCTTTTTCTATCGCTAAAAGAGTGAAGGCAGCATTTCATCTGGTTGTTTTTATTTTTTTCATTTTTGTTTTAGAAACTATGAAATATCTCCCCCACATTTGTATCTAAATGTTTGTCTCATGTTTTAGTCTTCTCAATGTTTGTATGTAGTAACTTGAAGAATATGATTGAACCTACCGCGACAGCCCTCTTGCACGTTGCGGCTGTTGTATTTTAGTAAAAACGTGAAAGTAAGATTTACAGAGGGTTTAGTTATTGTCGGTTTTGTGGAATGTCAGTGACAATTTACCAATGTACATGAATGTTGTATTGTTTACCATTCTTTGAAGGATAGAGTAATAACCTTTGTTTATAAGTATCTTTTCAGGTCCAAGGAGTTTATGTACATAGAAAGCAGGTGTATAAGAAGGTAAAAGTGTCATAGGCTGTTTCACATTTTTTTTTTCGGCACCCTTCTAAACCCTGCATGTCTTCCTCCAGTTTGTAATGAGGAGGAAGAAAAGAGGGGATGAGAGTGGTGAGAAAGACAAATTTTCAAACTAACCACTCTAATTCTAACCAAGTTTGTGTCAAGACTGTTTTTCTTTAATGGAATTTGAATCAGCAAGCAGCAGTCTGGTGAAAGAGGCTCCCATCCCAGATGCTAAGAACCTTTTGTCACTGATTCCAGGTATTACACCCCAGATGGTAAGCCACGCACAGGTTATGCAGTGACCACAGTCCTGATGTCTGGGGTATTGTCATATGAGTTTTGTTTGAAGGTCAACCAAAACCAGAGTTGTACTTTCCTCATTAGCTATCACCTACATTCTCAGCTGATGGGGTGGGTGCAACCACTGTAATATGAACTTCAAAAGGTCCACCACAGGGTTCACAAGTCCCTCCTGGACCCTGACACAATAACCAGTTTACATTCTTTCCAACCAGGTGACTGGGTCATTGTAAAGAAGCTTGAGGGATGAGACCACGCCAGCCACTGCAAGAAGCGGATCAACCACAAAGAGTAGAGGAGTATCTTAGTTTTTTTTATATTTTTTTGTTTAATACATTTTAGCAAGGGTAACGATGAAAAGCATCCCAACTAGCTAAGAAAGAGAACAGGACACATTGTCGGGTCTACTAGTGCCCCAGCGATGACGGCGGTACATGATATATAGGATGTTCATATTGGTGTGAGGAGTTTTGACAAACTAGTAAAATCCAAACAGACACTTGTCAATAGAACTTAAAACATTTATAGAGGGTAAAATTAGTTATAATTTTAACAATAGCTCTGATTCTTGCCAGTTTTGGCATTGGGGCAAATAGGAGCCCACAAGTGTGCTTCAACTGTAGTTTGGTATTAATGCGGATCTACAGCTTATAAGGTCATTTCCCTAAGACAAGAGGTTCATGTGTGCTGGTGAAACTCGTCCCTGCATCTTATGTCACGGCCGCTCGTGAGGATCTGATGGCGTGAGAGAAGACAAGAATGGCAGGGACAGCTGGAAGGGAATTTCTTGTACATGATGGGGGCTTGAGCTTATGAAACGCTTGAACAATTTCTCATCCATTGAGGATGGGATGTTTTCATGTAACTGTTGAAGCTACAAGGAAGTTCCCACAGTCCAAGGGGGATTCTGGGAATTCATAAGTAAAGATTGTTATATCTGGATCGGGGATAGTAGTGACAAAGTTCAAGCCCATATGGATAAGGTTTGAATCCCTACAAGGCAAAGCCAGAGCTATGGCTAATGAAGGTTGGAATCCTTTTAAGGGTTTGGGAATCTGTGGGGATTTGATTTTTTATTTTGCAGCGGATCATAGTTGAAGGAAGTAGGGATATATATATATACTCATGGTGTTTTTGTTTCTATTCCTTCTATATGTCGTGATGAGGTGGTCCTGTTGCCTGATTGGACGCGTGACCAGAGCCTGAGCAGATGACCACATCTTCCATGATGGGATGCCCCGAAGCCCAACCCACGTACAAGACACAGAGGATCCCAGACCGACCGGCGACTACTACAGCTCACTATGTCATCTACATGTCAAGAGTCTACATGTCAAGCCGTGTTTTACTTTTTATGGACTAAGAAGAAGATCAGGATTCATCGAGGGACACATGGGATCATATAACAAGAGGAGGAACTGTTGTGGAAAATTTTATGAAGATGTATTTTAATGTATTGTCATAAGAGTCTCCCAGTGTTTGTTCTCTTGCAGCCCGCTCTAAAGAGCTGACTGGGGCAGACTGACACTGGTTGAGACCTGTTAGGTAGTGAAAAACTTCCTGTTGTTTGGAGAGAGGTGTTTGCGGAGAGAGGACATGTCCGCCAGCGAAGGGCCCCTGTGCAATGAACAGAACAATCGTCTGGTGGGGGTGTGTTTTGCTCTGCAAAGACATTATCGGTTTAGTAGATGTGCGCTCTTGTCACCCCTGTATACCTGATCAACATATTTGGGGTGCCATGACATAGACCTGCAGATAATCTCCCATCCACGAGGAACTGTAGTCATCGTTATTTGGTTATTGTATATTGTATCATGTCCTGTAATCATTGTTCATTGGTTGTTGTATTTCCTGTGTTGTTAAATCCTTATATGGTCATTTCCTCTGTATTGTTCACTTCCTGTGAGGTCACAAACTTTGTATGAGGCGTTTGGCTGTTGGAGGCACAACCCTCAAGTTGGGACTTCCTGTTGATATGTTAATAAAAGCAGACTCATGGCTGAGGACCAGAGAGAGAGATGCTGAGATGAGAACGTAAGGATGTGTTGATGTCTGTTTACTGGGGAATGGGGAACCAGAGGGGACACACACGATCAAAAGGTATGATGCATTTATATCATTAAGACGGAAATGGGTGCTTATTAGCACAGGAGATATGGCTCTGTGCATAGCATACAGCCATCTTTCTACGACAACACTATTCCAGGACCTTTCACCGATCACATTAGGAAACTGCAGAGCTCTGCGCCCTCTATTGGAAACGCTGAGAGATCACCACCTTATTTACAGATGGAAGTTCCCTTTGCTTTATCAGTTACTCTGGATGGGGTCCCGCACATCCTCAAAACCCCTGATGAGCTACCATCATTCTGCGCAGCTCTCCAATTGCCACCAGTGGACCTGCCCGAATGGTACCGGGAATTCCAGTTTCCTCCAGAAGGGGAAATATCAGAAGCAGCAAGGAGCAGACCCCATGAGATAATCTCAACCCATCAGGAGTGCAAGAGCTAAGGCGCCCACTTGAGGTACTTGATCTGTGAGCTTTCCTTCCTCTATTCAGATAAACTGCAATGCGGAAGTGTACGCCATAAGTTATAGTTTTGGCTATTGCACTTCCTCGAATGTATCCCTGTTGATTTTCCACTGGAAGTGGGAATATCTCAATCTTCTTGATGTTACCTAGGCGGGCACTTGAACGTTGCTTTCTGTTTTCTCAACCGCCATTCCACTTCATCAGATCTCAATCACACGGGATCGAAGATCCATTGAGTCCTCTGTCACTGCTGTTGCCATTTTCCCTTAATGGGGATTACTGGTACAACAGCGGAACGTCTGAGTGCTCTTCTTATGATATGGTTTGGTACTTTATTATTATCCATGCACTATTGTTGTATCCTCTGGGTATGTGCACGCTGCTTCTGTGCTCCCCTCTGGGGCTGTGCAGGATGCAGCATGTACACATTCACTACTATCCCTAAAACCTAGTTGCCTTTCTGGAATTTTTCTTATATATAATGTTATGGTTTTTTAAGTCAGTGTTATAATTACTTATTTGTAATATATTTTATCAGGCTGCAGGAGGGAGCCAGTTTTCTTTTTTCCATATAGATAAATTACTTGACTCCCTACCTAATCCGCCAGTTTCTCCCACGTACCCCACACTGTATCGTACCTTGGGTGCCCCCACAGTGTTTTCTTACTACCAGTTGGGCCCTAAGGTGGGTACAACTAGAAGAGCCCCTCTACAGCTAGTAGACGTGTGCTCGTTATTATATTTGTACTTAATCCTCCTGTCTATATAGGGGACCCCCCTATTTTTTCTCTTCCTTTTTGTGCCCCCCTCCTCCCTCCCTCCCACCTGTTTTGTTTTTTTTGTTTTGTGAGTAAGGGCCCTTGTTAATCGGCTTAGACTCAACAGAGCGGGAATGTCGTACTCTTTTCTAGGCAGATGCCCCATACTGATTTCACACAATCTTAGAGCCTTAATATACCAGAAAGATGGATATCCCTTTTAAGGGAACTGAAAACGGCACAGCCAGCCTTTGTATTCATACAAGAGACACACTTTCACTCTCAATCAGTGCCAAGATTTTTTGACAGATATTTCCCAGAGGCGTTCCATGTGCCAAACCCAGATCGTAAATCCAAGGGAGTGTCCATTTTGCTACATAAACACGCAAATTTTAAGGTTACTCAACAATATGCAGTCCCCCAAGGAGCATTTTTATTCCTGAAAGGGACATGGCATAATAGACAGATTACTCTTTCAATGCCTATTTTCCTAACTCGGGACATCTAGAATTTTGTCGCCGCCTGGTGGACGAACTTAAAAGCTTTGCCACTGGTTGTATCATACTGGGAGGAGACTTTAACATTCCTTTGCTTCCTCTGCAGGATACTTCCAATGGCAAGTCTAGTATCTCATATTCTATTTTACAGAAAAGTAAGACTCTGCTGAACTCTCTGACCCTGGTTGATGCTTGGCGCCTGGTACATCCAATAGGTAAACACTTTACGTATTACTCCTCCTTACATAAAAAAACACTCACGTATTGACTATATTTTCATCACTCAACATAATCCACCCCTGCTACACACAGCCAACATAGGCATACAAACATTTTCAGACCATTGCCCAGTGTCGATTTCACTGACACAGACTGACAAACTTCACAAACCGTGTAACTGGAGACTGAATCCTACACTAATATATGACCCCACCACATGTCCACAAATTTCCACAGCACTTAAAACCTATTTCCAACTTAACGAAACTGATGACTTGTCACCCATGACAATTTGGGAAGCTCATGAGTGCGTCATATGTGGCAAACTTATCTGCTTGGGCACCCATAAGAAGGAGGCCAACAAAGATATTGCGTCGCTGGCAGAAAGAATCGCATTACTAGAATTCCAACATAAGCAATCTCGCGCAGAAGCCACCTCTTCGGAACTGCTAGAAACTAGGGAACGATTAAATTCTGTGCTTAATCTCTTTACTTTAGGAAAGGCTTCTATTATGAGCATAGAGACAAATGTGGCAAATTCCTTGCAAAAGCTCTTAAAGAAATAACCCACGCTCAATCAATTCTATCCATTAAAAATTCAGAAGGTCAAACACTTCACATAGCATCACAATTTCACACCTTCTACACAAAGCTTTATAATCTGCCCTTGCCTCACAAACCCCCAGATTTTCAGGGTACTAGAGAACACATTTTGCGTACCTACATTGAGGAGAGGGGAATGCCCACTTTAACCCCGTCCGATTGTGAATCTCTAGAATCACCTATCACAGAGGATGAGCTTCTCTTGGCTATTAAGGCTCTCAAGATGGGTAAGAGCCCATGCCCCAACGGGTTTATGGCCTATTATTATATAACTTTTACTGACATTTTAAAGGCTCCCCTCCTCCTCGCCCTCAACCATCTCAAGACCTCACCAATCAGATCCACTACCTTCACATTGGCACATGTTGCGCTGCTTCCCAAGCTGGCTAAAGACCCTACAGGCTGCTCAAGTAATAGGTCAATTTCGCTATTGAACCTGGACCTAAAACTTCTGGCCAAAATTCTGGCCACTAGGCTGACATCCCTTCTTCCCAATCTTATTGGGCCAGAACAGGTGGGATTTATGCTGGGGAGGGAAGCACGTGACAATGTCATAAAGGCTCTCAACCTGATCCATTGTGCGCACACATAGAACATCGAGGGCCTTCTCCTGTCGACTGATGTGGAGAAGGCCTTCGATCGTGTGGCCTGGGATTACCTATTTGCCACCTGCAGATACATTGGTCTAGGATCGCACATGATGACATGGATAGCAGCTTTGTACCACAAACCACAGGCGAGGCTTAAAATAAACGGTACCCTCTCAGAGGCTGTAGATATCAACAATGGCACAAGGCAGGGCTGCCCCCTATCCCCTCTTTTGTTTATTTTGTCTCTAGAGCCCTTTATTCGCTTAATTAATGCAAACACGGATATAAGAGGCTTCCAGATAAGTGCCCGTGCCTATAAAGTAGCTGCATACGCAGACGACCTCCTATTCTTTCTCTCACAGCCACACATTTCAATCCTGAATTAGATCAAAGCCTTTAAACTTTTTGGATACATATCCAAAATAAAAATAAACTACACCAAGTCGGAAGCCCTCAATCTTACGCTACCACATGACCTACTTGTTAGAGCACATACTTCTTGCTCGTTTAAGTGGGTACCGTCTGTAACGAGCCCCTTGCTCGCTTGGTTCCACTCTCCCGACACCCCTCTACAGCTATTGAATCAGATTGCAACGTCTGATGGTTCGGTCATCCAATGCCCCGGGATTAGAACTTCAGCTATGTGCCGTTCTAACCCAGTTGTGTAGCTCAGAACAAACACCAGGCAGGCTGTATGTAAGTTCAACCAGGAATATCCTTTATTGAAAAATCCAGGCTTTTATACACTAACAGTGGAGGTGCAGACCTCCTGCTCATATTACTCTAACAATATAGCTGTAACCTAATTAACCTAATTAACATGAGCTAATTAACTAATCCCTTTAGACAGCCTAGATGACTCAGACATTACCGTTAGGCCAGACTGGCTGTCTTGTAGTTCAGAAAATCCAATCAACATTATCACAATCAACATAGACTCTTCTTCATACAATATCAGAATTATTTAACACAAATAACAATGGGGATCTAATGACTCTTAGATCCCATAGTAGACTTATTTACAATACACGTTTTAGCAGACAATAGACAGACAGGTGTTGGAATTTACATCAGCATCTCCTAACAGTATCTGTCCCAGCATTAGGAATCAGTCACTATTCCAATATTCATGACAATACTCCCCCCCTGGAAACAGTCCAACAGCCACAGTGGGACCCCGAACGGGTCAACTCGAGGATGTTGGCAAAGTAGTCTTAAGGTTCCAGGTCTGTCTGCCGGGATAACCCATCCGCATTCCCATTTTGAGGCCCTGGCCGATATTGTATGGTGAAATTGCACAGTTGCAAAGCCAGGCTCCACCTTAGTAATCGGCCGTTCTCTCCCACCACCCGGTTAAGCCATATCAAAGGATTGTGGTCCGTCATGACGGTAAAAGAGCGTCCATACACATAGGGCTGCAGTTTCTTTAAAGCCCAGACTAAGGCCAAACACTCTTTTTCCACGGCAGCATATCCAACCTCACGGGGTAACAACTTGCGGCTGAGATACGCCACCGGGTGCTCTTTCCCGTCATCGCCAACTTGACTTAGTACAGCTCCCAGTCCGAACATGGAGGCATCTGTATGAATGACAAAGTGTTTGTTAGGATCGGGTGCCGCCAGTATGGGAGCTTGCGTTAGGGCGGTTTTTAACTGATGAAACACTGTCTCGCACTCCGGGGACCACAGGACCTGTCTAGGGAGAGTCTTTTTGGTCAGGTCCGTCAGGGGTTTGGCTATGTCACTATAGTGGGGTACAAACTTCCTGTAGTACCCTGCTGTCCCTAAAAATGCAAGTACCTGGGTCTTGGTTCTGGGAACTGGCCAGTTTAGGACGGCCTCGATTTTTGCAGGTTCTGGCCTCTGCTTCCCACACCCCACTCTATGTCCCAGATATTGCACTTCAGACATCCCGATATTACATTTGTCTGGCTTCAGGGTCAGGTTAGCGGCTTGGATCCTATCTAGCACTATTCCCAGGTGTCTAAGATGTTCCTCCCATGTCTGGCTATAGATTGCGATGTCATCAAGATATGCGTATGCAAAATCTTGCAGACCATCGAGGAGTTCATCTATCATCCGCTGGAAGGTAGCCAGAGCATTCTTCATCCCGAATGGCATTACATGAAACTGATAAAGGCCGAACGGGGTGATGAAGGCCGACTTTGGAATTGCTTCCGCTTCCAAGGGAATCTGCCAGTAGCCCTTACATAAGTCAATAGTCGTCAGATAATGTCCCTGAGCTATTTTGTCCAGCAATTCATCCACTCAGGGCATAGGGTAGGCATCTGTCACAGTACAGTCATTCAGTCGCCTATAGTCCACACAAAATCGGGTCATGCCATCCCGTTTTGGGACTAATACTACAGGGGAAGCCCAGGGGCTTGCCGATGGTTCGACCACCCCTAACTCGAGCATCTCCCTAATCTCCGCTCTCATCCCTTCTTGCACTGCTCCGGGAATCCTATAGGCTGGTTGCCTCAGGGGCTTCTGCCCGGGGGTCTCTACCTTGTGCACAGCTATGTGAGTGTACCCAGGGAGTGTCGAGAACATCTCCTGCCGGTCCTGGAGTAATTCTCTGGCCTGTTCTCGTTCTTGGGATCCTAATCTATCTCTTAGCCGTATATCCTCCACACCCCTGGAACAGTTACTGATTTCGGGAAGCTCCAGCATCGGTAGATATTCAGAGTCCCCGATGGCAGGAGTGCATATGGCAGCTACGGCCTCAGTCCTCTCATGATAGGCCTTCATCATATTAATGTGGAACGTCCTCTTAATGTTTGTGTCTGCACAGCTGGCAACCACATAGGTGGTATCGCACAGTTGCTTTATCACCTGATAGGGGCCCTGCCAGGAGGCCTGTAATTTATTTTGCTTCAGGGGTTTTAGTACCAGGACTTTCTGTCCGATATAAAAGGTGCAATTCTGCACAGACCGATCATACCAATCCTTCTGCTGACTCTGGGCCGATTGCATATTCTCATGGACTAGATCGGTAAGTTCCCGCAGGCGCTCCCTGAGTTCCAAGACATAACTAAGGATGGGGAGGCCATCTGGATCCTTTACCCCCTCCCACTGGGCCCTCACTAAGTCTAAGGGCCCCCTAACCCTTCGCCCATACAACAGCTCAAATGAGGAAAACCCTGTGGACTCTTGGGGTACCTCTCTATAGGCGAACAGTAGATGGGGAAGATATTTCTCCCAATCCTTCCTACTCTCCACAAAGGCACGAAGCAGCTGCTTCAGGGTCCCATTAAATCTCTCACACAGCCCGTTAGTCTGAGGGTGGTAGGGGGTGCTCTGGAGGGGTTTAATCCCACAGAGACGCCAGAGCTGCTGCGTCAGCTCGGCTGTGAACTGGGTACCCTAATCGGACAATATCTCCTGGGGAAACCCTACCCTAGTGAATACCCGCAGTAAGGCATCTGCTACTGTATCAGCCTGGATATTGGATAAGGGAATGGCCTCCGGGTACCGGGTGGCGTAATCCACCACCGTAAGAATATACTTCTTCCCAGTGGCACTGGGGCAGGCCAGTGGGCCTATAATATCAACTGCAATGCGGCTAAAGTGTTCTCTAATGATCGGCAGGGGTTGCAGCGAGGCTTTTGGGTGGTTCCCTGTCTTCCCTACTTTCTGACAAGTCTCACAGGCCCGGCAGTATTCTCGCACCTCAGCATGTAACCTGGGCCAGAAGAACGCATGAGACGACCGACTCCGGGTCTTAGCTATCCCTAAATGTCCGGCCAAGGGGATGTCGTGAGCCAGCCGCAATAGCTCCCGTCTGTATTTCTGGGGTACAACTAGCTGTTTGTGGGGACCCTGACGCTTACCGGTACCCATTCCCCCGGTGTAACGAAATAGAAACCCCCCCTCCCACTCTATTCGGTCTTCCCCCAACCCCCTGGATCCTTGCCCGCCCTGTCCCGATAACCAGCTAATGTTGGGTCATTCTGCGTCTCTTGCCTAATGTCGGAAGGAGAATCCCAGGACACAGGGTTGTCAAGTCGGGGTAATGTAGGAGGATTTGGTCTTACCTGGGTCCCCATAGTAGTGGAGTTGCTTTGAAGTTGGCTCTGACGTCGGGTGGTCACGACCATGGCGGCCTCTGGGGCATATGAGGAAGTCAAATGCCCCAAATCGTTCCCCAAAAGTACTTCCGCGGGTAACTCACGTAGTAATCCCACCCGCACTTGTCGCTCCCCTGAGCCCCAATCCAAGAGGACTTGGGCGGTGGATAAATGTAGCACCTTGCTACCCTGACTGCAACAGTCTGGCTGGTCCGGGCCAACTGGGGAATCATGTGAGGCTAGATGAGGGTAATTGTAGCCCCGGAATCGCGGAGTCCCTGGGCTGGCTGCCCATTAACCCATACTGCCTGACGATGGTGCTGCCGATTATCTCAGGCAGCAGCTTGGACGGGAACAGCCTCAAAAAGTTCGCCAAACTCTTCCTGAACATCTCGATGGTTGGGCTCGTTCTGGAAGCAATGAGCCACTGGTCTGGATGGATGAGCAGTCTCTCGGTACCTCGTGTATCGGGTAGGGCAATATCGCTGCAGATGACCGGTTTGGTTACAGGTCCGTTGGGAGGGTTGGGTCGGGTTGGGGGTCTAGAGGCAGACCACTGCATTACTGAAGTTGGGTTAGAGGCTGGTAAACTGGGCCGAGATAGTGGATAGCGCACGCTTTTGCCTGTCCTTCGAGAGTCCAGATATTTATCAGCCAAAGTAGCCCTTGCTGTACAGTCTGTGGTCGCTTATCTCGCACCCAATCCCTTACTACCGGAGGGGTGTGGTTAAAGAACTGTTCTAAGAGTACTAGCTGGGTGATGTGCTCTATGGTATGAGTGTGGCTTCCCTGGAACCAGCCCTTAAGGTTCCGCTGCAGACGATGTGCCCACTCCACGTATGTTATGTGGGCTTGTTTCCGGAAACTTACTCTGACTGGCTTCGGGTGTAATGGCAAATTGGGCTAGCAGAGCTTCTTTTATCCGGTCATAATCTTTAGCGTCCTCATCCTCCAGGGCCCGATATGCATCGGCTGCTCTGCCAGTCAAATTACTCGCCAGTAAAGCAACCCAATCTTGGGACAGTACATTATGTATCTGGCATAGTCTCTCAAAGTCCTGCAGGAACGCTTCAATTTCCTCCTCTCCTTCCATAAATAGTTTGAACGCCCGAAAGGGTAACTTACGGAAAGGCGCTGTATCTTTAGGTGTTGTCTTCGATTGCTGTATTTCCGCCATTCTCCGCTCATGTTGCTGCTCTAGTTCTCTCTCTTGTCGCTCATCCTGCAGCTGGATGTCTCTAATGGCATTCTGTATGGCGGTCTCTTATGGGTTAGCACCATATAATGCCAACCGCTCTCAAACTCTTTGCTGAAACAAGTCTTCAACTGACCGGGGTCCCGCATCACCATCCCTCTGATCCATCTTGGCTAGCTCACTGATCAGGGTGGCCTTCTTCTTTGTTCCACCGGTCCCTCAACGGCTCTCAAGTAAGTCTTTCAGCGTGACTCTCCTGCAGGCTGCATAGCTGGCCATTCACTGTGGTGGTTTGGAGTGTCCCAGTAACTGGAGAGCAAATCCCACTGCTGCCACCAATGTAACGAGCCCCTTGCTCGCTCGGTTCCACTCTCCCGACACTCCTCTGCAGCTATTGAATCAGATTGCAACGTCTGATGGTTCGGTCATCCAATGCCCCGGGATTAGAACTTCAGTTATGTGCCGTTCTAACTCAGTTGTGTAGCTCAGAACAAACACCAGGCAGGCTGTATGTAAGTTCAACCAGGAATATCCTTTATTGAAAAATCCAGGCTTTTATACACTAAAAGTGGAGGTGCAGACCTCCTGCTCATATTACTCTAACAATACAGCTGTAACCTAATTAACCTAAATAACATGAGCTAATTAACTAATCCCTTTAGACAACCTAGATAACTCAGACATGACCGTTAGGCCAGACTGGCCATCTTGTAGTTCAGAAAATCCAATCAACATTATCACAATCAACATAGACTCTTCTTCACACAATATCAGAATTAATTAACACAAATAACAATGGGGATCTAATGACTCTTAGATCCCATAGTAGACTTATTTACAATACACGTTTTAGCAGACAATAGACAGACAGGTGTTGGAATTTACATCAGCATCTCCTAACAGTATCTGTCCCAGCATTAGGAATCAGTCACTATTCCAATATTCATGACACCGTCATCCATCACATACTTTGGGCGTAAAACTTACGCCAACTTAGTAGATACCTATAGCGCTAATTTTCCTCCACTGCTAAACAAATTACAAACGGACCTTAAGGTTTGGACATCAAAACCCTTTTTTCATGGTTTGGCAGGGCTGCCATCCTTAGGATGGTAATACTGCCTAGAATTTGATACTATTTCCATACCCTGCCCATACCAATCCCCTACCGATTCTTCAAATGGCTCAAAGCTATCATGCGCACCTTTATTTGGATGGGGAAAAAAACACGCATAAAACTTGACATACTTACTAAATCAAAAGAGGAAGTGCCCTCATGCCCTCAACATTGGGAGGGTGCTTTGGAGTCCCCCCCAAAGCATCTTGCCCCCATGTTGATGAGGAAAAGGGCCTCATCCCCACAACCCTTGCCCGGTGGTTGTGGGGGTCTGCGGGCGGGGGGCTTTCCGGAATCTGGAAGCCCCCTTTAACAAGGGGACCCCCAGATCCCGGCCCCCCTGTGTGCGAAAGTACCCTTACCATTTCAAAAAAAAGTGTTAAAATGTTAAAAATGACAAGAGACAGTTTTTGACAATACCTTTATTTAAAGCCTTTTTCTTTCCATCTTCTTCGGGTCTTCTTCCTTCCTTCATCCTTCAGTTTCTTCCTCCATCTTCTTCTTTCTCTGCTTCTTCCTCTGATCCTCGGCTTCTTGCTCCGGTGTTCTCATCCAGCATCTTCTTCCACGGTGACCCCGCCCCCTCTGAAGCATGGTTCCGTTATATAAGTGTCAGAAGAAGAGAAGCGTCACACAGCAGGAGACTCCCATCATGGATGCAGGGCGGCCCAAGAACTAAGCCGGAAAGAAGATGCCGCGGAAGAAGATGCCGGACGAGAACACCGGAGCAAGAAGCTGAGGAAGAAGAAGATGTGTAATGGTAGGGATACTTTTGTACCTCATTACCATTTCACACAGGGGGGCCGGGATCTGGGAGTCCCCTTGTTAAAGGAGGCTTCCAGATTCCGATAAGCCCCCCACCCACAGACCCCCACAACCACCAGGCAAGGGTTGTGGGGATGAGGCCCTTGTCCTCATCAACATGGGGGCAAGATGCTTTGGGGGGGACTCCAAAGCACCCTCCCAATGTTGAGGGCATGTGGCCTGGTACGGTTCAGGTGGGGCACTCTCTCGCCTCCCCCTCTTTTCCTGCGGCCTGCCAGGTTGCGTGCTCAAATAAGGGTCTGGTATGGATTTTTGAGGGGGACCCCCACAAAATTTTTTTTTTAAATTTTGGTGCAGGGTTCCCCTTAAAATCCATGCCAGACCTGAAGGGCCTGGTATGGATTTTGAGGGGGACGCCCACGCCATTTTTTTTATTTTGGCGTGGGGTTCCCCTTAAAATCCATACCAGACCTGAAGGGCCTGGTATGGATTTTGCGGGGGACCCCCACTCCATTTTTTTAATTTTGGCACAGGGTTCCCCTTAATATCCATACCAGACCTGAAGGGCCTGGTATGGAATTTCTGGGGAACCCCACACATTTTTCTTTTCTTAATTTTGTTTTTTTTCTTAATGCTGTTTTTATCAATGAACTTTTATGTGTATTGCCGGACGGACATCTCATTATAGCTGCAAAGTGAACCAGCGTTAAAAAGAAAAAAAAAGTAGTTTTAAATAACTTTTATTCCTTAAGGGCCAGTTCACACCACATGCAGTCCTGTGCGTTCTTTTTCTGCATCAAAAACGCATGGAAAATAGGTTATATGTTTTTCAATGGCATAGTTCACACCAGTGCTTGCAGTTCCAGTGCGTTTCCAGTTCCCGAAAAAAAGTAGAACATGCTGCATTTTTTATGCACTGGACTGGAACGCTGTAAAATGCATCAAAAACGCACTGGAATGCACCTAAATGCACCAAAAACTGCAACACACTTGTCCTTATTTAAGGTTAAGAAAAAAGAGGGGAGGAAGCAGTGGACTGCATCAAAAATGCACCAAAAATGCACTGGAATGCATCAAAAACGTGCATGCAGAAAAGCACCTGGAACGCATCCGGACTGCATTTCTATGGTGTGATCTGGCCCTTAGGGCCCAGATCTGCCTAATAAATTACTTTTTAAAACTTGTCTAGTGTGTTTTTTCCTTGACACTTTTCTTCCCCCAGGTGAATGGGTAGGGGTAACATGTACCATGTGGGGGGCCGGGATCTTAGGGCCCCCTTATTAAAGGGTGCTCCTGGATTCTTATAAGCCCCCTGCCCGCAGACCCTGACAACCAACGGCCAGGGTTGTCGGGAAGAAGCCCTTGCCCTCATCAACATGGGGACAAGGTGCTTTGGCGTGGGGGGGCCGCAGAGCGCCCCCTTCCCCAAAGCACTCATCCCCCATGTTGAGGGCATGTGGCCTGGTACGGCTCAGGAGGGGGGGCACTCACTCGTCCCCACCCCTTTCCTGACCGGCCGGGCTGCGTGCTTGGATAAGGGTCTGGTATGGATTTTGGGGTGACTCTCCATGCCGTTTTTTCTGCGTAGGGGGTTCCCCTTACAATCCATACCAGACCGAAGAGCCTGGTATACCCCTGGAGAGGGAACCCATGCCAGTTTTTCTCACACTGCTTTAATAGGAAGATGTGTTTTTCCTATTGCAGTGAGCGCGAGATGTACCTCGCTGAGAACCAGCGTGATGGCATTGCGCTGGAAACATTCTCGTGGGCAGGTACTGCTGTGCGTGCGCCGGTTCACGCGCTCAATTAAGGATTTATCTGGCGTACCAATTAAGGTATGAACCGGCGCAGCCAATTCATCTTAGTAAATGACCCCCACTGTGTTGATGCTGGCAAGTTACAACCCTTTGCCTCTCTAAAGCAAGATTTGAGCTCCCCAAAATGTTTCTCATACTGGACTTGTCGCCAAGTACACAACTATATTCACACATCTCCGGCTAAACAACAGCTAACCAGACACACCACCCCCTTTGAATATGTCTGCCTCTCTGGAACCCCAATAGCCAAATCTACCTCCCTAATGTATTCTTGGCTCCAGAGGGACAGAGGTAGGGAGAACCATGGAGCACGAGCACAGTGGGAAAAAGCTCTTGAAGTAAACCTTACCGATAAACAATGGCGACAAGCCTCAATTTTCGCACACAAATGTTCCATTGGTACAAGAATACAAGAAATGTGTTATAAGCTACTAACACATTGGTATGCCACACCAATTAAGGTTAAAAAATGGTACCCACTGTCCTCTGACTCCTGTTGGAGATGTGAGCAAGCACAGGGCACATTACTGCACATCTGGTGGGACTGTCCCCTACCGTGGCCCTTCTGGAATAAGGTGTGTGAACTGATTAAATGCTAAATGCAGCAAAAATCCTGATTCCCAGGCACTGGAGATCGAAAGATATTCCTTCCATCCCGAATGGCTCCACTCTGTAGGAGATGTATACCACATGGAAGAGACTGTAGCAATTGCTAGGGAATCCTTTGAAAAATTTAACAAGCTATGGTCTCCCTGGGTAGTGTTCCGGTACTCTGACCAATATATACAACATGATACTGGTTGAAAACATCCTTCCAGCTTGGATCACTACTCTTTAACACCTCTAGTAGGTTGGAACACTGATAGAACGCTCACCACTGGATAAGATTGATGTAACTGTTTCTTTTATAGGCACTAAGGACTTTCATACCTGCTCTATTGATAAATCCGTCTTTCAGGCTCTCTCGCCATGGACCTTTCATCATGGACCTTAATGCCGCGTACACACGAGCGGACTTTTCGACCGGACTGGTTCGACGGTCTATCCGGCAGACTTTCAGCGGACTTCCGACTGACTTTCCGAACAAACGGACTTGCCTACACACGATCACACCAAAGTCCGACGGATTCGTATGTGATGACGTACGACTGGACTAAAATAAGGAAGTTGATAGCCAGTAGCCAATAGCTGCCCTAGCGTCGGTTTTTGTCCATCAGACTTGCATACAGATGAGCGGACTTTTCAATAGGAACTGGGTCCGGCGGAGTTCCGACGTAAAGATTTGAAACATGTTTCAAATCTAAAGTCCGTCAGATTTTCGACCGAAAAAGTTCGCTGCAGGTTCGATGAAGCCCACACATGGTCGAATTGTCCGCCGGACTCAGTCCGGTCGAAAAGTCCACCTGTGTGTATGCGGCATTACTCTTTCCCATCCCCCCTCCCCTTTATGAGTAGCTCATCATACCGGCCCTGGGCTCAGACAAACCAACAAGATTAAAGTGTCAGATCGCATGTTTTGCTGTGACCTAAGGCCAGGGCCGCACAAGAGATTAACTATCTTTTTTTTTTATATATGGCTAGGTTTTAATTATTTTCTTTCCAGTTCTTGTCTTGAAAGTTAATGACTGTTTATGCTCATTGTACTGATTTACTGTGCTTATGTACACTTTGAACTTTGTAAGCCATCTTTTCTTTAATAAAAATCTTATTGTTAAAAAAAAAAATAGTACAGGGGGCCAGGAGGTAACAGTATAGTTCAGGGGGACCATAAACGTGCAGTAATGCACTAATATATACTGCAATAAACATACAGTAATGCACTGATATATACTACGTTAAACCCGGAGTAATTTTCTGAAATATACTGCGTTAAATGTGCAGTTACACACTCAAATATACTGCGTTAAACATACAGTAACGCACTGATATATATACTGATATATTTATGTTAAACGTACAGTAATGCACTGGTTTATACTGCGCAAAACGTGCAGTAACGCACTGATATATACTGTGTTAAATGTGCAGTAATGCACTCATATATACTACATTAAACATGTAGTAATGCACTGATATATACTGCATTAAACATGCAGTAATGCACTGAAATATACTGCAGGAAACCTGCCCTGACAAATTAAATTGACACTAAAGAAAAAATGAATGGTCACACTACTCTCAGGAAAATTGACACTAAAGTAAAAACGAATGGTCACACTACACTGAACTATCACTAGATTCACACTAAACTGATATTCTACACCAATGTTTCTCAGCCGGGGTTCCAGGTGAGATCCCCAGGGGATCCGCCACAATCTGCCGTTCATCACAAGCAGATGAATGGTGGATCGCATCCCGGCATAGCTGACAGGCTGCAGTGAAGAGATAACTGACATCACTGTCCCACGCCGATCACAGCCACCCTTCCCCTCCATCCCAGGTGCCTGCATATGAATGTGTGACATCTCTCCGGAGGGAAGAGAGAGAAGAGCGGGTGGAAATCTGGCAATCCAGCAGCATTCCTAACATTCCAGGTATTCCAGCAGCTTTTTGGGCATTGCAGCGACATTCCATGCACTCCAGCAGCTTTCCTGAGCTACTCTGCATGAGGAAAATTACTAAAGATGCACCCACCAGTTTCCTCCTTGCCCCTATATGCTTTCCTCCTGGCCCCCTATACTGTTTCCTCCTGACCCCCCTGAACTATACTGTTCTCTCCTGGCCCCCTGAACTATACTGTTCTCTCCTGGCCCCCTGAACTATACTGTTTCCTCCTGGCCCCCTGAACTATACTGTTCCCTCCTGGCCCCCTGTACTATGCTGTTCTCTCCTGGCCCCCATACAGATTCCTCCTGCCCCCTGTACTGTTCCCTCTTGGCCCCTCTAAACTATACTGTTCCCTCCTGGCCAAACCTATACTGTTTCCTCCTGGCCCCCCTGAACTAAACTGTTCCCTCCTGACCCCCTATACTGTTCCCACCTGGCCCCCTATACTGTTTCCTCCTGGCCCCCCTGAATTATACTGTTCCCTCCTGCCCCCCCCCTGAATTATACAGTTATTTCCTGGCCCCTATACTGTTTCCTCCTGGCTTCCTGTACTGTGCTGTTTCCTCCTGACTAGGGATGAGCTTTGTGTTCGAGTCGAACCCATGTTCGACTCGAACTTCGTCTGTTCGACCGTTCGCTGAATTGCGAACGATATGGGGCGCTCGTGCCAAATTCGAGTGGCGCGTCACGGCCCATAATTCACTGCGGCATCGCAGTGCATTGCTAGCTGATGATTGGCCAAGCATGCACTATGACCCGCATTCTTGGCCAATCACAGCGCCATCTGTACAGAGAGCTGTAATTGGCCAAAGCCAGGGTGGCTTTGGCCAATTATGGCTCAGGGGGTTTAGTACACGGCCCACACTATATAAGGCCGCCTGCACGTCGGCCCTGTGTAGTGTGTTCCAGAGTTGAGAGACAGAGACAGAGAGACAGTGTCATTTGATTTAAGTTAGATAGATTAGGCAGGACAGTCAGTCAGTTAGCTGCACTTACAAAGTATTGTGTATATACATGCATCCCAGGTGTTGTATATATATACTATACACTGTATTCAGTTTAGCTAGATCCGTTCCTGTTATTATCTTCCTACTGACAGGCAGGCAGGTGTTGTTACAGTATTTGAAGAAAATTGCTGGTGTTCTTTTGATCCTATTGGTCCTATTAGCTACAGTATTTAGTTAGTGTAGTGCAACCTCTGCACAGTGTGCAACTAAAGCTACCTGTAGAAGATTGGTGGTGTTTTTCTGATCCTATCACTACCACAGGCAGCTACATTATTTTTAGTGTAGTGCGACCTCTGCACAGTGTTCAGCTAAAACTACAAGTTTGTGTAGTGAGACCGCTGCACAGTGTTCAGCTAAAGCTACAAGTTAGTGTAGTGCGACCTCTGCAAAGTGTTCAGCTAAAGCTACAAGTTAGTGTAGTGCGACCTCTGCAAAGTGTTCAGCTAAAGCTACCTGTAGAAGGCTGGTGGTGTTTTCCTGATCCTATCACTACCGCAGGCAGCTACATTATTTAAACGTTAGTGTAGGGTGACATCTGCACAGTGTTCAGCTAAAGCTACAAGTTAGTGTAGTGCGACCTCTGCACAGTGTTCAGCTAAAGCTGCAAGTTAGTGTAGTGCGACCTCTGCACAGTGTTCAGCTAAAGCTACAAGTTAGTGTAGTGCGACCTTTGCACAGTGTTCAGCTAAAGCTAAATTCAGAAGGTTGGTGTTGTTTTCCTGATCCTATCACTACCGCAGGCAGCTACATTATTTACACGTTAGTGTAGTGTGACCTCTGCACAGTGTTCAGCTAAAGCTACAAGTTAGTGTAGTGCGACCTCTGCACAGTGTTCAGCTAAAGCTACAAGTTAGTGTAGTGCGACCTCTGCACAGTGTTCAGCTAAAGCTACAAGTTAGTGTAGTGGGACCTCTGCACAGTGTTCAGCTAAAGCTACAAGTTACTGTAGTGCGGCCTCTGCACAGTGTTCAGCTAAAGCTACAAGTTACTGTAGTGCGGCCTCTGCACAGTGTTCAGATAAAGCTACCAGTGGAAGATTGGTGTTGTTTTCCTGATCCTATCACGACCACAGGCAGCTACATTATTTACACATTAGTGTAGTGCGACCTTTGCACAGTGTTCAGCTAAAGCTACAAATTAGTGTAGTGCGACCTCTGCACAGTGTTCAGCTATAGCTACAAGTTAGTGAAGTGCGACCTCTGCACAGTATTCAGCTAAAGCTACAAGTTAGTGTAGTGCGACCTCTGCACAGTGTTCAGCTAAAGCTACAAGTTAGTGTAGTGCGACCTCTGCACAGTGTTCAGCTAAAGCTACAAGTTAGTGTAGTGCGACCTCTACACAGTGTTCAGCTAAAGCTACAAGTTAGCGTAGTGCGACCTCTCCACAGTGATCAGCTAAAGCTACAAGTTAGTGTAGTGCGACCTCCGCACAGTGTTCAGCTAAAGCTACCTGTGGAAGGTTGATGTTGTTTTCCTGATCCTATCACTACCACAGGCAGCTACATTATTTACACGTTAGTGTAGTGCGACCTCTGCACAGTGTTCAGCTAAAGCTACCTGTAGAAGGTTGGTGGTGTTTTCCTGATCCTATCACTACCGCAGACGGCTACATTATTTACACATTAGTGTAGTGCGACTCTGCACAGTGTTAAGCTAAAGCTACAAGTTAGTGTAATGAGACCTCTGCACAGTGTTCAGCTAAAGCTACAAGTTAGTGTAGTGCGACCTTTGCACATTGTTTAGCTAAAGCTACAAGTTAGTGTAGTGCGACCTCTGCACAGTGTTCAGCTAAAGCTACCAGTTGAAGGTTGGTGTTGTTTTCCTGATCCTATCACTACCACAGGCAGCTACATTATTTACACGTTAGTGTAGTGCGACCTCTGCACAGTGTTCAGATAAAGCTACAAATTAGTGTAGTGCGACCTCTGCACAGTTTTCAGCTGTAGCTACAAGTTAGTGTAGTGCGACCTCTGCCCAGTATTCAGCTAAAGCTACAAGTTAGAGTAGTGCGACCTCTGCACAGTGTTCAGCTAAAGCTGCAAGTTAGTGTAGTGCGACCTCTGCACAGTGTTCAGCTAAAGCTACAAGTTAGTGTAGTGCAACCTCTGCACAGTGTTCAGCTAAAGCTACAAGTTAGTGTAGTGCGACCTCTGCACAGTGTTCAGCTAAAGCTACAAGTTAGTGTAGTGCGACCTCTGCACAGTGTTCAGCTAAAGCAACCTGTGGAAGGTTGATTTTGTTTTCCTGATCCTATCACTACCCCAGGCAGCTACTTTATTTACACGTTAGTGTAGTGCTACCTCAGCACAGTGTTCAGCTAAAGCTACCTGTAGAAGGTTGGTGGTGTTTACCTGAACCTATCACTACCGCAGGCAGCTATATTATTTACACATAAGTGTAGTGCGACTCTGCACAGTGTTCAGCTAAAGCTACAAGTTAGTGTATTGCGATCTCTGCACAGTGTTCAGCTAAAGCTACCTGCAGAAGGTTGGTGTTGTTTTCCTGATCCTATCACTACCGCAGACAGCTACATTATTTACATGTTAGTGTAGTGCGACCCCTTTGCACAGTGTTCAGCTAAAGCTACAAGTTAGTGTAGTGCGACCTCTGCACAGTGTTCAGCTAAAGGTACAAGTTAGTGTAGTGTGACCTCTGCACAGTGTTTAGCTAAAGCTACAAGTTAGTGTAGTGCGACCTTTGCACATTGTTTAGCTAAAGCTACAAGTTAGTGTAGTGCGACCTCTGCACAGTGTTCAGCTAAAGCTACCTATAGAAGGTTGGTGGTGTTTTCCTGATCCTATCACTACTGCAGGCAGCTACATTATTTACACATTAGTGTAGTGTGACTCTGCACAGTGTTCAGCTAAAGCTACAAGTTAGTGTAGTGCGATCTCTGCACAGTGTTCATCTAAAGCTACCTGCAGAAGGTTGGTGTTGTTTTCCTGATCCTATCACTACCACAGGCAGCTACATTATTTACATGTTAGTGTAGTGCGACCCCTTTGCACAGTGTTCAGCTAAAGCTACAAGTTAGTGTAGTGCGACCTCTGCACAGTGTTCAGCTAAAGGTACAAGTTAGTGTAGTGTGACCTCTGCACAGTGTTCAGCTAAAGCTACAAGTTAGTGTAGTGCGACCTTTGCACATTGTTTAGCTAAAGCTACAAGTTAGTGTAGTGCGACCTCTGCACAGTGTTCAGCTAAAGCTACCTGTGGAAGGTTGGTGTTGTTTTCCTGATTCTATCACTACCACAGGCAGCTACATTATTTACATGTTAGTGTAGCGTGACCTCTGCACAGTGTTCAGCTAAAGCTACAAATTAGTGTAGTGCGACCTCTGCACAGTATTCAGCTAAAGCTACAAGTTAGTGTAGTGCGACCTCTGCACAGTGTTCAGCTAAAGCTACAAGTTAGTGTAGTGCGACCTCTGCACAGTGTTCAGCTAAAGCTACAAGTTAGTGTAGTGCGACCTCTGCACAGTGTTCAGCTAAAGCTACCTATAGAAGGTTGGTGGTGTTTTCCTGATCCTATCACTACCGCAGGAAGCTACATTATTTACACATTAGTGTAGTGTGACTCTGCACAGTGTTCAGCTAAAGCTACAAGTTAGTGTAGTGCGATCTCTGCACAGTGTTCATCTAAAGCTACCTGCAGAAGGTTGGTGTTGTTTTCCTGATCCTATCACTACCACAGGCAGCTACATTATTTACATGTTAGTGTAGTGCGACCCCTTTGCACAGTGTTCAGCTAAAGCTACAAGTTAGTGTAGTGCGACCTCTGCACAGTGTTCAGCTAAAGCTACAAGTTAGTGTAGTGCGACCTCTGCACAGTATTCAGCTAAAGCTACAAGTTAGTGTAGTGCGACCTCTGCTCAGTGTTCAGCTAAAGCTGCAAGTTAGTGTAGTGCGACCTCTGCACAGTGTTCAGCTAAAGCTACAAGTTAGTGTAGTGCGACCTCTGCACAGTGTTCAGCTAAAGCTACAAGTTAGTGTAGTGCGACCTCTGCACATTGTTCAGCTAAAGCTACAAGTTAGTGTAGTGCGACCTCTGCACAGTGTTCAGCTAAAGCAACCTGTGGAAGGTTGATTTTGTTTTCCTGATCCTATCACTACCCCAGGCAGCTACTTTATTTACACGTTAGTGTAGTGCTAACTCAGCACAGTGTTCAGCTAAAGCTACCTGTAGAAGGTTGGTGGTTAGGGATGAGCCGAACACCCCCCGGTTCGGTTCGCACCAGAACCCGCGAACGGACCGCAAGTTCGCACGAACGTTAGAACCCCATTGACGTCTATGGGACTCGAACGTTCGAAATCAAAAGTGCTCATTTTAAAGGCTAATTTGCATGGTATTGTCCTAAAAAGGGTTTGGGGACCCGGGTCCTACCCCAGGGGACATGTATCAATGCAAAAAAAACTTTTAAAAACGGCCGTTTTTTCGGGAGCAGTGATTTTAATGATGCTTAAAGTAAAAAAAAAAAAGTGAAATATTCCTTTAAATATCGTACCTGGGGGGTGTCTATAGTATGCCTGTAAAGTGACGCGTGTTTCCCATGTTTAGAACAGTCCCTGCACCAAATGTCATTTTTAAAGGAAAAAATCTCATTTAAAACTGCTTGCGGGTTTAATGTCATGTCGGGTCATGGCAATATGGATGAAAATCAGTGAGACAAACGGCATGGGTACCCCCCAGTCCATTACCAGGCCCTTTGGGTCTTGTATGGATATTAAGGGGAACCCCGCACCCAAATTAAAATAAGGAAAGGTCCCTATATACTCTGAACAGCAGTATACAGGCGGTGCAAACAAGACAGGGACTGTAGGTTTGTTGTTAAGTAGAATCTGTTTGTAATTTTGAACATTTTTAATGTGTTTAGCTCCAGCCAAAAAATCTTTTCTAAGCTTTTTGGAAAACATAGGGAAGGGTTATCACCCCTGTGACATTTGTTTTGCGTCTTTCCTCCTCTTCAGAAGATTTCACCTCACTTTTTTGTCCCAATGAAAAATGTTTTTTGAAAATTTGTGTTTTTTTGTGGAACAAGGATTGGAAAGCATCAGTGGAAAGGAAAAATTGTTTTCCCATATTAACTCTTACAGGAGAGAATTTCCCTTCCTTAGGGGTAGATTTCATCTCACTTCCTGTTGTCTCCTTCCGTTTGCAAGTAGGAGTCGTTTGTAAGTTAGATGTTTGAAAGTAGGGTCCTACCCTATATACTCAGCAGAAATTTGGGCCTTAGGTGTTGCTGTGGCCAAAACACTGTAAGCCCTCACAGGGCCCTGCTGTGAAATATTAGATCAAGAATTGTAATTACATGCCCCTGTTGAACAGGAGCTGAAAAATTAGGCCTTAGGCACTGGTGCTGGTGCCACAACACTGCAACCCCTCACAGACACTCTAGTTGAAACGCAGGAACAAGCCCTGCTGCAAAGTATTGCATCAAAAATTGTAATTACACGCCCCTGTTAGACAGGGGCAGAAAAATTGGGTCTTAGGCACTGGTGCTGGTGCCACAACACTGCAACCCCTCACAGACACTCTAGTTGGAATGCAGGAACAAGCCCTGCTGCAAAGTATTGCATCAAAAATTGTAATTACACGCCCCTGTTAGACAGGGGCAGAAAAATTGGGTCTTAGGCACTGGTGCTGGTGCCACAACACTGCAACCCCTCACAGACACTCTAGTTGGAATGCAGGAACAAGCCCTGCTGCAAAGTATTGCATCAAAAATTGTAATTACACGCCCCTGTTAGACAGGGGCTGAAAAATTGGGTCTTAGGCACTGGTGCTGGTGCCACAACACTGCAACCCCTCACAGACACTCTAGTTGGAATGCAGGAACGAGCCCTGCTGCAAAGTATTACATCAAAAATTGTAATTACACGCCCCTGTTAAACAGGGGCTGAAAAATTGTGCCTTAGGCACTGGTGGTGGCGCCCAGAACCAAAAATGTTCTTACAAGCTATCAGCGTGATGATTGAGGAGGAAGAGGATAATTACTCAGGGATAGTCACTCAGCATCAGCATAGGCAGTCTTTGAAGGGATCTGAGATTTCAAAAAAAATTATTCGGTTACATCTGCATCAGGTGCTTGGTAGCTGGTGGTGATCCAAGACTGATTCATTTTTATGAAGGTCAGCCGATCGACCGAGTCGGTGGACAGACGCACCCTGTGATCGGTTACCACGCCTCCAGCAGCACTGAATGTGCGTTCCGAAAGAACGCTGGATGCAGGACAGGCCAGTAGCTCAATTGCATACTGTGCAAGCTCTGGCCAGTGATCCATCCTCAAGACCCAGTAACCCAGAGGATTTTCGGTGGGAAAGGTGTCCAAGTCTGATCTTGCCCCTAGGTATTCCTGCACCATGTAAAACAGACGCTGGCGATGGTTGCTGGAACCGATCATACCTTGGGGCTGCGGACCAAAAAATTGTCTGAACGCATCGGTCAGACGGCCACCTTCTCCACCGCTCCTTCTTTGACTGACCGAAGCCTCAGCAACACGTTGTCCAGAAACAGGAGTTTGTAACCTCCCAGTCTCTGGGAACGCGTTGCACAGACCTTTCTGCAAGGCCTCCCGAAGATGTTTCATCCTCTGCTCCCTCTGCGATGGCAAGATAAGGTCCGCAACCTTACCCTTGTAACGTGGATCAAGGAGGGTTGCCAGCCAGTATTGGTCCTTCTCCTTGATACCACGAATACGAGGATCCTTACGCAGGCTTTGCAGGATCAGGGAGGCCATGCAGCGTAGGTTTGCTGAGGCATTCGTCCGGAGTCCTCTGGGTCACTAAGGACAACAACGTCCGCAGCCACCTCCTCCCAGCCACGTACAAGTCCATGTGTTCCTTGGGACTTATCCCTTAAAGACTGCTGCTGATGCTGAGTGCCAGGCTCCACCTCCATACTGACACAATCTTCCTCCTCCTCCTCGTCCTCTTCCTGTGTGATCGGCGGGCACGCAGGAACACTGTCTGGATAAAGGGGGCCTTGAGAGCTAAGGAAGTCCTCCTCTTCCTGCCTCTGTTCTGCCTCAAGTGCCCTGTCCATTATTCCACGCTGCGTGTGCTCCAACAGGTGGACAAGGGGGACAGTGTCACTGATGCATGCACTGTCAGTGCTCACCATCCTCGTGGCCTCCTCGAATGGTGACAGGACAGTGCATGCATCCCTGATCATGGCCCACTGGCGTGGGGAAAAAAAACCAAGCTCCCCTGACCCTGTCCTGGTGCCATAGTTGCACAGGTACTCATTGATGGCCCTCTGATGCGTGTGCAGCCACTGCAGCATGGCCAACGTTGAGTTCCACCTGGTGGGCATGTCACAGATTAGGCGGTTCTTGGGCAGGTTAAACTCCTTTTGGAGGTCCGTCAGCCGAGCACTGGCATTATATGACCGGCGGAAATGCACACAGACTTTCCTGGCCTGCCTCAGGACATCCTGTAAGCCCGGGTACCTGCCCAAGAACCGCTGCACCACCAAGTTAATAACGCGCAGAGACTGCAGCGCCCTGCACATGTGGAGCTTTGGGGTGTAATGCAGTCAATGTGCTGCCCTTAGGCTGGCCCCTGGAGGGCATCCTGCCTCGTTGGTGATGTGCCGCCTCCTCTTCCTCCTCCTCCTCCTCCTCCTCCTCTCTCCTATCAGGCACCCACGTTGAGTCAGTGACCTCATCATCCCCTCCCTCCTCATCACTGGAGCAAACCTGGCAGTATGCTGCAGCAGGGGGAGCATGACTGCCAGATTGCTGTCCTTCTTGGGCACCCCCTCTGTCCGTGCTCATGTTACTGCCTTCATCGAGCTCAGTATCATCATCAGAGCCTTCCAAACGCTGGGCATCCTCCTGGAGCATGTACCCAACACTGTGGTCAAACAGTTCGAGGGAATCCTCATGAGGACATGGTAGAGCTAGGGAAGGAGTCACTGATGACATTGAGCTGAGGGAAGAGGCCGCTGCTTTGCCAGACAAAGCACCCTGGGCATGGGTGAGAGAGGATGAGGAGGATGAGGACGGCTTGGTCATCCACTCGACCAAGTCTTCCGCATGTTGCGGCTCAACACGGCCAGCTGCCAAAAAAAAGGCCAAGCGTGTCCCATGGCCACGTGCTGATGAGGATGCACCGTCTCCACGACCAGCACTAGACACAGAGCCTGCTTGCCCTCTCTTATTGGCTTGTGACTGTCTGCCTCTCCTTCTTGGCCTTCCAGACATACTAATGGCCTGTAGCTGCACTAAGCTGGGATAGAACACCTGTAATTTTCTTCAGGTAGCTTTATATACTGTAACCAGACAAGCCTGCCTGTCAGTAGGAAGATAACAGGAACGGATCTAGCTGAACACTGTGAGCAGGACGCACTGTACTAAATGTAAATAGTCTAGCTGCCTGACCGTGGTACTAATAGGATCAAATAGAACACCTGTAATTTTCTTCAGGTAGCTTTATATACTGTAACCAGACAAGCCTGCCTGTCAGTAGGAAGATAACAGCAACGGATCTAGCTGAACACTGTGAGCAGGACGCAATGTACTAAATGTAAATAGTCTAGCTGCCTGACCGTGGTACTAATAGGATCAAATAGAACACCTGTAATTTTCTTCAGGTAGCTTTATATACTGTAACCAGACAAGCCTGCCTGTCAGTAGGAAGATAACAGGAACGGATCTAGCTGAACACTGTGAGCAGGACGCACTGTACTAAATGTAAATAGTCTAGCTGCCTGACCGTGGTACTAATAGGATCAAATAGAACACCTGTAATTTTCTTCAGGTAGCTTTATATACTGTAACCAGACAAGCCTGCCTGTCAGTAGGAAGATAACAGCAACGGATCTAGCTGAACACTGTGAGCAGGACGCACTGTACTAAATGTAAATAGTCTAGCTGCCTGACCGTGGTACTAATAGGATCAAATAGAACACCTGTAATTTTCTTCAGGTAGCTTTATATACTGTAACCAGACAAGCCTGCCTGTCAGTAGGAAGATAACAGCAACGGATCTAGCTGAACACTGTGAGCAGGACGCACTGTACTAAATGTAAATAGTCTAGCTGCCTGACCGTGGTACTAATAGGATCAAATAGAACACCTGTAATTTTCTTCAGGTAGCTTTATATACTGTAACCAGACAAGCCTGCCTGTCAGTAGGAAGATAACAGGAACGGATCTAGCTGAACACTGTGAGCAGGACGCACTGTACTAAATGTAAATAGTCTAGCTGCCTGACCGTGGTACTAATAGGATCAAATAGAACACCTGTAATTTTCTTCAGGTAGCTTTATATACTGTAACCAGACAAGCCTGCCTGTCAGTAGGAAGATAACAGCAACGGATCTAGCTGAACACTGTGAGCAGGACGCACTGTACTAAATGTAAATAGTCTAGCTGCCTGACTGTGGTACTAATAGGATTAAATAGAACACCTGTAATTTTCTTCAGGTAGCTTTATATACTGTAACCAGACAAGCCTGCCTGTCAGTAGGAAGATAACAGGAACGGATCTAGCTGAACACTGTGAGCAGGACGCACTGTACTAAATGTAAATAGTCTAGCTGCCTGACCATGGTACTAATAGGATCAAATTGAACACCTGTAATTTTCTTCAGGTAGCTTTATATACTGTAACCAGACAAGCCTGCCTGTCAGTAGGAAGATAACAGCAAGGGATCTAGCTGAACACTGTGAGCAGGACGCACTGTACTAAATGTAAATAGTCTAGCTGCCTGACCGTGGTACTAATAGGATCAAATAGAACACCTGTAATTTTCTTCAGGTAGCTTTATATACTGTAACCAGACAAGCCTGCCTGTCAGTAGGAAGATAACAGGAACAGATCTAGCTGAACACTGTGAGCAGGACGCACTGTACTAAATGTAAATAGTCTAACTGCCTGGCCGTGGTACTAATAGGATCAAATAGAACACCTGTAATTTTCTTCAGGTAGCTTTATATACTGTAACCAGACAAGCCTGCCTGTCAGTAGGAAGATAACAGCAACGGATCTAGCTGAACACTGTGAGCAGGACGCACTGTACTAAATGTAAATAGTCTAGCTGCCTGACCGTGGTACTAATAGGATCAAATAGAACACCTGTAATTTTCTTCAGGTAGCTTTATATACTGTAACCAGACAAGCCTGCCTGTCAGTAGGAAGATAACAGGAACGGATCTAGCTGAACACTGTGAGCAGGACGCACTGTACTAAATGTAAATAGTCTAGCTGCCTGACCGTGGTACTAATAGGATCAAATAGAACACCTGTAATTTTCTTCAGGTAGCTTTATATACTGTAACCAGACAGGCCTGCCTGTCAGTAGGAAGATAACAGGAACGAATCTAGCTGAACACTGTGAGCAGGACGCACTGTACTAAATGTAAATAGTCTAGCTGCCTGACCGTGGTACTAATAGGATCAAATAGAACACCTGTAATTTTCTTCAGGTAGCTTTATATACTGTAACCAGACAAGCCTGCCTGTCAGTAGGAAGATAACAGGAACGGATCTAGCTGAACACTGTGAGCAGGACGCACTGTACTAAATGTAAATAGTCTAGCTGCCTGACCGTGGTACTAATAGGATCAAATAGAACACCTGTAATTTTCTTCAGGTAGCTTTATATACTGTAACCAGACAAGCCTGCCTGTCAGTAGGAAGATAACAGGAACGGATCTAGCTGAACACTGTGAGCAGGACGCACTGTACTAAATGTAAATAGTCTAGCTGCCTGACCGTGGTACTAATAGGATCAAATAGAACACCTGTAATTTTCTTCAGGTAGCTTTATATACTGTAACCAGACAAGCCTGCCTGTCAGTAGGAAGATAACAGGAATGGATCTAGCTGAACACTGTGAGCAGGACGCACTGCACTAAATGTAAAAAGTCTAGAAGATAACAGGAACGGATCTAGCTGAACACTGTGAGCAGGACGCACTGCACTAAATGTAAATAGTCTAGAAGATAACAGGAACGGATCTAGCTGAACACTGTGAGCAGGACGCACTGCACTAAATGTAAATAGTCTAGAAGATAACAGGAACGGATCTAGCTGAACACTGTGAGCAGGACGCACTGCACTAAATGTAAATAGTCTAGAAGATAACAGGAACGGATCTAGCTGAACACTGTGAGCAGGACGCACTGCACTAAATGTAAATGACAGGAACGGATCTAGCTGAACACTGTGAGCAGGACGCACTGCACTAAATGTAAATAGCAGGAACGGATCTAGCTGAACACTGTGAGCAGGACGCACTGCACTAAATGTAAATAGCAGGAACGGATCTAGCTGAACACTGTGAGCAGGACGCACTGTACTAAATGTAAATAGTCTAGCTGCCTGACCGTGGTACTAATAGGATCAAATAGAACACCTGTAATTTTCTTCAGGTAGCTTTATATACTGTAACCAGACAAGCCTGCCTGTCAGTAGGAAGATAACAGGAACGGATCTAGCTGAACACTGTGAGCAGGACGCACTGTACTAAATGTAAATAGTCTAGCTGCCTGACCGTGGTACTAATAGGATCAAATAGAACACCTGTAATTTTCTTCAGGTAGCTTTATATACTGTAACCAGACAAGCCTGCCTGTCAGTAGGAAGATAACAGGAACGGATCTAGCTGAACACTGTGAGCAGGACGCACTGTACTAAATGTAAATAGTCTAGCTGCCTGACCGTGGTACTAATAGGATCAAATTGAACACCTGTAATTTTCTTCAGGTAGCTTTATATACTGTAACCAGACAAGCCTGCCTGTCAGTAGGAAGATAACAGCAACGGATCTAGCTGAACACTGTGAGCAGGACGCACTGTACTAAATGTAAATAGTCTAGCTGCCTGACCGTGGTACTAATAGGATCAAATAGAACACCTGTAATTTTCTTCAGGTAGCTTTATATACTGTAACCAGACAAGCCTGCCTGTCAGTAGGAAGATAACAGCAACGGATCTAGCTGAACACTGTGAGCAGGACGCACTGTACTAAATGTAAATAGTCTAGCTGCCTGACCGTGGTACTAATAGGATCAAATAGAACACCTGTAATTTTCTTCAGGTAGCTTTATATACTGTAACCAGACAGGCCTGCCTGTCAGTAGGAAGATAACAGGAACGAATCTAGCTGAACACTGTGAGCAGGACGCACTGTACTAAATGTAAATAGTCTAGCTGCCTGACCGTGGTACTAATAGGATCAAATAGAACACCTGTAATTTTCTTCAGGTAGCTTTATATACTGTAACCAGACAAGCCTGCCTGTCAGTAGGAAGATAACAGGAACGGATCTAGCTGAACACTGTGAGCAGGACGCACTGTACTAAATGTAAATAGTCTAGCTGCCTGACCGTGGTACTAATAGGATCAAATAGAACACCTGTAATTTTCTTCAGGTAGCTTTATATACTGTAACCAGACAAGCCTGCCTGTCAGTAGGAAGATAACAGGAACGGATCTAGCTGAACACTGTGAGCAGGACGCACTGTACTAAATGTAAATAGTCTAGCTGCCTGACCGTGGTACTAATAGGATCAAATAGAACACCTGTAATTTTCTTCAGGTAGCTTTATATACTGTAACCAGACAAGCCTGCCTGTCAGTAGGAAGATAACAGGAATGGATCTAGCTGAACACTGTGAGCAGGACGCACTGCACTAAATGTAAAAAGTCTAGAAGATAACAGGAACGGATCTAGCTGAACACTGTGAGCAGGACGCACTGCACTAAATGTAAATAGTCTAGAAGATAACAGGAACGGATCTAGCTGAACACTGTGAGCAGGGCGCACTGCACTAAATGTAAATAGTCTAGAAGATAACAGGAACGGATCTAGCTGAACACTGTGAGCAGGACGCACTGCACTAAATGTAAATAGTCTAGAAGATAACAGGAACGGATCTAGCTGAACACTGTGAGCAGGACGCACTGCACTAAATGTAAATAACAGGAACGGATCTAGCTGAACACTGTGAGCAGGACGCACTGCACTAAATGTAAATAGCAGGAACGGATCTAGCTGAACACTGTGAGCAGGACGCACTGCACTAAATGTAAATAGCAGGAACGGATCTAGCTGAACACTGTGAGCAGGACGCACTGTACTAAATGTAAATAGTCTAGCTGCCTGACCGTGGTACTAATAGGATCAAATAGAACACCTGTAATTTTCTTCAGGTAGCTTTATATACTGTAACCAGACAAGCCTGCCTGTCAGTAGGAAGATAACAGGAACGGATCTAGCTGAACACTGTGAGCAGGACGCACTGTACTAAATGTAAATAGTCTAGCTGCCTGACCGTGGTACTAATAGGATCAAATAGAACACTGTGAGCAGGACGCACTGCACTAAATGTAAATAGCAGGAACGGATCTAGCTGAACACTGTGAGCTGGACGCACTGCACTAAATGTAAATAGCAGGAACGGATCTAGCTGAACACTGTGAGCAGGACGCACTGCACTAAATGTAAATAACAGGAACGGATCTAGCTGAACACTGTGAGCAGGACGCACTGCACTAAATGTAAATAGTCTAGAAGATAACAGGAACGGATCTAGCTGAACACTGTGAGCAGGACGCACTGCACTAAATGTAAATAGTCTAGATAGAAGATAACAGGAACGGATCTAGCTAAACTGAATACAGTGTATATATATATATGCAACACCTGGGATGCATATATATACACAATAGACTGTAAGTGCAGCTAACTGACTGACTGTTCTGCCTAATCTATCTAACTCAAATCAAATGACACTGTCTCTCTCTCTCTCTCTCAGCACACCGGAACACACACTACACAGGGCCGCCGTGCAGGCGGCCTTATATTATGTGGGGTGTGTACTAAATCCCCTGAGCCATAATTGGCCAAAGCCACCCTGGCTTTGGCCAATTACAGGTCTCTCTACTGACGGCGCTGTGATTGGCCAAGCATGCGGGTCATAGTGCATGCTTGGCCAATCATCAGCCAGCAATGCACTGCGATGCTGCAGTGAATTATGGGCCGTGACGCGCCACACTAATTTGGCGCGAACGGCCCATATCGTTCAAATAATAAATAAAAGGAACAGCGCTCGCAACAAAAATTGATTATGCTAGATGCTATCGCTGCTGTAGCAAAGTGTAAAACTTTAGATAAAATAATAAATGGTTACAGCGCTGATAATCATACAATAACGTGCTAAGTGCTGAAAAATTAAGTATTGGCTATATTGTACATGTAACTACTAGTTACCACAATGTGAGTGATATATCAATCAGTGTTACCTGATTGGACACAACTTGAAAAATGTGTTGGTGAATGGTTATCAAATCAAATAAAATAAAATAAAATAAAAGTGAACTCTAATCACAATATAACAGTGCAAAAAATATAGTCCTGAACCACCTAGCCCCAGCTGGGCATGGAACTCAGACAGCCAACTTAATGGTATCCCAACGGCTCCTATGTGAACAAGTCAATCCGTACTCTGATCCAACATCAGGTGCTTCTATATGGATAGGTGGATACTTAGACTGATAATTCAACTTATCGAGCCATATATCTTGCAAACGATCACCCAAAAATAGAAGGAGAGAAAATATATATATGGTGAAGTACTGCGGGATGTAAGAGCCAATCGCACTACAGACCGCTACTCACGCTTTCCCTGGTGACAGTCAGGCATAACAGGCATATCAGATGCTTCCGCGATCGCCGCTTGGTAGCGTGCGCTCCACGAAGCCAGGAAGTTAAAAAGCGTCACTTGGTTGTTTGAAGGCCGGATGTGACGTCTACGCGTTTCGCCCCTCCCCCAGGGCGTCATCAAAGGACTACACATCCAGTCACGGCCATCCAATATATAGGGTGAAAAAAGAGAGTGACAGCCAATCAAGGCTAGTGGGACGCCCTTATCACCACTCTTCCTGAATCATCATATCCTGTTGTGACCCAGACAACTTTATTATAAAAAGGGATGAACAACATAGGATTGATTTAAAAAAGCTAGTCACTAGCTTTGAATATATAAATCTCATGTACAATTATATTGTTACATTTTGAACATACATTGCTTAGATAAGAATAGTTGATAAAATACAAACAATAACATTTTGATCATACATTGCTTGGATAGGAATAATTGATAAAATACATTCAATAATAGGGATTACGCTCAAAACAAGTGAATGTATGTAAATAATAGTGGAAAATAGAAAATAAAAATAAAAATAAAAATAAATAAAAATAAAAATAAAAATAAAAATAAAAATAAAAATAAAAATAGAAATAAAAATAAAACATAAAAAATAAAAAATAAAATATAAAAAATAAAATAAAATAAAAAATAAAAAATAAAAAATAAAAAATAAAAAATAAAAAATAAAAAATAAAAAATAAATAAAGAATAAAAATAAAAAATAAATAATAAATAATAAAAATAAAAATAAAAATAAAAATAAAAATAAGAATAAAAAATATAAATGATAAATGAAAAATAAAATAAAAAATAATAAGAAATAAAATAAAAAATAAATAAAAGATAAAAATAAAAAATAAAAATATATAAGAGATCTAAAAAATATAAAGATGAAAATAAAAAATCCCTTTCCATTTTTCCCATTTTAAAATGGAAAAAAACTCCTTTGAATCAACCGAAGAAAATTCCCCTGTTGATTAAAGGAAAAGTGCAGCCATATCGTTCGCAATTCGACGGACGGTCGAACAGCCGATGTTCGAGTCGAACATGGGTTCGACTCGAACACGAAGCTCATCCCTAGTGTAGTGCGACCTCTGCACAGTGTTCAGCTAAAGCTACAAGTTAGTGTAGTGCGACCTCTGCACAGTGTTCAGCTAAAGCTACCTATAGATGGTTGGTGGTGTTTTCCTGATCCTATCACTACCGCAGGCAGCTACATTATTTACACATTAGTGGAGTGTGACTCTGCACAGTGTTCAGCTAAAGCTACAAGTTAGTGTAGTGTGATCTCTGCACAGTGTTCATCTAAAGCTACCTGCAGAAGGTTGGTGTTGTTTTCCTGATCCTATCACTACCGCAGGCAGCTACATTATTTATATGTTAGTGTAGTGCGACTACTTTGCACAGTGTTCAGCTAAAGCTACAAGTTAGTGTAGTGCGATCTCTGCACAGTGTTCAACTAAAGCTACAAGTTAGTGTAGTGCGAGCTCTGCACAGAGTTCAGCTAAAGCTACAAGTTAGTGTAGTGCGACCTCTGCACAGTGTTCAGCTAAAGCTACAAGTTAGTGTAGTGCGACCTCTGCACAGTGTTCAGCTAAAGCTACAAGTTAGTGTAGTGCGACCTTTGCACAATGTTTAGCTAAAGCTACAAGTTAGTGTAGTGCGACCTCTGCACAGTGTTCAGCTAAATCTACCTGTGGAAGGTTGGTGTTGTTTTCCTGATCCTATCACTACCACAGGAAGCTACATTTTTTACACGTTAGTGTAGTGCGACCTCTGCACAGTGTTCAGCTAAAGCTACAAGTTAGTGTAGTGCGACCTCTGCACAGTGTTCAGCTAAAGCTACAAGTTAGTGTAGTGCGACCTTTGCACAATGTTTAGCTAAAGCTACAAGTTAGTGTAGTGCGACCTCTGCACAGTGTTCAGCTAAATCTACCTGTGGAAGGTTGGTGTTGTTTTCCTGATCCTATCACTACCACAGGAAGCTACATTTTTTACACGTTAGTGTAGTGCGACCTCTGCACAGTGTTCAGCTAAAGCTACAAATTAGTGTAGTGCGACCTCTGCACAGTGTTCAGCTATAGCTATAAGTTAGTGTAGTGTGACCTCTGCACAGTATTCAGCTAAAGCTACAAGTTAGTGTAGTGCAATCTCTGCACAGTGTTCAGCTAAAGCTACCAGTTAGTGTAGTGCGACCTCTGCACAGTGTTCAGCTAAAGCTACAAGTTAATGTAGTGCGACCTCTGCACAGTGTTCAGCTAAAGCTACAAGTTAGTGTAGTGCGACCTCTGCACAGTGTTCAGCTAAAGCTACAAGTTAGTGTAGTGTGACCTCTGCACAGTGTTCAGCTAAAGCTACAAGTTAGTGAAGTGCGACCTCTCCACAGTGTTCAGCTAAAGCTACAATTTAGTGTAGTGCGACCTCCGCACAGTGTTCAGCTAAAGCTACCTGTGGAAGGTTGATTTTGTTTTCCTGATCCTATCACTACCCCAGGCAGCTACATTATTTACACGTTAGTGTAGTGCGACTCTGCACAGTGTTCAGCTAAAGCTATCAGTAGAAGGTTGGTGGTGTTTACCTGATCCTATCACTACCGCAGGCAGCTATATTATTTACACATTAGTGTAGTGCGACTCTGCACAGTGTTCAGCTAAAGCTACAAGTTAGTGTAGTGCGATCTCTGCACAGTGTTCAGCTAAAGCTACCTGCAGAAGATTGGTGTGGTTTTCCTGATCCTATCACTACCGCAGGCAGCTACATTATTTACATTTTAGAGTAGTGCGACCCCTTTGTACAGTGTTCAGCTTAAGCTACAAGTTAGTGTAGTGCGACCTCTGCACAGTGTTCAGCTAAAGCTACAAGTTAGTATAGTGCGACCTCTGCACAGTGTTCAGCTAAAGCTACAAGTTAGTGTAGTGCAATCTCTGCACAGTGTTCAGCTAAAGCTACCAGTTAGTGTAGTGCGACCTCTGCACAGTGTTCAGCTAAAGCTACAAGTTAATGTAGTGCGACCTCTGCACAGTGTTCAGCTAAAGCTACAAGTTAGTGTAGTGCGACCTCTGCACAGTGTTCAGCTAAAGCTACAAGTTAGTGTAGTGTGACCTCTGCACAGTGTTCAGCTAAAGCTACAAGTTAGTGAAGTGCGACCTCTCCACAGTGTTCAGCTAAAGCTACAATTTAGTGTAGTGCGACCTCCGCACAGTGTTCAGCTAAAGCTACCTGTGGAAGGTTGATGTAGTTTTCCTGATCCTATCACTACCACAGGCAGCTACATTATTTACACGTTAGTGTAGTCAGACCTCTGCACAGTGTTCAGCTAAAGCTACCTGTAGAAGGTTGGTGGTGTTTTCCTGATCCTATCACTACCGCAGACAGCTACATTATTTACACATTAGTGTAGTGCGACTCTGCACAGTGTTCAGCTAAAGCTACAAGTTAGTGTAATGCGACCTCTGCACAGTGTTCAGCTAAAGCTACAAGTTAGTGTAGTGCGACCTCTGCACAGTGTTCAGCTAAAGCTACAAGTTAGTGTAGTGCGACCTCTGCACAATGTTCAGCTAAAGCTACAAGTTAGTGTAGTGCGACCTCTGAACAGTGTTCAGCTAAAGTTACAAGTTAGTGTAGTGCGACCTCTGCACAGTGTTCAGCTAAAGCTACAAGTTAGTGTAGTGCGACCTCTGCACAGTGTTCAGCTAAAGCTAACTGTGGAAGGTTGATGTAGTTTTCCTGATCCTATCACTACCACAGGCAGCTACATTATTTACATGTTAGTGTAGTCAGACCTCTGCACAGTGTTCAGCTAAAGCTACCTGTAGAAGGTTGGTGGTGTTTTCCTGATCCTATCACTACCGCAGACAGCTACATTATTTACACATTAGTGTAGTGCGATTCTGCACAGTGTTCAGCTAAAGCTACAAGTTAGTGTAATGCGACCTCTGCACAGTGTTCAGCTAAAGCTACAAGTTAGTGTAGTGCGACCTCTGCACAGTGTTCAGCTAAAGCTACAAGTTAGTGTAGTGCGACCTCTGCACAATGTTCAGCTAAGTTAGTGTAGTGCGACCTCTGAACAGTGTTCAGCTAAAGTTACAAGTTAGTGTAGTGAGACCTCTGCACAGTGTTCAGCTAAAGCTACAAGTTAGTGTAGTGCGACCTCTGCACAGTGTTCAGTTAAAGCTACCTGTGGAAGGTTGATTTTGTTTTCCTGATCCTATCACTACCCCAGGCAGCTACATTATTTACACGTTAGTGTAGTGCGACTCTGCACAGTGTTCAGCTAAAGCTATCAGTAGAAGGTTGGTGGTGTTTACCTGATCCTATCACTACCGCAGGCAGCTATATTATTTACACATTAGTGTAGTGCGACTCTGCACAGTGTTCAGCTAAAGCTACAAGTTAGTGTAGTGCGATCTCTGCACAGTGTTCAGCTAAAGCTACCTGCAGAAGATTGGTGTGGTTTTCCTGATCCTATCACTACCGCAGGCAGCTACATTATTTACATTTTAGAGTAGTGCGACCCCTTTGTACAGTGTTCAGCTTAAGCTACAAGTTAGTGTAGTGCGACCTCTGCACAGTGTTCAGCTAAAGCTACAAGTTAGTATAGTGCGACCTCTGCACAGTGTTCAGCTAAAGCTACAAATTACTATAGTGCGACCTCTGCACAGTGTTCAGCTAAAGCTACCTGTAGAATGTTGGTGTTGTTTTCCTGATCCTATCACTACCGCAGGCAGCTACATTATTTACACGTTAGTGTAGTGCGACCTACAGGTAGCTTTTGCTCAGCTAAAGCTACCTGTAGAAGGTTGGTGGTATTTTCCTGATACTATCACTACCGCAGGCAGCTACTTTATTTACACATTAGTGTAGTGCGACTCTGCACAGTGTTCAGCTAAAGCTACAAATTATTGTAGTGCGATCTCTGCACATTGTTCAGCTAAAGCTACAAGTTAGTGTAGTGCGACCTCTGCACAGTGTTCAGCTAAAGCTACAAGTTAGTGTAGTGCGACCTCTGCACAGTGTTCAGCTAAAGCTACAAGTTAGTGTAGTGCGACCTTTGCACAATGTTTAGCTAAAGCTACAAGTTAGTGTAGTGCGACCTCTGCACAGTGTTCAGCTAAATCTACCTGTGGAAGGTTGGTGTTGTTTTCCTGATCCTATCACTACCACAGGAAGCTACATTTTTTACACGTTAGTGTAGTGCGACCTCTGCACAGTGTTCAGCTAAAGCTACAAATTAGTGTAGTGCGACCTCTGCACAGTGTTCAGCTATAGCTATAAGTTAGTGTAGTGCGACCTCTGCACAGTATTCAGCTAAAGCTACAAGTTAGTGTAGTGCAATCTCTGCACAGTGTTCAGCTAAAGCTACCAGTTAGTGTAGTGCGACCTCTGCACAGTGTTCAGCTAAAACTACAAGTTAATGTAGTGCGACCTCTGCACAGTGTTCAGCTAAAGCTACAAGTTAGTGTAGTGCGACCTCTGCACAGTGTTCAGCTAAAGCTACAAGTTAGTGAAGTGCGACCTCTCCACAGTGTTCAGCTAAAGCTACAATTTAGTGTAGTGCGACCTCCGCACAGTGTTCAGCTAAAGCTACCTGTGGAAGGTTGATGTAGTTTTCCTGATCCTATCACTACCACAGGCAGCTACATTATTTACACGTTAGTGTAGTCAGACCTCTGCACAGTGTTCAGCTAAAGCTACCTGTAGAAGGTTGGTGGTGTTTTCCTGATCCTATCACTACCGCAGACAGCTACATTATTTACACATTAGTGTAGTGCGACTCTGCACAGTGTTCAGCTAAAGCTACAAGTTAGTGTAGTGCGACCTCTGCACAATGTTCAGCTAAAGCTACAAGTTAGTGTAGTGCGACCTCTGAACAGTGTTCAGCTAAAGCTACAAGTTAGTGTAGTGAGACCTCTGCACAGTGTTCAGCTAAAGCTACAAGTTAGTGTAGTGCGACCTCTGCACAGTGTTCAGCTAAAGCTACCTGTGGAAGGTTGATTTTGTTTTCCTGATCCTATCACTACCCCAGGCATCTACATTATTTACACGATAGTGTAGTGCTACCTCTGCACAGTGTTCAGCTAAAGCTATCAGTAGAAGGTTGGTGGTGTTTACCTGATCCTATCACTACCGCAGGCAGCTATATTATTTACACATTAGTGTAGTGCGACTCTGCACAGTGTTCAGCTAAAGCTACAAGTTAGTGTAGTGCGATCTCTGCACAGTGTTCAGCTAAAGCTACCTGCAGAAGGTTGGTGTGGTTTTCCTGATCCTATCACTACCGCAGGCAGCTACATTATTTACATTTTAGAGTAGTGCGACCCCTTTGTACAGTGTTCAGCTTAAGCTACAAGTTAGTGTAGTGCGACCTCTGCACAGTGTTCAACTAAAGCTACAAGTTAGTATAGTGCGACCTCTGCACAGTGTTCAGCTAAAGCTACAAATTACTATAGTGCGACCTCTGCACAGTGTTCAGCTAAAGCTACCTGTAGAATGTTGGTGTTGTTTTCCTGATCCTATCACTACCGCAGGCAGCTACATTATTTACACGTTAGTGAAGTGCGACCTCTGCACAGTGTTCAGCTAAAGTTACCTGTAGAAGGTTGGTGGTGTTTTCCTGATCCTATCACTACCGCAGACAACTACTTTATTTACACATTAGTGTAGTGCGACTCTGCACAGTGTTCAGCTAAAGCTACAAATTATTGTAGTGCGATCTCTGCACATTGTTCAGCTAAAGCTACAAGTTAGTGTAGTGCGACCTCTGCACAGTGTTCAGCTAAAGCTACCTGCAGAAGGTTGGTGTTGTTTTCCTGATCCTATCACTACCGCAGGCAGCTACATTATTTACATGTTAGTGTAGTGCGACCCCTTTGCACAGTGTTCAGCTAAAGCTACAAATTAGTGTAGAGCGACCTCTGCACAGTGTTCAGCTAAAGCTACAAGTTAGTGTAGTGCGACCTCTGCACATTGTTTAGCTAAAGCTACAATTTAGTGTAGTGCGACCTCTGCACAGTGTTAAGCTAAAGCTACCTGTAGAAGGTTGGTGTTGTTTTCCTGATCCTATCACTACCGCAGGCAGCTACATTATTTACATTTTAGTGTAGTGCGACCCCTTTGCACAGTGTTCAGCTAAAGCTACAAGTTAGTGTAGTGCGACCTCTGCACAGTGTTCAGCTAAAGCTACAAGTTAGTGTAGTGCGACCTCTGCACAGTGTTCAGCTAAAGCTACAATTTAGTATAGTGCGACCTTTGCACATTGTTTAGCTAAAGCTACAAGTTAGTGTAGTGCGACCTCTGCACAGTGTTCAGATAAAGCTACCTGTGGAATGTTGGTGTTGTTTTCCTGATCCTATCACTACCACAGGCAGCTACATTATTTACACGTTAGTGTAGTGCGACCTCTGCACAGTGTTCAGCTAAAGCTAGAAATTACTGTAGTGCGGCCTCTGCACAGTGTTCAGCTATAGCTACAAGTTAGTGTAGTGCGACATCTGCACAGTATTCAGCTAAAGCTACAAGTTAGTGTAGTGCGACCTCTGCACAGTGTTCAGCTAAAGCTACAAGTTAGTGTAGTGCGACCTCTGCACAGTGTTCAGCTAAAGCTACAAATTAGTGAAGTGCGACCTCTGCACAGTGTTCAGCTATAGCTACAAGTTAGTGTAGTGCGACATCTGCACAGTATTCAGCTAAAGCTACAAGTTAGTGTAGTGCGACCTCTGCACAGTGTTCAGCTAAAGCTACAAGTTAGTGTAGTGCGACCTCTGCACAGTGTTAGGCTAAAGCTACAAGTTAGTGTAGTGCGACCTCTGCACAGTGTTCAGCTAAAGCTACAAGTTAGTGTAGTGCAACCTCTGCACAGTGTTCAGCTATAGCTACAAGATAGTGAAGTGCGACCTCTGCACAGTATTCAGCTAAAGCTACAAGTTAGTTTAGTGCGACCTCTGAACAGTGTTCAGCTAAAGCTACAACTTAGTGTAGTGTGACCTCTGCACAGTGTTCAGCTAAAGCTACAAGTTAGTGTAGTGCGACCTCTGCACAGTGTTCAGCTAAAGCTACAAGTTGGTGAAGTGCGACCTCTCCACAGTGTTCAGCTAAAGCTACAAGTTAGTGTAGTGCGACCTCCGCACAGTGTTCAGCTAAAGCTACCTGTGGAAGGTTGATGTAGTTTTCCTGATCCTATCACTACCACAGGCAGCTACATTATTTACACGTTAGTGTAGTGCGACCTCTGCACAGTGTTCAGCTAAAGCTACCTGTAGAAGGTTGGTGGTGTTTTCCTGATCCTATCACTACCGCAGACAGCTACATTATTTACACATTAGTGTAGTACGACTCTGCACAGTGTTAAGCTAAAGCTACAATGCGACCTCTGCACAGTGTTCAGCTAAAGCTACAAGTTAGTGTAGTGCGACCTCTGCACAGTGTTCAGCTAAAGCTACAAGTTAGTGTAGTGCGACCTCTGCACAGTGTTCAGCTAAAGCTACCTGTGGAAGGTTGATTTTGTTTTCCTGATCCTTTCACTACCCCAGGCAGCTACATTATTTACACGTTAGTGTAGTGCTACCTCTGCACAGTGTTCAGCTAAAGCTACCAGTAGAAGTTTGGTGGTGTTTACCTGATCCTATCACTATGGCAGGCAGCTATATTATTTACACATTATTGTAGTGCGACTCTGCACAGATTTCAGATAAAGCTACAAGTTAGTGTAGTGCGACCTCTGCACAGTGTTCAGCTAAAGCTACAAGTTAGTAAAGGGCGACCTCTGCACAGTGTTCAGCTAAAGCTACAAATTACTATAGTGCGACCTCTGCACAGTGTTCAGCTAAAGCTACCTTTAGAAGGTTGGTGGTATTTTCCTGATCCTATCACTACCACAGGCAGCTATATCATTTACACATTAGTGTAGTGCGACTCTGCACAGTGTTCAGCTAAAGCTACAAATTATTGTAGTGCAATCTCTGCACATTGTTCAGCTAAAGCTACAAGTTAGTGTAGTGGGACCTCTGCACAGTGTTCAGCTAAAGCTACCTGCAGAAGGTTGGTGTTGTTTTCCTGATCCTATCACTACCGCAGGCAGCTACATTATTTACACGTTAGTGTAATGCGACCTCTGCACAGTGTTCAGCTAAAGCTACCTGTAGAAGGTTGGTGGTGTTTTCCTGATCCTATCAATACCGCAGGAAGCTACATTACTTACACATTAGTGTGGTGTGACTCTGCACAGTGTTCAGCTAAAGCTGCAAGTTAGTGTAGTGCGATCTCTTCACAGTGTTCAGCTAAAGCTACAAGTTAGTGTAGTGCGACCTCTGCACAGTGTTCAGCTAAAGCTACCTGCAAAAGGTTGGTGTTGTTTTCCTGATCCTATCACTACCGCAGGCAGCTACATTATTTACACGTTATTGTAGTGTGACCTTTGCACAGTGTTCAGCTAAAGCTACAAGTTAGTGTAGTGCGACCTCTGCACAGTGTTCAGCTAAAGCTACAAGTTAGTGTAATGCGACCTCTGCACAGTGTTCAGCTAAAGCTACAAGTTAGTGTAGTGCGACCTCTGCACAGTGTTCAGCTAAAGCTACAAGTTAGTGTAGTGCGACCTCTGCACAATGTTCAGCTAAAGCTACAAGTTAGTGTAGTGCGACCTCTGAACAGTGTTCAGCTAAAGCTACAAGTTAGTGTAGTGAGACCTCTGCACAGTGTTCAGCTAAAGCTACAAGTTAGTGTAGTGCGACCTCTGCACAGTGTTCAGCTAAAGCTACCTGTGGAAGGTTGATTTTGTTTTCCTGATCCTATCACTACCCCAGGCATCTACATTATTTACACAATAGTGTAGTGCTACCTCTGCACAGTGTTCAGCTAAAGCTATCAGTAGAAGGTTGGTGGTGTTTACCTGATCCTATCACTACCGCAGGCAGCTATATTATTTACACATTAGTGTAGTGCGACTCTGCACAGTGTTCAGCTAAAGCTACAAGTTAGTGTAGTGCGATCTCTGCACAGTGTTCAGCTAAAGCTACCTGCAGAAGGTTGGTGTGGTTTTCCTGATCCTATCACTACCGCAGGCAGCTACATTATTTACATTTTAGAGTAGTGCGACCCCTTTGTACAGTGTTCAGCTTAAGCTACAAGTTAGTGTAGTGCGACCTCTGCACAGTGTTCAACTAAAGCTACAAGTTAGTATAGTGCGACCTCTGCACAGTGTTCAGCTAAAGCTACAAATTACTATAGTGCGACCTCTGCACAGTGTTCAGCTAAAGCTACCTGTAGAATGTTGGTGTTGTTTTCCTGATCCTATCACTACCGCAGGCAGCTACATTATTTACACGTTAGTGAAGTGCGACCTCTGCACAGTGTTCAGCTAAAGTTACCTGTAGAAGGTTGGTGGTGTTTTCCTGATCCTATCACTACCGCAGACAACTACTTTATTTACACATTAGTGTAGTGCGACTCTGCACAGTGTTCAGCTAAAGCTACAAATTATTGTAGTGCGATCTCTGCACATTGTTCAGCTAAAGCTACAAGTTAGTGTAGTGCGACCTCTGCACAGTGTTCAGCTAAAGCTACCTGCAGAAGGTTGGTGTTGTTTTCCTGATCCTATCACTACCGCAGGCAGCTACATTATTTACATGTTAGTGTAGTGCGACCCCTTTGCACAGTGTTCAGCTAAAGCTACAAATTAGTGTAGTGCGACCTCTGCACAGTGTTCAGCTAAAGCTACAAGTTAGTGTAGTGCGACCTCTGCACATTGTTTAGCTAAAGCTACAATTTAGTGTAGTGCGACCTCTGCACAGTGTTAAGCTAAAGCTACCTGTAGAAGGTTGGTGTTGTTTTCCTGATCCTATCACTACCGCAGGCAGCTACATTATTTACATTTTAGTGTATTGCAACCCCTTTGCACAGTGTTCAGCTAAAGCTACAAGTTAGTGTAGTGCGACCTCTGCACAGTGTTCAGCTAAAGCTACAAGTTAGTGTAGTGCGACCTCTGCACAGTGTTCAGCTAAAGCTACAATTTAGTATAGTGCGACCTTTGCACATTGTTTAGCTAAAGCTACAAGTTAGTTTAGTGCGACCTCTGCACAGTGTTCAGATAAAGCTACCTGTGGAATGTTGGTGTTGTTTTCCTGATCCTCTCACTACCACAGGCAGTTACATTATTTACACGTTAGTGTAGTGCGACCTCTGCACAGTGTTCAGCTAAAGCTACAAATTAGTGTAGTGCGGCCTCTGCACAGTGTTCAGCTATAGCTACAAGTTAGTGTAGTGCGACATCTGCACAGTATTCAGCTAAAGCTACAAGTTAGTGTAATGTGACCTCTGCACAGTGTTCAGCTAAAGCTACAAATTAGTGAAGTGCGACCTCTGCACAGTGTTCAGCTATAGCTACAAGTTAGTGTAGTGCGACATCTGCACAGTATTCAGCTAAAGCTACAAGTTAGTGTAGTGCGACCTCTGCACAGTGTTCAGCTAAAGCTACAAGTTAGTGTAGTGCGACCTCTGCACAGTGTTAGGCTAAAGCTACAAGTTAGTGTAGTGCGACCTCTGCACAGTGTTCAGCTAAAGCTACAAGTTAGTGTAGTGCAACCTCTGCACAGTGTTCAGCTATAGCTACAAGATAGTGAAGTGCGACCTCTGCACAGTATTCAGCTAAAGCTAAAAGTTAGTTTAGTGCGACCTCTGAACAGTGTTCAGCTAAAGCTACAACTTAGTGTAGTGTGACCTCTGCACAGTGTTCAGCTGAAGCTACAAGTTAGTGTAGTGCGACCTCTGCACAGTGTTCAGCTAAAGCTACAAGTTGGTGAAGTGCGACCTCTCCACAGTGTTCAGCTAAAGCTACAATTTAGTGTAGTGCGACCTCCGCACAGTGTTCAGCTAAAGCTACCTGTGGAAGGTTGATGTAGTTTTCCTGATCCTATCACTACCAGAGGCAGCTACATTATTTACACGTTAGTGTAGTGCGACCTCTGCACAGTGTTCAGCTAAAGCTACCTGTAGAAGGTTGGTGGTGTTTTCCTGATCCTATCACTACCGCAGACAGCTACATTATTTACACATTAGTGTAGTACGACTCTGCACAGTGTTCAGCTAAAGCTACAATGCGACCTCTGCACAGTGTTCAGCTAAAGCTACAAGTTCGTGTAGTGCGACCTCTGCACAGTGTTCAGATAAAGCTACAAGTTAGTGTAGTGCGACCTCTGCACAGTGTTCAGCTAAAGCTACCTGTGGAAGGTTGATTTTGTTTTCCTGATCCTTTCACTACCCCAGGCAGCTACATTATTTACACGTTAGTGTAGTGCTACCTCTGCACAGTGTTCAGCTAAAGCTACCAGTAGAAGTTTGGTGGTGTTTACCTGATCCTATCACTACCGCAGGCAGCTATATTATTTACACATTATTGTAGTGCGACTCTGCACAGATTTCAGATAAAGCTACAAGTTAGTGTAGTGCGACCTCTGCACAGTGTTCAGCTAAAGCTACAAGTTAGTAAAGTGCGACCTCTGCACAGTGTTCAGCTAAAGCTACAAATTACTATAGTGCGACCTCTGCACAGTGTTCAGCTAAAGCTACCTTTAGAAGGTTGGTGGTATTTTCCTGATCCTATCACTACCACAGGCAGCTATTTCATTTACACATTAGTGTAGTGCGACTCTGCACAGTGTTCAGCTAAAGCTACAAATTATTGTAGTGCAATCTCTGCACATTGTTCATCTAAAGCTACAAGTTAGTGTAGTGGGACCTCTGCACAGTGTTCAGCTAAAGCTACCTGCAGAAGGTTGGTGTTGTTTTCCTGATCCTATCACTACCGCAGGCAGCTACATTATTTACACGTTAGTGTAATGCGACCTCTGCACAGTGTTCAGCTAAAGCTACCTGTAGAAGGTTGGTGGTGTTTTCCTGATCCTATCAATACCGCAGGAAGCTACATTACTTACACATTAGTGTGGTGTGACTCTGCACAGTGTTCAGCTAAAGCTGCAAGTTAGTGTAGTGCGATCTCTTCACAGTGTTCAGCTAAAGCTACAAGTTAGTGTAGTGCGACCTCTGCACAGTGTTCAGCTAAAGCTACCTGTGGAAGGTTGATGTAGTTTTCCTGATCCTATCACTACCACAGGCAGCTACATTATTTACATGTTAGTGTAGTCAGACCTCTGCACAGTGTTCAGCTAAAGCTACCTGTAGAAGGTTGGTGGTGTTTTCCTGATCCTATCACTACCGCAGACAGCTATATTATTTACACATTAGTGTAGTGCGACTCTGCACAGATTTCAGCTAAAGCTACAAGTTAGTGTAGTGCGATCTCTGCACAGTGTTCAGCTAAAGCTACCTGCAGAAGGTTGGTGTGGTTTTCCTGATCCTATCACTACCGCAGGCAGCTACATTATTTACATTTTAGAGTAGTGCGACCCCTTTGTACAGTGTTCAGCTTAAGCTACAAGTTAGTGTAGTGCGACCTCTGCACAGTGTTCAGCTAAAGCTACAAGTTAGTATAGTGCGAACTCTGCACAGTGTTCAGCTAAAGCTACAAATTACTATAGTGCGACCTCTGCACAGTGTTCAGCTAAAGCTACCTGTAGAATGTTGGTGTTGTTTTCCTGATCCTATCACTACCGCAGGCAGCTACATTATTTACACGTTAGTGTAGTGCGACCTATAGGTAGCTTTTGCTCAGCTAAAGCTACCTGTAGAAGGTTGGTGGTATTTTCCTGATACTATCACTACCGCAGGCAGCTACTTTATTTACACATTAGTGTAGTGCGACTCTGCACAGTGTTCAGCTAAAGCTACAAATTATTGTAGTGCGATCTCTGCACATTGTTCAGCTAAAGCTACAAGTTAGTGTAGTGCGACCTCTGCACAGTGTTCAGCTAAAGCTACAAGTTAGTGTAGTGCGACCTCTGCACAGTGTTCAGCTAAAGCTACAAGTTAGTGTAGTGCGACCTTTGCACAATGTTTAGCTAAAGCTACAAGTTAGTGTAGTGCGACCTCTGCACAGTGTTCAGCTAAATCTACCTGTGGAAGGTTGGTGTTGTTTTCCTGATCCTATCACTACCACAGGAAGCTACATTTTTTACACGTTAGTGTAGTGCGACCTCTGCACAGTGTTCAGCTAAAGCTACAAATTAGTGTAGTGCGACCTCTGCACAGTGTTCAGCTATAGCTATAAGTTAGTGTAGTGCGACCTCTGCACAGTATTCAGCTAAAGCTACAAGTTAGTGTAGTGCAATCTCTGCACAGTGTTCAGCTAAAGCTACCAGTTAGTGTAGTGCGACCTCTGCACAGTGTTCAGCTAAAACTACAAGTTTATGTAGTGCGACCTCTGCACAGTGTTCAGCTAAAGCTACAAGTTAGTGTAGTGCGACCTCTGCACAGTGTTCAGCTAAAGCTACAAGTTAGTGAAGTGCGACCTCTCCACAGTGTTCAGCTAAAGCTACAATTTAGTTTAGTGCGACCTCCGCACAGTGTTCAGCTAAAGCTACCTGTGGAAGGTTGATGTAGTTTTCCTGATCCTATCACTACCACAGGCAGCTACATTATTTACACGTTAGTGTAGTCAGACCTCTGCACAGTGTTCAGCTAAAGCTACCTGTAGAAGGTTGGTGGTGTTTTCCTGATCCTATCACTACCGCAGACAGCTACATTATTTACACATTAGTGTAGTGCGACTCTGCACAGTGTTCAGCTAAAGCTACAAGTTAGTGTAATGCGACCTCTGCACAGTGTTCAGCTAAAGCTACAAGTTAGTGTAGTGCGACCTCTGCACAGTGTTCAGCTAAAGCTACAAGTTAGTGTAGTGCGACCTCTGCACAATGTTCAGCTAAAGCTACAAGTTAGTGTAGTGCGACCTCTGAACAGTGTTCAGCTAAAGCTACAAGTTAGTGTAGTGAGACCTCTGCACAGTGTTCAGCTAAAGCTACAAGTTAGTGTAGTGCGACCTCTGCACAGTGTTCAGCTAAAGCTACCTGTGGAAGGTTGATTTTGTTTTCCTGATCCTATCACTACCCCAGGCATCTACATTATTTACACGATAGTGTAGTGCTACCTCTGCACAGTGTTCAGCTAAAGCTATCAGTAGAAGGTTGGTGGTGTTTACCTGATCCTATTACTACCGCAGGCAGCTATATTATTTACACATTAGTGTAGTGCGACTCTGCACAGTGTTCAGCTAAAGCTACAAGTTAGTGTAGTGCGATCTCTGCACAGTGTTCAGCTAAAGCTACCTGCAGAAGGTTGGTGTGGTTTTCCTGATCCTATCACTACCGCAGGCAGCTACATTATTTACATTTTAGAGTAGTGCGACCCCTTTGTACAGTGTTCAGCTTAAGCTACAAGTTAGTGTAGTGCGACCTCTGCACAGTGTTCAACTAAAGCTACAAGTTGGTATAGTGCGACCTCTGCACAGTGTTCAGCTAAAGCTACAAATTACTATAGTGCGACCTCTGCACAGTGTTCAGCTAAAGCTACCTGTAGAATGTTGGTGTTGTTTTCCTGATCCTATCACTACCGCAGGCAGCTACATTATTTACACGTTAGTGAAGTGCGACCTCTGCACAGTGTTCAGCTAAAGTTACCTGTAGAAGGTTGGTGGTGTTTTCCTGATCCTATCACTACCGCAGACAACTACTTTATTTACACATTAGTGTAGTGCGACTCTGCACAGTGTTCAGCTAAAGCTACAAATTATTGTAGTGCGATCTCTGCACATTGTTCAGCTAAAGCTACAAGTTAGTGTAGTGCGACCTCTGCACAGTGTTCAGCTAAAGCTACCTGCAGAAGGTTGGTGTTGTTTTCCTGATCCTATCACTACCGCAGGCAGCTACATTATTTACATGTTAGTGTAGTGCGACCCCTTTGCACAGTGTTCAGCTAAAGCTACAAATTAGTGTAGTGCGACCTCTGCACAGTGTTCAGCTAAAGCTACAAGTTAGTGTAGTGCGACCTCTGCACATTGTTTAGCTAAAGCTACAATTTAGTGTAGTGCGACCTCTGCACAGTGTTAAGCTAAAGCTACCTGTAGAAGGTTGGTGTTGTTTTCCTGATCCTATCACTACCGCAGGCAGCTACATTATTTACATTTTAGTGTATTGCAACCCCTTTGCACAGTGTTCAGCTAAAGCTACAAGTTAGTGTAGTGCGACCTCTGCACAGTGTTCAGCTAAAGCTACAAGTTAGTGTAGTGCGACCTCTGCACAGTGTTCAGCTAAAGCTACAATTTAGTATAGTGCGACCTTTGCACATTGTTTAGCTAAAGCTACAAGTTAGTGTAGTGCGACCTCTGCACAGTGTTCAGATAAAGCTACCTGTGGAATGTTGGTGTTGTTTTCCTGATCCTCTCACTACCACAGGCAGTTACATTATTTACACGTTAGTGTAGTGCGACCTCTGCACAGTGTTCAGCTAAAGCTAGAAATTAGTGTAGTGCGGCCTCTGCACAGTGTTCAGCTATAGCTACAAGTTAGTGTAGTGCGACATCTGCACAGTATTCAGCTAAAGCTACAAGTTAGTGTAGTGCGACCTCTGCACAGTGTTCAGCTAAAGCTACAAGTTAGTGTAATGCGACCTCTGCACAGTGTTCAGCTAAAGCTACAAATTAGTGAAGTGCGACCTCTGCACAGTGTTCAGCTATAGCTACAAGTTAGTGTAGTGCGACATCTGCACAGTATTCAGCTAAAGCTACAAGTTAGTGTAGTGCGACCTCTGCACAGTGTTCAGCTAAAGCTACAAGTTAGTGTAGTGCGACCTCTGCACAGTGTTAGGCTAAAGCTACAAGTTAGTGTAGTGCGACCTCTGCACAGTGTTCAGCTAAAGCTACAAGTTAGTGTAGTGCAACCTCTGCACAGTGTTCAGCTATAGCTACAAGATAGTGTAGTGCGACCTCTGCACAGTGTTCAGCTAAAGCTACAAATTAGTGAAGTGCGACCTCTGCACAGTGTTCAGCTATAGCTACAAGTTAGTGTAGTGCGACCTCTGCACAGTGTTCAGCTAAAGCTACAAGTTAGTGTAGTGCGACCTCTGCACAGTGTTAGGCTAAAGCTACAAGTTAGTGTAGTGCGACCTCTGCACAGTGTTCAGCTAAAGCTACAAGTTAGTGTAGTGCAACCTCTGCACAGTGTTCAGCTATAGCTACAAGATAGTGAAGTGCGACCTCTGCACAGTATTCAGCTAAAGCTAAAAGTTAGTTTAGTGCGACCTCTGAACAGTGTTCAGCTAAAGCTACAACTTAGTGTAGTGTGACCTCTGCACAGTGTTCAGCTAAAGCTACAAGTTAGTGTAGTGCGACCTCTGCACAGTGTTCAGCTAAAGCTACAAGTTGGTGAAGTGCGACCTCTCCACAGTGTTCAGCTAAAGCTACAATTTAGTGCAGTGCTACCTCCGCACAGTGTTCAGCTAAAGCTACCTGTGGAAGGTTGATGTAGTTTTCCTGATCCTATCACTACCACAGGCAGCTACATTATTTACACGTTAGTGTAGTGCGACCTCTGCACAGTGTTCAGCTAAAGCTACCTGTAGAAGGTTGGTGGTGTTTTCCTGATCCTATCACTACCGCAGACAGCTACATTATTTACACATTAGTGTAGTACGACTCTGCACAGTGTTCAGCTAAAGCTACAATGCGACCTCTGCACAGTGTTCAGCTAAAGCTACAAGTTAGTGTAGTGCGACCTCTGCACAGTGTTCAGCTAAAGCTACAAGTTAGTGTAGTGCGACCTCTGCACAGTGTTCAGCTAAAGCTACCTGTGGAAGGTTGATTTTGTTTTCCTGATCCTTTCACTACCCCAGGCAGCTACATTATTTACACGTTAGTGTAGTGCTACCTCTGCACAGTGTTCAGCTAAAGCTACCAGTAGAAGTTTGGTGGTGTTTACCTGATCCTATCACTACCGCAGGCAGCTATATTATTTACACATTATTGTAGTGCGACTCTGCACAGATTTCAGATAAAGCTACAAGTTAGTGTAGTGCGACCTCTGCACAGTGTTCAGCTAAAGCTACAAGTTAGTAAAGTGCGACCTCTGCACAGTGTTCAGCTAAAGCTACAAATTACTATAGTGCGACCTCTGCACAGTGTTCAGCTAAAGCTACCTTTAGAAGGTTGGTGGTATTTTCCTGATCCTATCACTACCACAGGCAGCTATTTCATTTACACATTAGTGTAGTGCGACTCTGCACAGTGTTCAGCTAAAGCTACAAATTATTGTAGTGCAATCTCTGCACATTGTTCATCTAAAGCTACAAGTTAGTGTAGTGGGACCTCTGCACAGTGTTCAGCTAAAGCTACCTGCAGAAGGTTGGTGTTGTTTTCCTGATCCTATCACTACCGCAGGCAGCTACATTATTTACACGTTAGTGTAATGCGACCTCTGCACAGTGTTCAGCTAAAGCTACCTGTAGAAGGTTGGTGGTGTTTTCCTGATCCTATCAATACCGCAGGAAGCTACATTACTTACACATTAGTGTGGTGTGACTCTGCACAGTGTTCAGCTAAAGCTGCAAGTTAGTGTAGTGCGATCTCTTCACAGTGTTCAGCTAAAGCTACAAGTTAGTGTAGTGCGACCTCTGCACAGTGTTCAGCTAAAGCTACCTGTGGAAGGTTGATGTAGTTTTCCTGATCCTATCACTACCACAGGCAGCTACATTATTTATATGTTAGTGTAGTCAGACCTCTGCACAGTGTTCAGCTAAAGCTACCTGTAGAAGGTTGGTGGTGTTTTCCTGATCCTATCACTACCGCAGACAGCTACATTATTTACACATTAGTGTAGTGCGATTCTGCACAGTGTTCAGCTAAAGCTACAAGTTAGTGTAATGCGACCTCTGCACAGTGTTCAGCTAAAGCTACAAGTTAGTGTAGTGCGACCTCTGCACAGTGTTCAGCTAAAGCTACAAGTTAGTGTAGTGCGACCTCTGCACAATGTTCAGCTAAGTTAGTGTAGTGCGACCTCTGAACAGTGTTCAGCTAAAGTTACAAGTTAGTGTAGTGAGACCTCTGCACAGTGTTCAGCTAAAGCTACAAGTTAGTGTAGTGCGACCTCTGCACAGTGTTCAGTTAAAGCTAACTGTGGAAGGTTGATTTTGTTTTCCTGATCCTATCACTACCCCAGGCAGCTACATTATTTACACGTTAGTGTAGTGCGACTCTGCACAGTGTTCAGCTAAAGCTATCAGTAGAAGGTTGGTGGTGTTTACCTGATCCTATCACTACCGCAGGCAGCTATATTATTTACACATTAGTGTAGTGCGACTCTGCACAGATTTCAGCTAAAGCTACAAGTTAGTGTAGTGCGATCTCTGCACAGTGTTCAGCTAAAGCTACCTGCAGAAGGTTGGTGTGGTTTTCCTGATCCTATCACTACCGCAGGCAGCTACATTATTTACATTTTAGAGTAGTGCGACCCCTTTGTACAGTGTTCAGCTTAAGCTACAAGTTAGTGTAGTGCGACCTCTGCACAGTGTTCAGCTAAAGCTACAAGTTAGTATAGTGCGACCTCTGCACAGTGTTCAGCTAAAGCTACAAATTACTATAGTGCGACCTCTGCACAGTGTTCAGCTAAAGCTACCTGTAGAATGTTGGTGTTGTTTTCCTGATCCTATCACTACCGCAGGCAGCTACATTATTTACACGTTAGTGTAGTGCGACCTACAGGTAGCTTTTGCTCAGCTAAAGCTACCTGTAGAAGGTTGGTGGTATTTTCCTGATACTATCACTACCGCAGGCAGCTACTTTATTTACACATTAGTGTAGTGCGACTCTGCACAGTGTTCAGCTAAAGCTACAAATTATTGTAGTGCGATCTCTGCACATTGTTCAGCTAAAGCTACAAGTTAGTGTAGTGCGACCTCTGCACAGTGTTCAGCTAAAGCTACAAGTTAGTGTAGTGCGACCTCTGCACAGTGTTCAGCTAAAGCTACAAGTTAGTGTAGTGCGACCTTTGCACAATGTTTAGCTAAAGCTACAAGTTAGTGTAGTGCGACCTCTGCACAGTGTTCAGCTAAATCTACCTGTGGAAGGTTGGTGTTGTTTTCCTGATCCTATCACTACCACAGGAAGCTACATTTTTTACACGTTAGTGTAGTGCGACCTCTGCACAGTGTTCAGCTAAAGCTACAAATTAGTGTAGTGCGACCTCTGCACAGTGTTCAGCTATAGCTATAAGTTAGTGTAGTGCGACCTCTGCACAGTATTCAGCTAAAGCTACAAGTTAGTGTAGTGCAATCTCTGCACAGTGTTCAGCTAAAGCTACCAGTTAGTGTAGTGCGACCTCTGCACAGTGTTCAGCTAAAACTACAAGTTAATGTAGTGCGACCTCTGCACAGTGTTCAGCTAAAGCTACAAGTTAGTGTAGTGCGACCTCTGCACAGTGTTCAGCTAAAGCTACAAGTTAGTGAAGTGCGACCTCTCCACAGTGTTCAGCTAAAGCTACAATTTAGTGTAGTGCGACCTCCGCACAGTGTTCAGCTAAAGCTACCTGTGGAAGGTTGATGTAGTTTTCCTGATCCTATCACTACCACAGGCAGCTACATTATTTACACGTTAGTGTAGTCAGACCTCTGCACAGTGTTCAGCTAAAGCTACCTGTAGAAGGTTGGTGGTGTTTTCCTGATCCTATCACTACCGCAGACAGCTACATTATTTACACATTAGTGTAGTGCGACTCTGCACAGTGTTCAGCTAAAGCTACAAGTTAGTGTAATGCGACCTCTGCACAGTGTTCAGCTAAAGCTACAAGTTAGTGTAGTGCGACCTCTGCACAGTGTTCAGCTAAAGCTACCTGTAGAATGTTGGTGTTGTTTTCCTGATCCTATCACTACCGCAGGCAGCTACATTATTTACACGTTAGTGAAGTGCGACCTCTGCACAGTGTTCAGCTAAAGTTACCTGTAGAAGGTTGGTGGTGTTTTCCTGATCCTATCACTACCGCAGACAACTACTTTATTTACACATTAGTGTAGTGCGACTCTGCACAGTGTTCAGCTAAAGCTACAAATTATTGTAGTGCGATCTCTGCACATTGTTCAGCTAAAGCTACAAGTTAGTGTAGTGCGACCTCTGCACAGTGTTCAGCTAAAGCTACCTGCAGAAGGTTGGTGTTGTTTTCCTGATCCTATCACTACCGCAGGCAGCTACATTATTTACATGTTAGTGTAGTGCGACCCCTTTGCACAGTGTTCAGCTAAAGCTACAAATTAGTGTAGAGCGACCTCTGCACAGTGTTCAGCTAAAGCTACAAGTTAGTGTAGTGCGACCTCTGCACATTGTTTAGCTAAAGCTACAATTTAGTGTAGTGCGACCTCTGCACAGTGTTAAGCTAAAGCTACCTGTAGAAGGTTGGTGTTGTTTTCCTGATCCTATCACTACCGCAGGCAGCTACATTATTTACATTTTAGTGTAGTACGACCCCTTTGCACAGTGTTCAGCTAAAGCTACAAGTTAGTGTAGTGCGACCTCTGCACAGTGTTCAGCTAAAGCTACAAGTTAGTGTAGTGCGACCTCTGCACAGTGTTCAGCTAAAGCTACAATTTAGTATAGTGCGACCTTTGCACATTGTTTAGCTAAAGCTACAAGTTAGTGTAGTGCGACCTCTGCACAGTGTTCAGATAAAGCTACCTGTGGAATGTTGGTGTTGTTTTCCTGATCCTATCACTACCACAGGCAGCTACATTATTTACACGTTAGTGTAGTGCGACCTCTGCACAGTGTTCAGCTAAAGCTAGAAATTACTGTAGTGCGGCCTCTGCACAGTGTTCAGCTATAGCTACAAGTTAGTGTAGTGCGACCTCTGCACAGTGTTCAGATAAAGCTACCTGTGGAATGTTGGTGTTGTTTTCCTGATCCTATCAATACCGCAGGAAGCTACATTACTTACACATTAGTGTGGTGTGACTCTGCACAGTGTTCAGCTAAAGCTGCAAGTTAGTGTAGTGCGATCTCTTCACAGTGTTCAGCTAAAGCTACAAGTTAGTGTAGTGCGACCTCTGCACAGTGTTCAGCTAAAGCTACAAGTTAGTGTAGTGCGACCTCTGCACAGTGTTCAGCTAAAGATACAAGTTAGTGTAGTGCGACCTCTGCACAGTGTATAGCTAAAGCTACAAGTTAGTGTAGTGCGACCTTTGCACATTGTTTAGCAAAAGCTACAAGTTAGTGTAGTGCAATCTCTGAACAGTGTTCAGCTAAAGCTACCTCTGGAAGGTTGGTGTTGTTTTCCTGATCCTATCACAACCACAGGCAGCTAAATTTTTTACACGTTAGAGTAGTGCGACCATTGCACAGTGTTCAGCTAAAGCTACAAATTAGTGTAGTGTGACCTCTGCACAGTATTCAGCTATAGCTACAAGTTAATGAAGTGCGACCTCTGCACAGTATTCAGCTAAAGCTACAAGTTAGTGTAGTGCGACCTCTGCACAGTGTTCAGCTAAAGCTACAAGTTAGTGTAGTGCGACCTCTGCACAGTGTTCAGCTAAAGCTACAAGTTAGTGTAGTGCGACCTTTGCACATTGTTTAGCTAAAGCTACAAGTTAGTGTAGTGCGACCTCTGCACAGTGTTCAGGTAAAGCTACCTATGGAAGGTTGGTGTTGTTTTCCTGATCCTATCACTACCACAGGCAGCTACATTATTTACACGTTAGTGTAGTGCGACCTCTCCACACTGTTCAGCTATAGCTACAAGTTTGTGTAGTGCAACCTCTGCACAGTATTCAGCTAAAGCTACAAGTTAGTGTAGTGCGACCTCTGCACAGTGTTCAGCTAAAGCTACAATTTAGTATAGTGCGACCTTTGCACATTGTTTAGCTAAAGCTACAAGTTAGTGTAGTGCAACCTCTGCACAGTGTTCAGATAAAGCTACCTGTGGAATGTTGGTGTTGTTTTCCTGATCCTCTCACTACCACAGGCAGCTACATTATTTACACGTTAGTGTAGTGCGACCTCTGCACAGTGTTCAGCTAAAGCTACAAATTAGTGGAGTGCGGCCTCTGCGCAGTGTTCAGCTATAGCTACAAGTTAGTGTAGTGCGACATCTGCACAGTATTCAGCTAAAGCTACAAGTTAGTGCAGTGCGACCTCTGCACAGTGTTCAGCTAAAGCTACAAGTTAGTGTAGTGCGACCTCTGCACAGTGTTCAGCTAAAGCTACAAATTAGTGAAGTGCGACCTCTGCACAGTGTTCAGCTATAGCTACAAGTTAGTGTAGTGCGACATCTGCACAGTATTCAGCTAAAGCTACAAGTTAGTGTAGTGCGACCTCTGCACAGTGTTCAGCTAAAGCTACAAGTTAGTGTAGTGCGACCTCTGCACAGTGTTAGGCTAAAGCTACAAGTTAGTGTAGTGCGACCTCTGCACAGTGTTCAGCTAAAGCTACAAGTTAGTGTAGTGCAACCTCTGCACAGTGTTCAGCTATAGCTACAAGATAGTGAAGTGCGACCTCTGCACAGTATTCAGCTAAAGCTAAAAGTTAGTTTAGTGCGACCTCTGAACAGTGTTCAGCTAAAGCTACAACTTAGTGTAGTGCGACCTCTGCACAGTGTTCAGCTAAACCTACAAGTTGGTGAAGTGCGACCTCTCCACAGTGTTCAGCTAAAGCTACAAGTTAGTGTAGTGCGACCTCCGCACAGTGTTCAGCTAAAGCTACCTGTGGAAGGTTGATGTAGTTTTCCTGATCCTATCACTACCACAGGCAGCTACATTATTTAAACGTTAGTGTAGTGCGACCTCTGCACAGTGTTCAGCTAAAGCTACCTGTAGAAGGTTGGTGGTGTTTTCCTGATCCTATCACTACCGCAGACAGCTACATTATTTACACATTATTGTAGTACGACTCTGCACAGTGTTCAGCTAAAGCTACAATGCGACCTCTGCACAGTGTTCAGCTAAAGCTACAAGTTAGTGTAGTGCGACCTCTGCACAGTGTTCAGCTAAAGCTACAAGTTAGTGTAGTGCGACCTCTGCACAGTGTTCAGCTAAAGCTACCTGTGGAAGGTTGATTTTGTTTTCCTGATCCTTTCACTACCCCAGGCAGCTACATTATTTACACGTTAGTGTAGTGCTACCTCTGCACAGTGTTCAGCTAAAGCTACCAGTAGAAGTTTGGTGGTGTTTACCTGATCCTATCACTACCGCAGGCAGCTATATTATTTACACATTATTGTAGTGCGACTCTGCACAGATTTCAGATAAAGCTACAAGTTAGTGTAGTGCGACCTCTGCACAGTGTTCAGCTAAAGCTACAAGTTAGTAAAGTGCGACCTCTGCACAGTGTTCAGCTAAAGCTACAAATTACTATAGTGCGACCTCTGCACAGTGTTCAGCTAAAGCTACCTTTAGAAGGTTGGTGGTATTTTCCTGATCCTATCACTACCACAGGCAGCTATTTCATTTACACATTAGTGTAGTGCGACTCTGCACAGTGTTCAGCTAAAGCTACAAATTATTGTAGTGCAATCTCTGCACATTGTTCAGCTAAAGCTACAAGTTAGTGTAGTGGGACCTCTGCACAGTGTTCAGCTAAAGCTACCTGCAGAAGGTTGGTGTTGTTTTCCTGATCCTATCACTACCGCAGGCAGCTACATTATTTACACGTTAGTGTAATGCGACCTCTGCACAGTGTTCAGCTAAAGCTACCTGTAGAAGGTTGGTGGTGTTTTCCTGATCCTATCAATACCGCAGGAAGCTACATTACTTACACATTAGTGTGGTGTGACTCTGCACAGTGTTCAGCTAAAGCTGCAAGTTAGTGTAGTGCGATCTCTTCACAGTGTTCAGCTAAAGCTACAAGTTAGTGTAGTGCGACCTCTGCACAGTGTTCAGCTAAAGCTACCTGCAAAAGGTTGGTGTTGTTTTCCTGATCCTATCACTACCGCAGGCAGCTACATTATTTACACGTTATTGTAGTGCGACCTTTGCACAGTGTTCAGCTAAAGCTACAAGTTAGTGTAGTGCGACCTCTGCACAGTGTTCAGCTAAAGCTACAAGTTAGTGTAGTGCGACCTCTGCACAGTGTTCAGCTAAAGATACAAGTTAGTGTAGTGCGACCTCTGCACAGTGTATAGCTAAAGCTACAAGTTAGTGTAGTGCGACCTTTGCACATTGTTTAGCTAAAGCTACAAGTTAGTGTAGTGCAATCTCTGAACAGTGTTCAGCTAAAGCTACCTCTGGAAGGTTGGTGTTGTTTTCCTGATCCTATCACAACCACAGGCAGCTACATTTTTTACACGTTAGAGTAGTGCGACCATTGCACAGTGTTCAGCTAAAGCTACAAATTAGTGTAGTGTGACCTCTGCACAGTATTCAGCTATAGCTACAAGTTAATGAAGTGCGACCTCTGCACAGTATTCAGCTAAAGCTACAAGTTAGTGTAGTGCGACCTCTGCTCAGTGTTCAGCTAAAGCTACAAGTTAGTGTAGTGCGACCTCTGCACAGTGTTCAGCTAAGGCTACAAGTTAGTGTAATTCGACCTCTGCACAGTGTTCAGCTAAAGCTACAAGCTAGTGTAGTGCGACCTCTGCACAGTGTTCAGCTAAAGCTACAAGTTAGTGTAGTGCGACCTTTGCACATTGTTTAGCTAAAGCTACAAGTTAGTGTAGTGCGACCTCTGCACAGTGTTCAGGTAAAGCTACCTATGGAAGGTTGGTGTTGTTTTCCTGATCCTATCACTACCACAGGCAGCTACATTATTTACACGTTAGTGTAGTGCGACCTCTCCACAGTGTTCAGCTATAGCTACAAGTTTGTGTAGTGCAACCTCTGCACAGTATTCAGCTAAAGCTACAAGTTAGTGTAGTGCGACCTCTGCACAGTGTTCAGCTAAAGCTACAAGTTAGTGTAGTGCGACCTCTGCACAGTGTTCAGCTAAAGCTACAAGTTAGTGTAGTGCGACCTCTGCACAGTGTTCAGCTAAAGCTACAAGTTAGTGTAGTGCGACCTCTGCACAGGGTTCAGCTAAAGCTACAAGTTAGTGTAGTGCAACCTCTGCACAGTGTTCAGCTAAAGCTACCTGTGGAAGGTTGCTGTTGTTTTCCTGATCCTATCACTACCACAGGCAGCTACATTATTTACACGTTAGTGTAGTGCGACCTCTGCACAGTGTTCAGCTAAAGTTACCTGTAGAAGGTTGGTGGTGTTTTCCTGATCCTATCACTACCGCAGACAACTACATTATTTACACATTACTGTGGTGCGACTCGGCACAGTGTTCAGCTAAAGCTACAAGTTAGTGTAATGCGACCTCCGCACAGTGTTCAGCTAAAGCTACAAGTTAGTGTAGTGCGACCTCTGCACAGTGTTCAGCTAAAGCTACCTGTAGAAGGTTGGTGTTGTTTTCCTGATCCTATCACTACCACAGGCAGCTACATTATTTACACGTTAGTGTAGTGCGACCTCTGAACAGTGTTCAGCTAAAGCTACAAATTAATGTAGTGCGACCTCTGCACAGGGCTCAGCTATAGCTACAAGTTAGTGTAGTGCGACCTGTGCATAGTATTCAGCTAAAGCTACAAGTTAGTGTAGTGCGACCTCTGCACAGTGTTCAGCTAAAGCTACAAGTTAGTGTAGTGCGACCTTTGCACATTGTTTAGCTAAAGCTACAAGTTAGTGTAGTGCGACCTCTGCACAGTGTTCAGGTAAAGCTACCTATGGAAGGTTGGTGTTGTTTTCCTGATCCTATCACTACCACAGGCAGCTACATTATTTACACGTTAGTGTAGTGCGACCTCTGCACAGTGTTCAGCTATAGCTACAAGTTTGTGTAGTGCAACCTCTGCACAGTATTCAGCTAAAGCTACAAGTTAGTGTAGTGCGACCTCTGCACAGTGTTCAGCTAAAGCTACAAGTTAGTGTAGTGCGACCTCTGCACAGGGTTCAGCTAAAGCTACAAATTAGTGTAGTGCAACCTCTGCACAGTGTTCAGCTAAAGCTACCTGTGGAAGGTTGCTGTTGTTTTCCTGATCCTATCACTACCACAGGCAGCTACATTATTTACACGTTAGTGTAGTGCGACCTCTGCACAGTGTTCAGCTAAAGTTACCTGTAGAAGGTTGGTGGTGTTTTCCTGATGCTATCACTACCGCAGACAACTACATTATTTACACATTACTGTAGTGCGACTCGGCACAGTGTTCAGCTAAAGCTACAAGTTAGTGTAATGCGACCTCCGCACAGTGTTCAGCTAAAGCTACAAGTTAGTGTAGTGCGACCTCTGCACAGTGTTCAGCTAAAGCTACCTGTAGAAGGTTGTTGTTGTTTTCCTGATCCTATCACTACCACAGGCAGCTCCATTATTTACACGTTAGTGTAGTGCGACCTCTGAACAGTGTTCAGCTAAAGCTACAAATTAGTGTAGTGCGACCTCTGCACAGGGCTCAGCTATAGCTACAAGTTAGTGTAGTGCGACCTCTGCATAGTATTCAGCTAAAGCTACAAGTTAGTGTAGTGCGACCTCTGCACAGTGTTCAGCTAAAGCTACAAGTTAGTGTAGTGCGACCTCTGCACAGTGTTCAGCTAAAGCTACAAGTTAGTGTAGTGTGACCTCTGCACAGTGTTCAGCTAAAGCTAAAAGTTAGTGTAGTGCGACCTCTGCACAGTGTTCAGCTAAAGCTACAAGTTAGTGTAGTGCGACCTCTGCACAGTGTTCAGCTAAAGCTACAAGTTAGTGTAGTGCGACCTCTGCACAGGGTTCAGCTAAAGCTACAAGTTAGTGTAGTGCAACCTCTGAACAGTGTTCAGCTAAAGCTACCTGTGGAAGGTTGCTGTTATTTTCCTGATCCTATCACTACCACAGGCAGCTACATTATTTACACGTTAGTATAGTGCGACCTCTGCACAGTGTTCAGCTAAAGTTACCTGTAGAAGGTTGGTGGTGTTTTCCTGATCCTATCACTACCGCAGACAACTACATTATTTACACATTACTGTAGTGCGACTCGGCACAGTGTTCAGCTAAAGCTACAAGTTAGTGGAATGCGACCTCCGCACAGTGTTCAGCTAAAGCTATAAGTTAGTGTAGTGCGACCTCTGCACAGTGTTCAGCTAAAGCTACCTGTAGAAGGTTGGTGTTGTTTTCCTGATCCTATCACTACCACAGGCAGCTACATTATTTACACGTTAGTGTAGTGCGACCTCTGAACAATGTTCAGCTAAAGCTACAAATTAGTGTAGTGCGACCTCTGCACAGGGCTCAGCTATAGCTACAAGTTAGTGTAGTGCGACCTCTGCATAGTATTCAGCTAAAGCTTCAAGTTAGTGTAGTGCGACCTCTGCACAGTGTTCAGCTAAAGCTACAAGTTAGTGTAGTGCGACCTCTGCACAGTGTTCAGCTAAAGCTACAAGTTAGTGTAGTGTGACCTCTGCACAGTGTTCAGCTAAAGCTAAAAGTTAGTGTAGTGCGACCTCTGCACAGTGTTCAGCTAAAGCTACAAGTTAGTGTAGTGCGACCTCTGCACAGTGTTCAGCTAAAGCTACAAGTTAGTGTAGTGCGACCTCTGCACAGTGTTCAGCTAAAGCTACAAGTTAGTGTTGTGTGACCTTTGCACATTGTTTAGCTAAAGCTACAAGTTAGTGTAGTGCGACCTCTGCACAGTGTTCAGCTAAAGCTACCTATGGAAGGTTGGTGTTGTTTTCCTGATCCTATCACTACCACAGGCAGCTACATTATTTACACGTTAGTGTAGTGCGACCTCTGCACAGTGTTCAGCTAAAGCTACAAATTAGTGTAGTGCAACCTCTGCACAGTGCTCAGCTATAGCTACAAGTTTGTGTAGTGCGACCTCTGCACAGTATTCAGCTAAAGCTACAAGTTAGTGTAGTGCGACCTCTGCACAGTGTTCAGCTAAAGCTACAAGTTAGTGTAGTGCGAAGTCTGCACAGTGTTCAGCTAAAGCTACAAGTTAGTGTAGTGCGACCTCTGCACAGTGTTCAGCTAAAGCTACAAGTTAGTGTAGTGTGACCTCTGCACAGGGTTCAGCTAAAGCTACAAGTTAGTGTAGTGCAACCTCTGCACAGTGTTCAGCTAAAGCTACAAGTTAGTGTAGTGTGACCTCTGCACAGTGTTCAGCTAAAGCTACAAGTTAGTGTAGTGCAACCTCTGCACAGTGTTCAGCTAAAGCTACAAGTTGGTGAAGTGCGACCTCTCCACAGTGTTCAGCTAAAGCTACAAGTTAGTGTAGTGCGACCTCCGCACAGTGTTCAGCTAAAGCTACCTGTGGAAGGTTGATGTAGTTTTCCTGAACCTATCACTACCACAGGCAGCTACATTATTTACACGTTAGTGTAGTGCGACCTCTGCACAGTGTTCAGCTAAAGCTACCTGTAGAAGGTTGGTGGTGTTTTCCTGATCCTATCACTACCGCAGACAGCTACATTATTTACACATTAGTGTAGTGCGTCTCTGCAAAGTGTTCAGCTAAAGCTACAAATTAGTGTAGTGTGACCTCTGCACAATGCTCAGCTAAAGCTACAAGTTAGTGTAGTGCGACCTCTGCATAGTATTCAGCTAAAGCTACAAGTTAGTATAGTGCGACCTCTGCACAGTGTTCAGCTAAAGCTGAAAGTTAGTGTAGTGCGACCTTTGCACAGTGTTCAGTTAAAGCTACAAGTTTGTGTAGTGTGACCTCTGCACAGTGTTCAGCTAAAGCTACAAGTTAGTGTAGTGCGACCTCTGCACAGTGTTCAGCTAAAGCTACAAGTTAGTGTAGTGCGACCTCTGCACAGTGTTCAGCTAAAGCTACCTGTCTAAGGTTGGTGTTGTTTTCCTGATCCTATCACTACCGCAGGCAGCTACATTATTTACACATTAGTGTAGTGCGACTCAGGACAGTGTTCAGCTAAAGCTACAAGTTAGTGTAATGTGAACTCTGCACAGTGTTCAGCTAAAGCTACAAGTTAGTGTACTGCGACCTCTGCACAGTGTTCAGCTAAAGCTACAAGTTAGTGTAATGCAACCTCTGCACAGTGTTCAGCTAAAGCTACCTGTTGAAGGTTGATGCTGTTTTCCTGATCCTGTCACTACCGCAGGCAGCTACATTATTTACACGTTAGTGTAGTGCGACCACTGCACAGTGTTCAGCTAAAGCTACAAATTGGTGTAGTGCGACCTCTGCACAATGTTCAGTTATAGCTACAAGTTAGTGTAGTGCGACCTCTGCACAGAATTCAGGTAAAGCTACAAGTTAGTGTAGTGCGACCTCTGCACAGTGTTCAGCTAAAGCTACAAGTTAGTGTAGTGCGACCTCTGCAGTGTTCAGCTAAAGCTACCTGTAGAAGGTTGGTGGTGTTTTCCTGATCCTATCACTACCGCAGACAACTACATTATTTACACATTAGTGTAGTGCGACTCAGCACAGTGTTCAGCTAAAGCTACAAGTTAGTGTAATGTGACCTCTGCACAGTGTTCAGCCAAAGCTACAAGTTAGTGTAGTGCGACCTCTGCACAGTGTTCAGCTAAAGCTACCTGTAGAAGGTTGGTGTTGTTTTCCTGATCCTATCACTACCGCAGGTAGCTACATTATTTACACATTAGTGTAGTGCGACTCTGACAAGTGTTCAGCTAAAGCTACAAGTTAGTGTAGTGCGACCTCTGCACAGTGTTCAGCTAAAGCTACAAGTTTGTGTAGTGCGACCTCTGCACAGTGTTCAGCTAAAGCTACAAGTTAGTGTAGTGCAACCTCTGCACATTGTTTAGCTAAAGCTAAAAGTTAGTGTAGTGCGACCTCTGCACAGTATTCAGCCAAAGCTACACATTAGTGTAATGCGACCTCTGCACAGTGTTCAGCTAAAACTACAAGTTAGTGTAGTGCGACGTCTACACAGTGTTCAGCTAAAGCTACAAGTTAGTGTAGTGCGACCTCTGCACAGTGTACAGCTAAAGCTACCTGTGGAAGGTTGGTGTTGTTTTCCTGATCCTATCACTACCGCAGGCAGCTACATTATTTACACGTTAGTGTAGTGCGACCTCTGCACAGTGTTCAGCTAAAGCTAGCTGTAGAAGGTTGGTGGTGTTTTCCTGATCCTATCACTACCGTAGGCAGCTACATTATTTGCACATTAGTGTAGTGCGACTCAGGACAGTGTTCAGCTAAAGCTACAAGTTAGTGTAATGTGACCTCTGCACAGTGTTCAGCTAAAGCTTCAAGTTAGTGTACTGCGACCTCTGCACAGTGTTCAGCTAAAGCTACAAGTTAGTGTAGTGTGACCTCTGCACAGTGTTCAGCTAAAGCTACAATATAGTGTAGTGCGACCTCTGCACAGTGTTCAGCTAAAGCTGCAAGTTAGTGTAGTGTGACCTCTGCACAGTGTTCAGCTAAAGCTACAAGTTAGTGTAGTGCGACCTCTGCACAGTGTTCAGCTAAAGCTACAAGTTAGTGTAGTGCGACCTCTGCACAGTGTTCAGCTAAAGCTACAAGTTAGTGTAGTGCGACCTCTGCACAGTGTTCAGCTAAAGCAACCTGTGGAAGGTTGATTTTGTTTTCCTGATCCTATCACTACCCCAGGCAGCTACTTTATTTACACGTTAGTGTATTGCTACATCAGCACAGTGTTCAGCTAAAGCTACCTGTAGAAGGTTGGTGGTGTTTACCTGATCCTATCACTACCGCAGGCAGCTATATTATTTACACATTAGTGTAGTGCGACTCTGCACAGTGTTCAGCCAAAGCTACAAGGTAGTGTAGTGCGATCTCTGCACAGTGTTCAGCTAAAGCTACCAGTGGAAGGTTGGTGTTGTTTTCCTGATCCTATCACTACCACAGGCAGCTACATTGTTTACACGTTAGTGTAGTGCGACCTCTGCACAGTGTTCAGATAAAGCTACAAATTAGTGTAGTGCGACCTCTGCACAGTGTTCAGCTATAGCTACAAGTTAGTGTAGTGCGACCTCTGCACAGTATTCAGCTAAAGCTACAAGTTAGTGTAGTGCGACCTCTGCACAGTGTTCAGCTAAAGCTGCAAGTTAGTGTAGTGCGACCTCTGCACAGTGTTCAGCTAAAGCTACCTGTAGAAGGTTGGTGTTGTTTTCCTGATCCTATCACTACCGCAGGTAGCTACATTATTTACACATTAGTGTAGTGCGACTCTGACAAGTGTTCAGCTAAAGCTACAAGTTAGTGTAGTGCGACCTCTGCACAGTGTTCAGCTAAAGCTACAAGTTTGTGTAGTGCGACCTCTGCACAGTGTTCAGCTAAAGCTACAAGTTAGTGTAGTGCGACCTCTGCACATTGTTTAGCTAAAGCTAAAAGTTAGTGTAGTGTGACCTCTGCACAGTATTCAGCCAAAGCTACACATTAGTGTAATGCGACCTCTGCACAGTGTTCAGCTAAAGCTACAAGTTAGTGTAGTGCGACGTCTACACAGTGTTCAGCTAAAGCTACAAGTTAGTGTAGTGCGACCTCTGCACAGTGTACAGCTAAAGCTACCTGTGGAAGGTTGGTGTTGTTTTCCTGATCCTATCACTACCGCAGGTAGCTACATTATTTACACGTTAGTGTAGTGCGACCTCTGCACAGTGTTCAGCTAAAGCTAGCTGTAGAAGGTTGGTGGTGTTTTCCTGATCCTATCACTACCGTAGGCAGCTACATTATTTGCACATTAGTGTAGTGCGACTCAGGACAGTGTTCAGCTAAAGCTACAAGTTAGTGTAATGTGACCTCTGCACAGTGTTCAGCTAAAGCTTCAAGTTAGTGTACTGCGACCTCTGCACAGTGTTCAGCTAAAGCTACAAGTTAGTGTAGTGTGACCTCTGCACAGTGTTCAGCTAAAGCTACAATATAATGTAGTGCGACCTCTGCACAGTGTTCAGCTAAAGCTACAAGTTAGTGTAGTGCGACCTCTGCACAGTGTTCAGCTAAAGCTGCAAGTTAGTGTAGTGTGACCTCTGCACAGTGTTCAGCTAAAGCTACAAGTTAGTGTAGTGCGACCTCTGCACAGTGTTCAGCTAAAGCTACAAGTTAGTGTAGTGCGACCTCTGCACAGTGTTCAGCTAAAGCTACAAGTTAGTGTAGTGCGACCTCTGCACAGTGTTCAGCTAAAGCAACCTGTGGAAGGTTGATTTTGTTTTCCTGATCCTATCACTACCCCAGGCAGCTACTTTATTTACACGTTAGTGTATTGCTACATCAGCACAGTGTTCAGCTAAAGCTACCTGTAGAAGGTTGGTGGTGTTTACCTGATCCTATCACTACCGCAGGCAGCTATATTATTTACACATTAGTGTAGTGCGACTCTGCACAGTGTTCAGCTAAAGCTACAAGTTAGTGTAGTGTGACCTCTGCACAGTGCTCAGCTAAAGCTACAAGTTAGTGTAGTGCGACCTCTGCATAGTATTCAGCTAAAGCTACAAGTTAGTATAGTGCGACCTCTGCACAGTGTTCAGCTAAAGCTGAAAGTTAGTGTAGTGCGACCTTTGCACAGTGTTCAGATAAAGCTACAAGTTTGTGTAGTGTGACCTCTGCACAGTGTTCAGCTAAAGCTACAAGTTAGTGTAGTGCGACCTCTGCACAGTGTTCAGCTAAAGCTACAAGTTAGTGTAGTGCGACCTCTGCACAGTGTTCAGGTAAAGCTACCTATGGAAGGTTGGTGTTGTTTTCCTGATCCTATCACTACCACAGGCAGCTACATTATTTACACGTTAGTGTAGTGCGACCTCTCCACAGTGTTCAGCTATAGCTACAAGTTTGTGTAGTGCAACCTCTGCACAGTATTCAGCTAAAGCTACAAGTTAGTGTAGTGCGACCTCTGCACAGTGTTCAGCTAAAGCTACAAGTTAGTGTAGTGCGACCTCTGCACAGTGTTCAGCTAAAGCTACAAGTTAGTGTAGTGCGACCTCTGCACAGTGTTCAGCTAAAGCTACAAGTTAGTGTAGTGCGACCTCTGCACAGGGTTCAGCTAAAGCTACAAGTTAGTGTAGTGCAACCTCTGCACAGTGTTCAGCTAAAGCTACCTGTGGAAGGTTGCTGTTGTTTTCCTGATCCTATCACTACCACAGGCAGCTACATTATTTACACGTTAGTGTAGTGCGACCTCTGCACAGTGTTCAGCTAAAGTTACCTGTAGAAGGTTGGTGGTGTTTTCCTGATCCTATCACTACCGCAGACAACTACATTATTTACACATTACTGTGGTGCGACTCGGCACAGTGTTCAGCTAAAGCTACAAGTTAGTGTAATGCGACCTCCGCACAGTGTTCAGCTAAAGCTACAAGTTAGTGTAGTGCGACCTCTGCACAGTGTTCAGCTAAAGCTACCTGTAGAAGGTTGGTGTTGTTTTCCTGATCCTATCACTACCACAGGCAGCTACATTATTTACACGTTAGTGTAGTGCGACCTCTGAACAGTGTTCAGCTAAAGCTACAAATTAATGTAGTGCGACCTCTGCACAGGGCTCAGCTATAGCTACAAGTTAGTGTAGTGCGACCTGTGCATAGTATTCAGCTAAAGCTACAAGTTAGTGTAGTGCGACCTCTGCACAGTGTTCAGCTAAAGCTACAAGTTAGTGTAGTGCGACCTTTGCACATTGTTTAGCTAAAGCTACAAGTTAGTGTAGTGCGACCTCTGCACAGTGTTCAGGTAAAGCTACCTATGGAAGGTTGGTGTTGTTTTCCTGATCCTATCACTACCACAGGCAGCTACATTATTTACACGTTAGTGTAGTGCGACCTCTGCACATTGTTCAGCTATAGCTACAAGTTTGTGTAGTGCAACCTCTGCACAGTATTCAGCTAAAGCTACAAGTTAGTGTAGTGCGACCACTGCACAGTGTTCAGCTAAAGCTACAAGTTAGTGTAGTGCGACCTCTGCACAGGGTTCAGCTAAAGCTACAAGTTAGTGTAGTGCAACCTCTGCACAGTGTTCAGCTAAAGCTACCTGTGGAAGGTTGCTGTTGTTTTCCTGATCCTATCACTACCACAGGCAGCTACATTATTTACACGTTAGTGTAGTGCGACCTCTGCACAGTGTTCAGCTAAAGTTACCTGTAGAAGGTTGGTGGTGTTTTCCTGATCCTATCACTACCGCAGACAACTACATTATTTACACATTACTGTAGTGCGACTCGGCACAGTGTTCAGCTAAAGCTACAAGTTAGTGTAATGCGACCTCCGCACAGTGTTCAGCTAAAGCTACAAGTTAGTGTAGTGCGACCTCTGCACAGTGTTCAGCTAAAGCTACCTGTAGAAGGTTGGTGTTGTTTTCCTGATCCTATCACTACCACAGGCAGCTACATTATTTACACGTTAGTGTAGTGCGACCTCTGAACAGTGTTCAGCTAAAGCTACAAATTAGTGTAGTGCGACCTCTGCACAGGGCTCAGCTATAGCTACAAGTTAGTGTAGTGCGACCTCTGCATAGTATTCAGCTAAAGCTACAAGTTAGTGTAGTGCGACCTCTGCACAGTGTTCAGCTAAAGCTACAAGTTAGTGTAGTGCGACCTCTGCACAGTGTTCAGCTAAAGCTACAAGTTAGTGTAGTGTGACCTCTGCACAGTGTTCAGCTAAAGCTAAAAGTTAGTGTAGTGCGACCTCTGCACAGTGTTCAGCTAAAGCTACAAGTTAGTGTAGTGCGACCTCTGCACAGTGTTCAGCTAAAGCTTCAAGTTAGTGTAGTGCGACCTCTGCACAGGGTTCAGCTAAAGCTACAAGTTAGTGTAGTGCAACCTCTGAACAGTGTTCAGCTAAAGCTACCTGTGGAAGGTTGCTGTTATTTTCCTGATCCTATCACTACCACAGGCAGCTACATTATTTACACGTTAGTATAGTGCGACCTCTGCACAGTGTTCAGCTAAAGTTACCTGTAGAAGGTTGGTGGTGTTTTCCTGATCCTATCACTACCGCAGACAACTACATTATTTACACATTACTGTAGTGCGACTCGGCACAGTGTTCAGCTAAAGCTACAAGTTAGTGGAATGCGACCTCCGCACAGTGTTCAGCTAAAGCTATAAGTTAGTGTAGTGCGACCTCTGCACAGTGTTCAGCTAAAGCTACCTGTAGAAGGTTGGTGTTGTTTTCCTGATCCTATCACTACCACAGGCAGCTACATTATTTACACGTTAGTGTAGTGCGACCTCTGAACAGTGTTCAGCTAAAGCTACAAATTAGTGTAGTGCGACCTCTGCACAGGGCTCAGCTATAGCTACAAGTTAGTGTAGTGCGACCTCTGCATAGTATTCAGCTAAAGCTACAAGTTAGTGTAGTGCGACCTCTGCACAGTGTTCAGCTAAAGCTACAAGTTAGTGTAGTGCGACCTCTGCACAGTGTTCAGCTAAAGCTACAAGTTAGTGTAGTGTGACCTCTGCACAGTGTTCAGCTAAAGCTAAAAGTTAGTGTAGTGCGACCTCTGCACAGTGTTCAGCTAAAGCTACAAGTTAGTGTAGTGCGACCTCTGCACAGTGTTCAGCTAAAGCTACAAGTTAGTGTAGTGCGACCTCTGCACAGTGTTCAGCTAAAGCTACAAGTTAGTGTAGTGTGACCTTTGCACATTGTTTAGCTAAAGCTACAAGTTAGTGTAGTGCGACCTCTGCACAGTGTTCAGCTAAAGCTACCTATGGAAGGTTGGTGTTGTTTTCCTGATCCTATCACTACCACAGGCAGCTACATTATTTACACGTTAGTGTAGTGCGACCTCTGCACAGTGTTCAGCTAAAGCTACAAATTAGTGTAGTGCAACCTCTGCACAGTGCTCAGCTATAGCTACAAGTTTGTGTAGTGCGACCTCTGCACAGTATTCAGCTAAAGCTACAAGTTAGTGTAGTGCGACCTCTGCACAGTGTTCAGCTAAAGCTACAAGTTAGTGTAGTGCAACGTCTGCACAGTGTTCAGCTAAAGCTACAAGTTAGTGTAGTGCGACCTCTGCACAGTGTTCAGCTAAAGCTACAAGTTAGTGTAGTGTGACCTCTGCACAGGGTTCAGCTAAAGCTACAAGTTAGTGTAGTGCAACCTCTGCACAGTGTTCAGCTAAAGCTACAAGTTAGTGTAGTGTGACCTCTGCACAGTGTTCAGCTAAAGCTACAAGTTAGTGTATTGCGACCTCTGCACAGTGTTCAGCTAAAGCTACAAGTTGGTGAAGTGCGACCTCTCCACAGTGTTCAGCTAAAGCTACAAGTTAGTGTAGTGCGACCTCCGCACAGTGTTCAGCTAAAGCTACCTGTGGAAGGTTGATGTAGTTTTCCTGAACCTATCACTACCACAGGCAGCTACATTATTTACACGTTAGTGTAGTGCGACCTCTGCACAGTGTTCAGCTAAAGCTACCTGTAGAAGGTTGGTGGTGTTTTCCTGATCCTATCACTACCGCAGACAGCTACATTATTTACACATTAGTGTAGTGCGTCTCTGCAAAGTGTTCAGCTAAAGCTACAAATTAGTGTAGTGTGACCTCTGCACAATGCTCAGCTAAAGCTACAAGTTAGTGTAGTGCGACCTCTGCATAGTATTCAGCTAAAGCTACAAGTTAGTATAGTGCGACCTCTGCACAGTGTTCAGCTAAAGCTGAAAGTTAGTGTAGTGCGACCTTTGCACAGTGTTCAGTTAAAGCTACAAGTTTGTGTAGTGTGACCTCTGCACAGTGTTCAGCTAAAGCTACAAGTTAGTGTAGTGCGACCTCTGCACAGTGTTCAGCTAAAGCTACAAGTTAGTGTAGTGCGACCTCTGCACAGTGTTCAGCTAAAGCTACCTGTCTAAGGTTGGTGTTGTTTTCCTGATCCTATCACTACCGCAGGCAGCTACATTATTTACACATTAGTGTAGTGCGACTCAGGACAGTGTTCAGCTAAAGCTACAAGTTAGTGTAATGTGACCTCTGCACAGTGTTCAGCTAAAGCTACAAGTTAGTGTACTGCGACCTCTGCACAGTGTTCAGCTAAAGCTACAAGTTAGTGTAATGCAACCTCTGCACAGTGTTCAGCTAAAGCTACCTGTTGAAGGTTGATGCTGTTTTCCTGATCCTGTCACTACCGCAGGCAGCTACATTATTTACACGTTAGTGTAGTGCGACCACTGCACAGTGTTCAGCTAAAGCTACAAATTGGTGTAGTGCGACCTCTGCACAATGTTCAGTTATAGCTACAAGTTAGTGTAGTGCGACCTCTGCACAGAATTCAGCTAAAGCTACAAGTTAGTGTAGTGCGACCTCTGCACAGTGTTCAGCTAAAGCTACAAGTTAGTGTATTGCGACCTCTGCAGTGTTCAGCTAAAGCTACCTGTAGAAGGTTGGTGGTGTTTTCCTGATCCTATCACTACCGCAGACAACTACATTATTTACACATTAGTGTAGTGCGACTCAGCACAGTGTTCAGCTAAAGCTACAAGTTAGTGTAATGTGACCTCTGCACAGTGTTCAGCCAAAGCTACAAGTTAGTGTAGTGCGACCTCTGCACAGTGTTCAGCTAAAGCTACCTGTAGAAGGTTGGTGTTGTTTTCCTGATCCTATCACTACCGCAGGTAGCTACATTATTTACACATTAGTGTAGTGCGACTCTGACAAGTGTTCAGCTAAAGCTACAAGTTAGTGTAGTGCGACCTCTGCACAGTGTTCAGCTAAAGCTACAAGTTTGTGTAGTGCGACCTCTGCACAGTGTTCAGCTAAAGCTACAAGTTAGTGTAGTGCAACCTCTGCACATTGTTTAGCTAAAGCTAAAAGTTAGTGTAGTGCGACCTCTGCACAGTATTCAGCCAAAGCTACACATTAGTGTAATGCGACCTCTGCACAGTGTTCAGCTAAAACTACAAGTTAGTGTAGTGCGACGTCTACACAGTGTTCAGCTAAAGCTACAAGTTAGTGTAGTGCGACCTCTGCACAGTGTACAGCTAAAGCTACCTGTGGAAGGTTGGTGTTGTTTTCCTGATCCTATCACTACCGCAGGCAGCTACATTATTTACACGTTAGTGTAGTGCGACCTCTGCACAGTGTTCAGCTAAAGCTAGCTGTAGAAGGTTGGTGGTGTTTTCCTGATCCTATCACTACCGTAGGCAGCTACATTATTTGCACATTAGTGTAGTGCGACTCAGGACAGTGTTCAGCTAAAGCTACAAGTTAGTGTAATGTGACCTCTGCACAGTGTTCAGCTAAAGCTTCAAGTTAGTGTACTGCGACCTCTGCACAGTGTTCAGCTAAAGCTACAAGTTAGTGTAGTGTGACCTCTGCACAGTGTTCAGCTAAAGCTACAATATAGTGTAGTGCGACCTCTGCACAGTGTTCAGCTAAAGCTGCAAGTTAGTGTAGTGTGACCTCTGCACAGTGTTCAGCTAAAGCTACAAGTTAGTGTAGTGCGACCTCTGCACAGTGTTCAGCTAAAGCTACAAGTTAGTGTAGTGCGACCTCTGCACAGTGTTCAGCTAAAGCTACAAGTTAGTGTAGTGCGACCTCTGCACAGTGTTCAGCTAAAGCAACCTGTGGAAGGTTGATTTTGTTTTCCTGATCCTATCACTACCCCAGGCAGCTACTTTATTTACACGTTAGTGTATTGCTACATCAGCACAGTGTTCAGCTAAAGCTACCTGTAGAAGGTTGGTGGTGTTTACCTGATCCTATCACTACCGCAGGCAGCTATATTATTTACACATTAGTGTAGTGCGACTCTGCACAGTGTTCAGCCAAAGCTACAAGGTAGTGTAGTGCGATCTCTGCACAGTGTTCAGCTAAAGCTACCAGTGGAAGGTTGGTCTTGTTTTCCTGATCCTATCACTACCACAGGCAGCTACATTATTTACACGTTAGTGTAGTGCGACCTCTGCACAGTGTTCAGATAAAGCTACAAATTAGTGTAGTGCGACCTCTGCACAGTGTTCAGCTATAGCTACAAGTTAGTGTAGTGCGACCTCTGCACAGTATTCAGCTAAAGCTACAAGTTAGTGTAGTGCGACCTCTGCACAGTGTTCAGCTAAAGCTGCAAGTTAGTGTAGTGCGACCTCTGCACAGTGTTCAGCTAAAGCTACCTGTAGAAGGTTGGTGTTGTTTTCCTGATCCTATCACTACCGCAGGTAGCTACATTATTTACACATTAGTGTAGTGCGACTCTGACAAGTGTTCAGCTAAAGCTACAAGTTAGTGTAGTGCGACCTCTGCACAGTGTTCAGCTAAAGCTACAAGTTTGTGTAGTGCGACCTCTGCACAGTGTTCAGCTAAAGCTACAAGTTAGTGTAGTGCGACCTCTGCACATTGTTTAGCTAAAGCTAAAAGTTAGTGTAGTGCGACCTCTGCACAGTATTCAGCCAAAGCTACACATTAGTGTAATGCGACCTCTGCACAGTGTTCAGCTAAAGCTACAAGTTAGTGTAGTGCGACGTCTACACAGTGTTCAGCTAAAGCTACAAGTTAGTGTAGTGCGACCTCTGCACAGTGTACAGCTAAAGCTACCTGTGGAAGGTTGGTGTTGTTTTCCTGATCCTATCACTACCGCAGGTAGCTACATTATTTACACGTTAGTGTAGTGCGACCTCTGCACAGTGTTCAGCTAAAGCTAGCTGTAGAAGGTTGGTGGTGTTTTCCTGATCCTATCACTACCGTAGGCAGCTACATTATTTGCACATTAGTGTAGTGCGACTCAGGACAGTGTTCAGCTAAAGCTACAAGTTAGTGTAATGTGACCTCTGCACAGTGTTCAGCTAAAGCTTCAAGTTAGTGTACTGCGACCTCTGCACAGTGTTCAGCTAAAGCTACAAGTTAGTGTAGTGTGACCTCTGCACAGTGTTCAGCTAAAGCTACAATAAAATGTAGTGCGACCTCTGCACAGTGTTCAGCTAAAGCTACAAGTTAGTGTAGTGCGACCTCTGCACAGTGTTCAGCTAAAGCTGCAAGTTAGTGTAGTGTGACCTCTGCACAGTGTTCAGCTAAAGCTACAAGTTAGTGTAGTGCGACCTCTGCACAGTGTTCAGCTAAAGCTACAAGTTAGTGTAGTGCGACCTCTGCACAGTGTTCAGCTAAAGCTACAAGTTAGTGTAGTGCGACCTCTGCACAGTGTTCAGCTAAAGCAACCTGTGGAAGGTTGATTTTGTTTTCCTGATCCTATCACTACCCCAGGCAGCTACTTTATTTACACGTTAGTGTATTGCTACATCAGCACAGTGTTCAGCTAAAGCTACCTGTAGAAGGTTGGTGGTGTTTACCTGATCCTATCACTACCGCAGGCAGCTATATTATTTACACATTAGTGTAGTGCGACTCTGCACAGTGTTCAGCTAAAGCTACAAGTTAGTGTAGTGTGACCTCTGCACAGTGCTCAGCTAAAGCTACAAGTTAGTGTAGTGCGACCTCTGCATAGTATTCAGCTAAAGCTACAAGTTAGTATAGTGCGACCTCTGCACAGTGTTCAGCTAAAGCTGAAAGTTAGTGTAGTGCGACCTTTGCACAGTGTTCAGATAAAGCTACAAGTTTGTGTAGTGTGACCTCTGCACAGTGTTCAGCTAAAGCTACAAGTTAGTGTAGTGCGACCTCTGCACAGTGTTCAGCTAAAGCTACAAGTTAGTGTAGTGCGACCTCTGCACAGTGTTCAGGTAAAGCTACCTATGGAAGGTTGGTGTTGTTTTCCTGATCCTATCACTACCACAGGCAGCTACATTATTTACACGTTAGTGTAGTGCGACCTCTCCACAGTGTTCAGCTATAGCTACAAGTTTGTGTAGTGCAACCTCTGCACAGTATTCAGCTAAAGCTACAAGTTAGTGTAGTGCGACCTCTGCACAGTGTTCAGCTAAAGCTACAAGTTAGTGTAGTGCGACCTCTGCACAGTGTTCAGCTAAAGCTACAAGTTAGTGTAGTGCGACCTCTGCACAGTGTTCAGCTAAAGCTACAAGTTAGTGTAGTGCGACCTCTGCACAGGGTTCAGCTAAAGCTACAAGTTAGTGTAGTGCAACCTCTGCACAGTGTTCAGCTAAAGCTACCTGTGGAAGGTTGCTGTTGTTTTCCTGATTCTATCACTACCACAGGCAGCTACATTATTTACACGTTAGTGTAGTGCGACCTCTGCACAGTGTTCAGCTAAAGTTACCTGTAGAAGGTTGGTGGTGTTTTCCTGATCCTATCACTACCGCAGACAACTACATTATTTACACATTACTGTGGTGCGACTCGGCACAGTGTTCAGCTAAAGCTACAAGTTAGTGTAATGCGACCTCCGCACAGTGTTCAGCTAAAGCTACAAGTTAGTGTAGTGCGACCTCTGCACAGTGTTCAGCTAAAGCTACCTGTAGAAGGTTGGTGTTGTTTTCCTGATCCTATCACTACCACAGGCAGCTACATTATTTACACGTTAGTGTAGTGCGACCTCTGAACAGTGTTCAGCTAAAGCTACAAATTAATGTAGTGCGACCTCTGCACAGGGCTCAGCTATAGCTACAAGTTAGTGTAGTGCGACCTGTGCATAGTATTCAGCTAAAGCTACAAGTTAGTGTAGTGCGACCTCTGCACAGTGTTCAGCTAAAGCTACAAGTTAGTGTAGTGCGACCTTTGCACATTGTTTAGCTAAAGCTACAAGTTAGTGTAGTGCGACCTCTGCACAGTGTTCAGGTAAAGCTACCTATGGAAGGTTGGTGTTGTTTTCCTGATCCTATCACTACCACAGGCAGCTACATTATTTACACGTTAGTGTAGTGCGACCTCTGCACAGTGTTTAGCTATAGCTACAAGTTTGTGTAGTGCAACCTCTGCACAGTATTCAGCTAAAGCTACAAGTTAGTGTAGTGCGACCACTGCACAGTGTTCAGCTAAAGCTACAAGTTAGTGTAGTGCGACCTCTGCACAGGGTTCAGCTAAAGCTACAAGTTAGTGTAGTGCAACCTCTGCACAGTGTTCAGCTAAAGCTACCTGTGGAAGGTTGCTGTTGTTTTCCTGATCCTATCACTACCACAGGCAGCTACATTATTTACACGTTAGTGTAGTGCGACCTCTGCACAGTGTTCAGCTAAAGTTACCTGTAGAAGGTTGGTGGTGTTTTCCTGATCCTATCACTACCGCAGACAACTACATTATTTACACATTACTGTAGTGCGACTCGGCACAGTGTTCAGCTAAAGCTACAAGTTAGTGTAATGCGACCTCCGCACAGTGTTCAGCTAAAGCTACAAGTTAGTGTAGTGCGACCTCTGCACAGTGTTCAGCTAAAGCTACCTGTAGAAGGTTGGTGTTGTTTTCCTGATCCTATCACTACCACAGGCAGCTACATTATTTACACATTAGTGTAGTGCGACCTCTGAACAGTGTTCAGCTAAAGCTACAAATTAGTGTAGTGCGACCTCTGCACAGGGCTCAGCTATAGCTACAAGTTAGTGTAGTGCGACCTCTGCATAGTATTCAGCTAAAGCTACAAGTTAGTGTAGTGCGACCTCTGCACAGTGTTCAGCTAAAGCTACAAGTTAGTGTAGTGCGACCTCTGCACAGTGTTCAGCTAAAGCTACAAGTTAGTGTAGTGTGACCTCTGCACAGTGTTCAGCTAAAGCTAAAAGTTAGTGTAGTGCGACCTCTGCACAGTGTTCAGCTAAAGCTACAAGTTAGTGTAGTGCGACCTCTGCACAGTGTTCAGCTAAAGCTACAAGTTAGTGTAGTGCGACCTCTGCACAGGGTTCAGCTAAAGCTACAAGTTAGTGTAGTGCAACCTCTGAACAGTGTTCAGCTAAAGCTACCTGTGGAAGGTTGCTGTTATTTTCCTGATCCTATCACTACCACATGTAGCTACATTATTTACACGTTAGTATAGTGCGACCTCTGCACAGTGTTCAGCTAAAGTTACCTGTAGAAGGTTGGTGGTGTTTTCCTGATCCTATCACTACCGCAGACAACTACATTATTTACACATTACTGTAGTGCGACTCGGCACAGTGTTCAGCTAAAGCTACAAGTTAGTGGAATGCGACCTCCGCACAGTGTTCAGCTAAAGCTATAAGTTAGTGTAGTGCGACCTCTGCACAGTGTTCAGCTAAAGCTACCTGTAGAAGGTTGGTGTTGTTTTCCTGATCCTATCACTACCACAGGCAGCTACATTATTTACACGTTAGTGTAGTGCGACCTCTGAACAGTGTTCAGCTAAAGCTACAAATTAGTGTAGTGCGACCTCTGCACAGGGCTCAGCTATAGCTACAAGTTAGTGTAGTGCGACCTCTGCATAGTATTCAGCTAAAGCTACAAGTTAGTGTAGTGCGACCTCTGCACAGTGTTCAGCTAAAGCTACAAGTTAGTGTAGTGCGACCTCTGCACAGTGTTCAGCTAAAGCTACAAGTTAGTGTAGTGTGACCTCTGCACAGTGTTCAGCTAAAGCTAAAAGTTAGTGTAGTGCGACCTCTGCACAGTGTTCAGCTAAAGCTACAAGTTAGTGTAGTGCGACCTCTGCACAGTGTTCAGCTAAAGCTACAAGTTAGTGTAGTGCGACCTCTGCACAGTGTTCAGCTAAAGCTACAAGTTAGTGTAGTGTGACCTTTGCACATTGTTTAGCTAAAGCTACAAGTTAGTGTAGTGCGACCTCTGCACAGTGTTCAGCTAAAGCTACCTATGGAAGGTTGGTGTTGTTTTCCTGATCCTATCACTACCACAGGCAGCTACATTATTTACACGTTAGTGTAGTGCGACCTCTGCACAGTGTTCAGCTAAAGCTACAAATTAGTGTAGTGCAACCTCTGCACAGTGCTCAGCTATAGCTACAAGTTTGTGTAGTGCGACCTCTGCACAGTATTCAGCTAAAGCTACAAGTTAGTGTAGTGCGACCTCTGCACAGTGTTCAGCTAAAGCTACAAGTTAGTGTAGTGCGACGTCTGCACAGTGTTCAGCTAAAGCTACAAGTTAGTGTAGTGCGACCTCTGCACAGTGTTCAGCTAAAGCTACAAGTTAGTGTAGTGTGACCTCTGCACAGGGTTCAGCTAAAGCTACAAGTTAGTGTAGTGCAACCTCTGCACAGTGTTCAGCTAAAGCTACAAGTTAGTGTAGTGTGACCTCTGCACAGTGTTCAGCTAAAGCTACAAGTTAGTGTAGTGCGACCTCTGCACAGTGTTCAGCTAAAGCTACAAGTTGGTGAAGTGCGACCTCTCTACAGTGTTCAGCTAAAGCTACAAGTTAGTGTAGTGCGACCTCCGCACAGTGTTCAGCTAAAGCTACCTGTGGAAGGTTGATGTAGTTTTCCTGAACCTATCACTACCACAGGCAGCTACATTATTTACACGTTAGTGTAGTGTGACCTCTGCACAGTGTTCAGCTAAAGCTACCTGTAGAAAGTTGGTGGTGTTTTCCTGATCCTATCACTACCGCAGACAGCTACATTATTTACACATTAGTGTAGTGCGTCTCTGCAAAGTGTTCAGCTAAAGCTACAAATTAGTGTAGTGTGACCTCTGCACAATGCTCAGCTAAAGCTACAAGTTAGTGTAGTGCGACCTCTGCATAGTATTCAGCTAAAGCTACAAGTTAGTATAGTGCGACCTCTGCACAGTGTTCAGCTAAAGCTGAAAGTTAGTGTAGTGCGACCTTTGCACAGTGTTCAGTTAAAGCTACAAGTTTGTGTAGTGTGACCTCTGCACAGTGTTCAGCTAAAGCTACAAGTTAGTGTAGTGCGACCTCTGCACAGTGTTCAGCTAAAGCTACAAGTTAGTGTAGTGCGACCTCTGCACAGTGTTCAGCTAAAGCTACCTGTCTAAGGTTGGTGTTGTTTTCCTGATCCTATCACTACCGCAGGCAGCTACATTATTTACACATTAGTGTAGTGCGACTCAGGACAGTGTTCAGCTAAAGCTACAAGTTAGTGTAATGTGACCTCTGCACAGTGTTCAGCTAAAGCTACAAGTTAGTGTACTGCGACCTCTGCACAGTGTTCAGCTAAAGCTACAAGTTAGTGTAATGCAACCTCTGCACAGTGTTCAGCTAAAGCTACCTGTTGAAGGTTGATGCTGTTTTCCTGATCCTGTCACTACCGCAGGCAGCTACATTATTTACACGTTAGTGTAGTGCGACCACTGCACAGTGTTCAGCTAAAGCTACAAATTGGTGTAGTGCGACCTCTGCACAATGTTCAGTTATAGCTACAAGTTAGTGTAGTGCGACCTCTGCACAGAATTCAGCTAAAGCTACAAGTTAGTGTAGTGCGACCTCTGCACAGTGTTCAGCTAAAGCTACAAGTTAGTGTAGTGCGACCTCTGCAGTGTTCAGCTAAAGCTACCTGTAGAAGGTTGGTGGTGTTTTCCTGATCCTATCACTACCGCAGACAACTACATTATTTACACATTAGTGTAGTGCGACTCAGCACAGTGTTCAGCTAAAGCTACAAGATGGTGTAATGTGACCTCTGCACAGTGTTCAGCCAAAGCTACAAGTTAGTGTAGTGCGACCTCTGCACAGTGTTCAGCTAAAGCTACCTGTAGAAGGTTGGTGTTGTTTTCCTGATCCTATCACTACCGCAGGTAGCTACATTATTTACACATTAGTGTAGTGCGACTCTGACAAGTGTTCAGCTAAAGCTACAAGTTAGTGTAGTGCGACCTCTGCACAGTGTTCAGCTAAAGCTACAAGTTTGTGTAGTGCGACCTCTGCACAGTGTTCAGCTAAAGCTACAAGTTAGTGTAGTGCAACCTCTGCACATTGTTTAGCTAAAGCTAAAAGTTAGTGTAGTGCGACCTCTGCACAGTATTCAGCCAAAGCTACACATTAGTGTAATGCGACCTCTGCACAGTGTTCAGCTAAAGCTACAAGTTAGTGTAGTGCGAAGTCTACACAGTGTTCAGCTAAAGCTACAAGTTAGTGTAGTGCGACCTCTGCACAGTGTACAGCTAAAGCTACCTGTGGAAGGTTGGTGTTGTTTTCCTGATCCTATCACTACCGCAGGCAGCTACATTATTTACACGTTAGTGTAGTGCGACCTCTGCACAGTGTTCAGCTAAAGCTAGCTGTAGAAGGTTGGTGGTGTTTTCCTGATCCTATCACTACCGTAGGCAGCTACATTATTTGCACATTAGTGTAGTGCGACTCAGGACAGTGTTCAGCTAAAGCTACAAGTTAGTGTAATGTGACCTCTGCACAGTGTTCAGCTAAAGCTTCAAGTTAGTGTAGTGCGACCTCTGCACAGTGTTCAGCTAAAGCTACAAGTTAGTGTAGTGCGACCTCTGCACAGTGTTCAGCTAAAGCTACAAGTTAGTGTAGTGCAACCTCTGCACAGTGTTCAGCTAAAGCTACCTGTGGAAGGTTGCTGTTGTTTTCCTGATCCTATCACTACCACAGGCAGCTACATTATTTACACGTTAGTGTAGTGCGACCTCTGCACAGTGTTCAGCTAAAGTTACCTGTAGAAGGTTGGTGGTGTTTTCCTGATCCTATCACTACCGCAGACAACTACATTATTTACACATTACTGTGGTGCGACTCGGCACAGTGTTCAGCTAAAGCTACAAGTTAGTGTAATGCGACCTCCGCACAGTGTTCAGCTAAAGCTACAAGTTAGTGTAGTGCGACCTCTGCACAGTGTTCAGCTAAAGCTACCTGTAGAAGGTTGGTGTTGTTTTCCTGATCCTATCACTACCACAGGCAGCTACATTATTTACACGTTAGTGTAGTGCGACCTCTGAACAGTGTTCAGCTAAAGCTACAAATTAATGTAGTGCGACCTCTGCACAGGGCTCAGCTATAGCTACAAGTTAGTGTAGTGCGACCTGTGCATAGTATTCAGCTAAAGCTACAAGTTAGTGTAGTGCGACCTCTGCACAGTGTTCAGCTAAAGCTACAAGTTAGTGTAGTGCGACCTTTGCACATTGTTTAGCTAAAGCTACAAGTTAGTGTAGTGCGACCTCTGCACAGTGTTCAGGTAAAGCTACCTATGGAAGGTTGGTGTTGTTTTCCTGATCCTATCACTACCACAGGCAGCTACATTATTTACACGTTAGTGTAGTGCGACCTCTGCACAGTGTTCAGCTAAAGCTAAAAGTTAGTGTAGTGCGACCTCTGCACAGTGTTCAGCTAAAGCTACAAGTTAGTGTAGTGTGACCTCTGCACAGTGTTCAGCTAAAGCTAAAAGTTAGTGTAGTGCGACCTCTGCACAGTGTTCAGCTAAAGCTACAAGTTAGTGTAGTGCGACCTCTGCACAGTGTTCAGCTAAAGCTACAAGTTAGTGTAGTGCGACCTCTGCACAGGGTTCAGCTAAAGCTACAAGTTAGTGTAGTGCAACCTCTGAACAGTGTTCAGCTAAAGCTACCTGTGGAAGGTTGCTGTTATTTTCCTGATCCTATCACTACCACAGGCAGCTACATTATTTACACGTTAGTATAGTGCGACCTCTGCACAGTGTTCAGCTAAAGTTACCTGTAGAAGGTTGGTGGTGTTTTCCTGATCCTATCACTACCGCAGACAACTACATTATTTACACATTACTGTAGTGCGACTCGGCACAGTGTTCAGCTAAAGCTACAAGTTAGTGGAATGCGACCTCCGCACAGTGTTCAGCTAAAGCTATAAGTTAGTGTAGTGCGACCTCTGCACAGTGTTCAGCTAAAGCTACCTGTAGAAGGTTGGTGTTGTTTTCCTGATCCTATCACTACCACAGGCAGCTACATTATTTACACGTTAGTGTAGTGCGACCTCTGAACAGTGTTCAGCTAAAGCTACAAATTAGTGTAGTGCGACCTCTGCACAGGGCTCAGCTATAGCTACAAGTTAGTGTAGTGCGACCTCTGCATAGTATTCAGCTAAAGCTACAAGTTAGTGTAGTGCGACCTCTGCACAGTGTTCAGCTAAAGCTACAAGTTAGTGTAGTGCGACCTCTGCACAGTGTTCAGCTAAAGCTACAAGTTAGTGTAGTGTGACCTCTGCACAGTGTTCAGCTAAAGCTAAAAGTTAGTGTAGTGCGACCTCTGCACAGTGTTCAGCTAAAGCTACAAGTTAGTGTAGTGCGACCTCTGCACAGTGTTCAGCTAAAGCTACAAGTTAGTGTAGTGCGACGTCTGCACAGTGTTCAGCTAAAGCTACAAGTTAGTGTAGTGCGACCTCTGCACAGTGTTCAGCTAAAGCTACAAGTTAGTGTAGTGTGACCTCTGCACAGGGTTCAGCTAAAGCTACAAGTTAGTGTAGTGCAACCTCTGCACAGTGTTCAGCTAAAGCTACAAGTTAGTGTAGTGTGACCTCTGCACAGTGTTCAGCTAAAGCTACAAGTTAGTGTATTGCGACCTCTGCACAGTGTTCAGCTAAAGCTACAAGTTGGTGAAGTGCGACCTCCGCACAGTGTTCAGCTAAAGCTACCTGTGGAAGGTTGATGTAGTTTTCCTGAACCTATCACTACCACAGGCAGCTACATTATTTACACGTTAGTGTAGTGCGACCTCTGCACAGTGTTCAGCTAAAGCTACCTGTAGAAGGTTGGTGGTGTTTTCCTGATCCTATCACTACCGCAGACAGCTACATTATTTACACATTAGTGTAGTGCGTCTCTGCAAAGTGTTCAGCTAAAGCTACAAATTAGTGTAGTGTGACCTCTGCACAATGCTCAGCTAAAGCTACAAGTTAGTGTAGTGCGACCTCTGCATAGTATTCAGCTAAAGCTACAAGTTAGTATAGTGCGACCTCTGCACAGTGTTCAGCTAAAGCTGAAAGTTAGTGTAGTGCGACCTTTGCACAGTGTTCAGTTAAAGCTACAAGTTTGTGTAGTGTGACCTCTGCACAGTGTTCAGCTAAAGCTACAAGTTAGTGTAGTGCGACCTCTGCACAGTGTTCAGCTAAAGCTACAAGTTAGTGTAGTGCGACCTCTGCACAGTGTTCAGCTAAAGCTACCTGTCTAAGGTTGGTGTTGTTTTCCTGATCCTATCACTACCGCAGGCAGCTACATTATTTACACATTAGTGTAGTGCGACTCAGGACAGTGTTCAGCTAAAGCTACAAGTTAGTGTAATGTGACCTCTGCACAGTGTTCAGCTAAAGCTACAAGTTAGTGTACTGCGACCTCTGCACAGTGTTCAGCTAAAGCTACAAGTTAGTGTAATGCAACCTCTGCACAGTGTTCAGCTAAAGCTACCTGTTGAAGGTTGATGCTGTTTTCCTGATCCTGTCACTACCGCAGGCAGCTACATTATTTACACGTTAGTGTAGTGCGACCACTGCACAGTGTTCAGCTAAAGCTACAAATTGGTGTAGTGCGACCTCTGCACAATGTTCAGTTATAGCTACAAGTTAGTGTAGTGCGACCTCTGCACAGAATTCAGCTAAAGCTACAAGTTAGTGTAGTGCGACGTCTGCACAGTGTTCAGCTAAAGCTACAAGTTAGTGTAGTGCGACCTCTGCAGTGTTCAGCTAAAGCTACCTGTAGAAGGTTGGTGGTGTTTTCCTGATCCTATCACTACCGCAGACAACTACATTATTTACACATTAGTGTAGTGCGACTCAGCACAGTGTTCAGCTAAAGCTACAAGATGGTGTAATGTGACCTCTGCACAGTGTTCAGCCAAAGCTACAAGTTAGTGTAGTGCGACCTCTGCACTGTGTTCAGCTAAAGCTACCTGTAGAAGGTTGGTGTTGTTTTCCTGATCCTATCACTACCGCAGGTAGCTACATTATTTACACATTAGTGTAGTGCGACTCTGACAAGTGTTCAGCTAAAGCTACAAGTTAGTGTAGTGCGACCTCTGCACAGTGTTCAGCTAAAGCTACAAGTTTGTGTAGTGCGACCTCTGCACAGTGTTCAGCTAAAGCTACAAGTTAGTGTAGAGCAACCTCTGCACATTGTTTAGCTAAAGCTAAAAGTTAGTGTAGTGCGACCTCTGCACAGTATTCAGCCAAAGCTACACATTAGTGTAATGCGACCTCTGCACAGTGTTCAGCTAAAGCTACAAGTTAGTGTAGTGCGAAGTCTACACAGTGTTCAGCTAAAGCTACAAGTTAGTGTAGTGCGACCTCTGCACAGTGTACAGCTAAAGCTACTTGTGGAAGGTTGGTGTTGTTTTCCTGATCCTATCACTACCGCAGGCAGCTACATTATTTACACGTTAGTGTAGTGCGACCTCTGCACAGTGTTCAGCTAAAGCTAGCTGTAGAAGGTTGGTGGTGTTTTCCTGATCCTATCACTACCGTAGGCAGCTACATTATTTGCACATTAGTGTAGTGCGACTCAGGACAGTGTTCAGCTAAAGCTACAAGTTAGTGTAATGTGACCTCTGCACAGTGTTCAGCTAAAGCTTCAAGTTAGTGTAGTGCGACCTCTGCACAGTGTTCAGCTAAAGCTACAAGTTAGTGTAGTGCGACCTCTGCACAGTGTTCAGCTAAAGCTACAAGTTAGTGTAGTGCGACCTCTGCACAGGGTTCAGCTAAAGCTACAAGTTAGTGTAGTGCAACCTCTGCACAGTGTTCAGCTAAAGCTACCTGTGGAAGGTTGCTGTTGTTTTCCTGATCCTATCACTACCACAGGCAGCTACATTATTTACACGTTAGTGTAGTGCGACCTCTGCACAGTGTTCAGCTAAAGTTACCTGTAGAAGGTTGGTGGTGTTTTCCTGATCTTATCACTACCGCAGACAACTACATTATTTACACATTACTGTGGTGCGACTCGGCACAGTGTTCAGCTAAAGCTACAAGTTAGTGTAATGCGACCTCCGCACAGTGTTCAGCTAAAGCTACAAGTTAGTGTAGTGCGACCTCTGCACAGTGTTCAGCTAAAGCTACCTGTAGAAGGTTGGTGTTGTTTTCCTGATCCTATCACTACCACAGGCAGCTACATTATTTACACGTTAGTGTAGTGCGACCTCTGAACAGTGTTCAGCTAAAGCTACAAATTAATGTAGTGCGACCTCTGCACAGGGCTCAGCTATAGCTACAAGTTAGTGTAGTGCGACCTGTGCATAGTATTCAGCTAAAGCTACAAGTTAGTGTAGTGCGACCTCTGCACAGTGTTCAGCTAAAGCTACAAGTTAGTGTAGTGCGACCTTTGCACATTGTTTAGCTAAAGCTACAAGTTAGTGTAGTGCGACCTCTGCACAGTGTTCAGGTAAAGCTACCTATGGAAGGTTGGTGTTGTTTTCCTGATCCTATCACTACCACAGGCAGCTACATTATTTACACGTTAGTGTAGTGCGACCTCTGCACAGTGTTCAGCTAAAGCTAAAAGTTAGTGTAGTGCGACCTCTGCACAGTGTTCAGCTAAAGCTACAAGTTAGTGTAGTGCGACCTCTGCACAGTGTTCAGCTAAAGCTACAAGTTAGTGTAGTGCGACCTCTGCACAGGGTTCAGCTAAAGCTACAAGTTAGTGTAGTGCAACCTCTGAACAGTGTTCAGCTAAAGCTACCTGTGGAAGGTTGCTGTTATTTTCCTGATCCTATCACTACCACAGGCAGCTACATTATTTACACATTAGTATAGTGCGACCTCTGCACAGTGTTCAGCTAAAGTTACCTGTAGAAGGTTGGTGGTGTTTTCCTGATCCTATCACTACCGCAGACAACTACATTATTTACACATTACTGTGGTGCGACTCGGCACAGTGTTCAGCTAAAGCTACAAGTTAGTGTAATGCGACCTCCGCACAGTGTTCAGCTAAAGCTACAAGTTAGTGTAGTGCGACCTCTGCACAGTGTTCAGCTAAAGCTACCTGTAGAAGGTTGGTGTTGTTTTCCTGATCCTATCACTACCACAGGCAGCTACATTATTTACACGTTAGTGTAGTGCGACCTCTGAACAGTGTTCAGCTAAAGCTACAAATTAATGTAGTGCGACCTCTGCACAGGGCTCAGCTATAGCTACAAGTTAGTGTAGTGCGACCTGTGCATAGTATTCAGCTAAAGCTACAAGTTAGTGTAGTGCGACCTCTGCACAGTGTTCAGCTAAAGCTACAAGTTAGTGTAGTGCGACCTTTGCACATTGTTTAGCTAAAGCTACAAGTTAGTGTAGTGCGACCTCTGCACAGTGTTCAGGTAAAGCTACCTATGGAAGGTTGGTGTTGTTTTCCTGATCCTATCACTACCACAGGCAGCTACATTATTTACACGTTAGTGTAGTGCGACCTCTGCACAGTGTTCAGCTATAGCTACAAGTTTGTGTAGTGCAACCTCTGCACAGTATTCAGCTAAAGCTACAAGTTAGTGTAGTGCGACCACTGCACAGTGTTCAGCTAAAGCTACAAGTTAGTGTAGTGCGACCTCTGCACAGGGTTCAGCTAAAGCTACAAGTTAGTGTAGTGCAACCTCTGCACAGTGTTCAGCTAAAGCTACCTGTGGAAGGTTGCTGTTGTTTTCCTGATCCTATCACTACCACAGGCAGCTACATTATTTACACGTTAGTGTAGTGCGACCTCTGCACAGTGTTCAGCTAAAGTTACCTGTAGAAGGTTGGTGGTGTTTTCCTGATCCTATCACTACCGCAGACAACTACATTATTTACACGTTAGTGTAGTGCGACCTCTGAACAGTGTTCAGCTAAAGCTACAAATTAGTGTAGTGCGACCTCTGCACAGGGCTCAGCTATAGCTACAAGTTAGTGTAGTGCGACCTCTGCATAGTATTCAGCTAAAGCTACAAGTTAGTGTAGTGCGACCTCTGCACAGTGTTCAGCTAAAGCTACAAGTTAGTGTAGTGCGACCTCTGCACAGTGTTCAGCTAAAGCTACAAGTTAGTGTAGTGTGACCTCTGCACAGTGTTCAGCTAAAGCTAAAAGTTAGTGTAGTGCGACCTCTGCACAGTGTTCAGCTAAAGCTACAAGTTAGTGTAGTGCGACCTCTGCACAGTGTTCAGCTAAAGCTACAAGTTAGTGTAGTGCGACCTCTGCACAGGGTTCAGCTAAAGCTACAAGTTAGTGTAGTGCAACCTCTGAACAGTGTTCAGCTAAAGCTACCTGTGGAAGGTTGCTGTTATTTTCCTGATCCTATCACTACCACAGGCAGCTACATTATTTACACATTAGTATAGTGCGACCTCTGCACAGTGTTCAGCTAAAGTTACCTGTAGAAGGTTGGTGGTGTTTTCCTGATCCTATCACTACCGCAGACAACTACATTATTTACACATTACTGTGGTGCGACTCGGCACAGTGTTCAGCTAAAGCTACAAGTTAGTGTAATGCGACCTCCGCACAGTGTTCAGCTAAAGCTACAAGTTAGTGTAGTGCGACCTCTGCACAGTGTTCAGCTAAAGCTACCTGTAGAAGGTTGGTGTTGTTTTCCTGATCCTATCACTACCACAGGCAGCTACATTATTTACACGTTAGTGTAGTGCGACCTCTGAACAGTGTTCAGCTAAAGCTACAAATTAATGTAGTGCGACCTCTGCACAGGGCTCAGCTATAGCTACAAGTTAGTGTAGTGCGACCTGTGCATAGTATTCAGCTAAAGCTACAAGTTAGTGTAGTGCGACCTCTGCACAGTGTTCAGCTAAAGCTACAAGTTAGTGTAGTGCGACCTTTGCACATTGTTTAGCTAAAGCTACAAGTTAGTGTAGTGCGACCTCTGCACAGTGTTCAGGTAAAGCTACCTATGGAAGGTTGGTGTTGTTTTCCTGATCCTATCACTACCACAGGCAGCTACATTATTTACACGTTAGTGTAGTGCGACCTCTGCACAGTGTTCAGCTATAGCTACAAGTTTGTGTAGTGCAACCTCTGCACAGTATTCAGCTAAAGCTACAAGTTAGTGTAGTGCGACCACTGCACAGTGTTCAGCTAAAGCTACAAGTTAGTGTAGTGCGACCTCTGCACAGGGTTCAGCTAAAGCTACAAGTTAGTGTAGTGCAACCTCTGCACAGTGTTCAGCTAAAGCTACCTGTGGAAGGTTGCTGTTGTTTTCCTGATCCTATCACTACCACAGGCAGCTACATTATTTACACGTTAGTGTAGTGCGACCTCTGCACAGTGTTCAGCTAAAGTTACCTGTAGAAGGTTGGTGGTGTTTTCCTGATCCTATCACTACCGCAGACAACTACATTATTTACACGTTAGTGTAGTGCGACCTCTGAACAGTGTTCAGCTAAAGCTACAAATTAGTGTAGTGCGACCTCTGCACAGGGCTCAGCTATAGCTACAAGTTAGTGTAGTGCGACCTCTGCATAGTATTCAGCTAAAGCTACAAGTTAGTGTAGTGCGACCTCTGCACAGTGTTCAGCTAAAGCTACAAGTTAGTGTAGTGCGACCTCTGCACAGTGTTCAGCTAAAGCTACAAGTTAGTGTAGTGTGACCTCTGCACAGTGTTCAGCTAAAGCTAAAAGTTAGTGTAGTGCGACCTCTGCACAGTGTTCAGCTAAAGCTACAAGTTAGTGTAGTGCGACCTCTGCACAGTGTTCAGCTAAAGCTACAAGTTAGTGTAGTGCGACCTCTGCACAGGGTTCAGCTAAAGCTACAAGTTAGTGTAGTGCAACCTCTGAACAGTGTTCAGCTAAAGCTACCTGTGGAAGGTTGCTGTTATTTTCCTGATCCTATCACTACCACAGGCAGCTACATTATTTACACGTTAGTATAGTGCGACCTCTGCACAGTGTTCAGCTAAAGTTACCTGTAGAAGGTTGGTGGTGTTTTCCTGATCCTATCACTACCGCAGACAACTACATTATTTACACATTACTGTAGTGCGACTCGGCACAGTGTTCAGCTAAAGCTACAAGTTAGTGGAATGCGACCTCCGCACAGTGTTCAGCTAAAGCTATAAGTTAGTGTAGTGCGACCTCTGCACAGTGTTCAGCTAAAGCTACCTGTAGAAGGTTGGTGTTGTTTTCCTGATCCTATCACTACCACAGGCAGCTACATTATTTACACGTTAGTGTAGTGCGACCTCTGAACAGTGTTCAGCTAAAGCTACAAATTAGTGTAGTGCGACCTCTGCACAGGGCTCAGCTATAGCTACAAGTTAGTGTAGTGCGACCTCTGCATAGTATTCAGCTAAAGCTACAAGTTAGTGTAGTGCGACCTCTGCACAGTGTTCAGCTAAAGCTACAAGTTAGTGTAGTGCGACCTCTGCACAGTGTTCAGCTAAAGCTACAAGTTAGTGTAGTGTGACCTCTGCACAGTGTTCAGCTAAAGCTAAAAGTTAGTGTAGTGCGACCTCTGCACAGTGTTCAGCTAAAGCTACAAGTTAGTGTAGTGCGACCTCTGCACAGTGTTCAGCTAAAGCTACAAGTTAGTGTAGTGCGACCTCTGCACAGTGTTCAGCTAAAGCTACAAGTTGGTGTAGTGTGACCTTTGCACATTGTTTAGCTAAAGCTACAAGTTAGTGTAGTGCGACCTCTGCACAGTGTTCAGCTAAAGCTACCTATGGAAGGTTGGTGTTGTTTTCCTGATCCTATCACTACCACAGGCAGCTACATTATTTACACGTTAGTGTAGTGCGACCTCTGCACAGTGTTCAGCTAAAGCTACAAATTAGTGTAGTGCAACCTCTGCACAGTGCTCAGCTATAGCTACAAGTTTGTGTAGTGCGACCTCTGCACAGTATTCAGCTAAAGCTACAAGTTAGTGTAGTGCGACCTCTGCACAGTGTTCAGCTAAAGCTACAAGTTAGTGTAGTGCGACGTCTGCACAGTGTTCAGCTAAAGCTACAAGTTAGTGTAGTGCGACCTCTGCACAGTGTTCAGCTAAAGCTACAAGTTAGTGTAGTGTGACCTCTGCACAGGGTTCAGCTAAAGCTACAAGTTAGTGTAGTGCAACCTCTGCACAGTGTTCAGCTAAAGCTCCAAGTTAGTGTAGTGTGACCTCTGCACAGTGTTCAGCTAAAGCTACAAGTTAGTGTAGTGCGACCTCTGCACAGTGTTCAGCTAAAGCTACAAGTTGGTGAAGTGCGACCTCTCTACAGTGTTCAGCTAAAGCTACAAGTTAGTGTAGTGCGACCTCCGCACAGTGTTCAGCTAAAGCTACCTGTGGAAGGTTGATGTAGTTTTCCTGAACCTATCACTACCACAGGCAGCTACATTATTTACACGTTAGTGTAGTGCGACCTCTGCACAGTGTTCAGCTAAAGCTACCTGTAGAAGGTTGGTGGTGTTTTCCTGATCCTATCACTACCGCAGACAGCTACATTATTTACACATTAGTGTAGTGCGTCTCTGCAAAGTGTTCAGCTAAAGCTACAAATTAGTGTAGTGTGACCTCTGCACAATGCTCAGCTAAAGCTACAAGTTAGTGTAGTGCGACCTCTGCATAGTATTCAGCTAAAGCTACAAGTTAGTATAGTGCGACTTCTGCACAGTGTTCAGCTAAACCTGAAAGTTAGTGTAGTGCGACCTTTGCACAGTGTTCAGTTAAAGCTACAAGTTTGTGTAGTGTGACCTCTGCACAGTGTTCAGCTAAAGCTACAAGTTAGTGTAGTGCGACCTCTGCACAGTGTTCAGCTAAAGCTACAAGTTAGTGTAGTGCGACCTCTGCACAGTGTTCAGCTAAAGCTACCTGTCTAAGGTTGGTGTTGTTTTCCTGATCCTATCACTACCGCAGGCAGCTACATTATTTACACATTAGTGTAGTGCGACTCAGGACAGTGTTCAGCTAAAGCTACAAGTTAGTGTAATGTGACCTCTGCACAGTGTTCAGCTAAAGCTACAAGTTAGTGTACTGCGACCTCTGCACAGTGTTCAGCTAAAGCTACAAGTTAGTGTAATGCAACCTCTGCACAGTGTTCAGCTAAAGCTACCTGTTGAAGGTTGATGCTGTTTTCCTGATCCTGTCACTACCGCAGGCAGCTACATTATTTACACGTTAGTGTAGTGCGACCACTGCACAGTGTTCAGCTAAAGCTACAAATTGGTGTAGTGCGACCTCTGCACAATGTTCAGTTATAGCTACAAGTTAGTGTAGTGCGACCTCTGCACAGAATTCAGCTAAAGCTACAAGTTAGTGTAGTGCGACCTCTGCACAGTGTTCAGCTAAAGCTACAAGTTAGTGTAGTGCGACCTCTGAAGTGTTCAGCTAAAGCTACCTGTAGAAGGTTGGTGGTGTTTTCCTGATCCTATCACTACCACAGACAACTACATTATTTACACATTAGTGTAGTGCGACTCAGCACAGTGTTCAGCTAAAGCTACAAGATGGTGTAATGTGACCTCTGCACAGTGTTCAGCCAAAGCTACAAGTTAGTGTAGTGCGACCTCTGCACAGTGTTCAGCTAAAGCTACCTGTAGAAGGTTGGTGTTGTTTTCCTGATCCTATCACTACCGCAGGTAGCTACATTATTTACACATTAGTGTAGTGCGACTCTGACAAGTGTTCAGCTAAAGCTACAAGTTAGTGTAGTGCGACCTCTGCACAGTGTTCAGCTAAAGCTACAAGTTTGTGTAGTGCGACCTCTGCACAGTGTTCAGCTAAAGCTACAAGTTAGTGTAGTGCAACCTCTGCACATTGTTTAGCTAAAGCTAAAAGTTAGTGTAGTGCGACCTCTGCACAGTATTCAGCCAAAGCTACACATTAGTGTAATGCGACCTCTGCACAGTGTTCAGCTAAAGCTACAAGTTAGTGTAGTGCGAAGTCTACACAGTGTTCAGCTAAAGCTACAAGTTAGTGTAGTGCGACCTCTGCACAGTGTACAGCTAAAGCTACCTGTGGAAGGTTGGTGTTGTTTTCCTGATCCTATCACTACCGCAGGCAGCTACATTATTTACACGTTAGTGTAGTGCGACCTCTGCACAGTGTTCAGCTAAAGCTAGCTGTAGAAGGTTGGTGGTGTTTTCCTGATCCTATCACTACCGTAGGCAGCTACATTATTTGCACATTAGTGTAGTGCGACTCAGGACAGTGTTCAGCTAAAGCTACAAGTTAGTGTAATGTGACCTCTGCACAGTGTTCAGCTAAAGCTTCAAGTTAGTGTAGTGCGACCTCTGCACAGTGTTCAGCTAAAGCTACAAGTTATTGTAGTGCGACCTCTGCACAGTGTTCAGCTAAAGCTACAAGTTAGTGTAGTGCGACCTCTGCACAGTGTTCAGCTAAAGCTACAAGTTAGTGTAGTGCGACCTCTGCACAGGGTTCAGCTAAAGCTACAAGTTAGTGTAGTGCAACCTCTGAACAGTGTTCAGCTAAAGCTACCTGTGGAAGGTTGCTGTTATTTTCCTGATCCTATCACTACCACAGGCAGCTACATTATTTACACGTTAGTATAGTGCGACCTCTGCACAGTGTTCAGCTAAAGTTACCTGTAGAAGGTTGGTGGTGTTTTCCTGATCCTATCACTACCGCAGACAACTACATTATTTACACATTACTGTAGTGCGACTCGGCACAGTGTTCAGCTAAAGCTACAAGTTAGTGGAATGCGACCTCCGCACAGTGTTCAGCTAAAGCTATAAGTTAGTGTAGTGCGACCTCTGCACAGTGTTCAGCTAAAGCTACCTGTAGAAGGTTGGTGTTGTTTTCCTGATCCTATCACTACCACAGGCAGCTACATTATTTACACGTTAGTGTAGTGCGACCTCTGAACAGTGTTCAGCTAAAGCTACAAATTAGTGTAGTGCGACCTCTGCACAGGGCTCAGCTATAGCTACAAGTTAGTGTAGTGCGACCTCTGCATAGTATTCAGCTAAAGCTACAAGTTAGTGTAGTGCGACCTCTGCACAGTGTTCAGCTAAAGCTACAAGTTAGTGTAGTGCGACCTCTGCACAGTGTTCAGCTAAAGCTACAAGTTAGTGTAGTGTGACCTCTGCACAGTGTTCAGCTAAAGCTAAAAGTTAGTGTAGTGCGACCTCTGCACAGTGTTCAGCTAAAGCTACAAGTTAGTGTAGTGCGACCTCTGCACAGTGTTCAGCTAAAGCTACAAGTTAGTGTAGTGCGACCTCTGCACAGTGTTCAGCTAAAGCTACAAGTTAGTGTAGTGTGACCTTTGCACATTGTTTAGCTAAAGCTACAAGTTAGTGTAGTGCGACCTCTGCACAGTGTTCAGCTAAAGCTACCTATGGAAGGTTGGTGTTGTTTTCCTGATCCTATCACTACCACAGGCAGCTACATTATTTACACGTTAGTGTAGTGCGACCTCTGCACAGTGTTCAGCTAAAGCTACAAATTAGTGTAGTGCAACCTCTGCACAGTGCTCAGCTATAGCTACAAGTTTGTGTAGTGCGACCTCTGCACAGTATTCAGCTAAAGCTACAAGTTAGTGTAGTGCGACCTCTGCACAGTGTTCAGCTAAAGCTACAAGTTAGTGTAGTGCGACGTCTGCACAGTGTTCAGCTAAAGCTACAAGTTAGTGTAGTGCGACCTCTGCACAGTGTTCAGCTAAAGCTACAAGTTAGTGTAGTGTGACCTCTGCACAGGGTTCAGCTAAAGCTACAAGTTAGTGTAGTGCAACCTCTGCACAGTGTTCAGCTAAAGCTACAAGTTAGTGTAGTGTGACCTCTGCACAGTGTTCAGCTAAAGCTACAAGTTAGTGTAGTGCGACCTCTGCACAGTGTTCAGCTAAAGCTACAAGTTGGTGAAGTGCGACCTCTCTACAGTGTTCAGCTAAAGCTACAAGTTAGTGTAGTGCGACCTCCGCACAGTGTTCAGCTAAAGCTACCTGTGGAAGGTTGATGTAGTTTTCCTGAACCTATCACTACCACAGGCAGCTACATTATTTACACGTTAGTGTAGTGCGACCTCTGCACAGTGTTCAGCTAAAGCTACCTGTAGAAGGTTGGTGGTGTTTTCCTGATCCTATCACTACCGCAGACAGCTACATTATTTACACATTAGTGTAGTGCGTCTCTGCAAAGTGTTCAGCTAAAGCTACAAATTAGTGTAGTGTGACCTCTGCACAATGCTCAGCTAAAGCTACAAGTTAGTGTAGTGCGACCTCTGCATAGTATTCAGCTAAAGCTACAAGTTAGTATAGTGCGACCTCTGCACAGTGTTCAGCTAAAGCTGAAAGTTAGTGTAGTGCGACCTTTGCACAGTGTTCAGTTAAAGCTACAAGTTTGTGTAGTGTGACCTCTGCACAGTGTTCAGCTAAAGCTACAAGTTAGTGTAGTGCGACCTCTGCACAGTGTTCAGCTAAAGCTACAAGTTAGTGTAGTGCGACCTCTGCACAGTGTTCAGCTAAAGCTACCTGTCTAAGGTTGGTGTTGTTTTCCTGATCCTATCACTACCGCAGGCAGCTACATTATTTACACATTAGTGTAGTGCGACTCAGGACAGTGTTCAGCTAAAGCTACAAGTTAGTGTAATGTGACCTCTGCACAGTGTTCAGCTAAAGCTACAAGTTAGTGTACTGCGACCTCTGCACAGTGTTCAGCTAAAGCTACAAGTTAGTGTAATGCAACCTCTGCACAGTGTTCAGCTAAAGCTACCTGTTGAAGGTTGATGCTGTTTTCCTGATCCTGTCACTACCGCAGGCAGCTACATTATTTACACGTTAGTGTAGTGCGACCACTGCACAGTGTTCAGCTAAAGCTACAAATTGGTGTAGTGCGACCTCTGCACAATGTTCAGTTATAGCTACAAGTTAGTGTAGTGCGACCTCTGCACAGAATTCAGCTAAAGCTACAAGTTAGTGTAGTGCGACCTCTGCACAGTGTTCAGCTAAAGCTACAAGTTAGTGTAGTGCGACCTCTGCAGTGTTCAGCTAAAGCTACCTGTAGAAGGTTGGTGGTGTTTTCCTGATCCTATCACTACCGCAGACAACTACATTATTTACACATTAGTGTAGTGCGACTCAGCACAGTGTTCAGCTAAAGCTACAAGATGGTGTAATGTGACCTCTGCACAGTGTTCAGCCAAAGCTACAAGTTAGTGTAGTGCGACCTCTGCACAGTGTTCAGCTAAAGCTACCTGTAGAAGGTTGGTGTTGTTTTCCTGATCCTATCACTACCGCAGGTAGCTACATTATTTACACATTAGTGTAGTGCGACTCTGACAAGTGTTCAGCTAAAGCTACAAGTTAGTGTAGTGCGACCTCTGCACAGTGTTCAGCTAAAGCTACAAGTTTGTGTAGTGCGACCTCTGCACAGTGTTCAGCTAAAGCTACAAGTTAGTGTAGTGCAACCTCTGCACATTGTTTAGCTAAAGCTAAAAGTTAGTGTAGTGCGACCTCTGCACAGTATTCAGCCAAAGCTACACATTAGTGTAATGCGACCTCTGCACAGTGTTCAGCTAAAGCTACAAGTTAGTGTAGTGCGAAGTCTACACAGTGTTCAGCTAAAGCTACAAGTTAGTGTAGTGCGACCTCTGCACAGTGTACAGCTAAAGCTACCTGTGGAAGGTTGGTGTTGTTTTCCTGATCCTATCACTACCGCAGGCAGCTACATTATTTACACGTTAGTGTAGTGCGACCTCTGCACAGTGTTCAGCTAAAGCTAGCTGTAGAAGGTTGGTGGTGTTTTCCTGATCCTATCACTACCGTAGGCAGCTACATTATTTGCACATTAGTGTAGTGCGACTCAGGACAGTGTTCAGCTAAAGCTACAAGTTAGTGTAATGTGACCTCTGCACAGTGTTCAGCTAAAGCTTCAAGTTAGTGTAGTGCGACCTCTGCACAGTGTTCAGCTAAAGCTACAAGTTAGTGTAGTGCGACCTCTGCACAGTGTTCAGCTAAAGCTACAAGTTAGTGTAGTGCGACCTCTGCACAGGGTTCAGCTAAAGCTACAAGTTAGTGTAGTGCAACCTCTGCACAGTGTTCAGCTAAAGCTACCTGTGGAAGGTTGCTGTTGTTTTCCTGATCCTATCACTACCACAGGCAGCTACATTATTTACACGTTAGTGTAGTGCGACCTCTGCACAGTGTTCAGCTAAAGTTACCTGTAGAAGGTTGGTGGTGTTTTCCTGATCCTATCACTACCGCAGACAACTACATTATTTACACATTACTGTGGTGCGACTCGGCACAGTGTTCAGCTAAAGCTACAAGTTAGTGTAATGCGACCTCCGCACAGTGTTCAGCTAAAGCTACAAGTTAGTGTAGTGCGACCTCTGCAGAGTGTTCAGCTAAAGCTACCTGTAGAAGGTTGGTGTTGTTTTCCTGATCCTATCACTACCACAGGCAGCTACATTATTTACACGTTAGTGTAGTGCGACCTCTGAACAGTGTTCAGCTAAAGCTACAAATTAATGTAGTGCGACCTCTGCACAGGGCTCAGCTATAGCTACAAGTTAGTGTAGTGCGACCTGTGCATAGTATTCAGCTAAAGCTACAAGTTAGTGTAGTGCGACCTCTGCACAGTGTTCAGCTAAAGCTACAAGTTAGTGTAGTGCGACCTTTGCACATTGTTTAGCTAAAGCTACAAGTTAGTGTAGTGCGACCTCTGCACAGTGTTCAGGTAAAGCTACCTATGGAAGGTTGGTGTTGTTTTCCTGATCCTATCACTACCACAGGCAGCTACATTATTTACACGTTAGTGTAGTGCGACCTCTGCACAGTGTTCAGCTAAAGCTAAAAGTTAGTGTAGTGCGACCTCTGCACAGTGTTCAGCTAAAGCTACAAGTTAGTGTAGTGCGACCTCTGCACAGTGTTCAGCTAAAGCTACAAGTTAGTGTAGTGCGACCTCTGCACAGGGTTCAGCTAAAGCTACAAGTTAGTGTAGTGCAACCTCTGAACAGTGTTCAGCTAAAGCTACCTGTGGAAGGTTGCTGTTATTTTCCTGATCCTATCACTACCACAGGCAGCTACATTATTTACACATTAGTATAGTGCGACCTCTGCACAGTGTTCAGCTAAAGTTACCTGTAGAAGGTTGGTGGTGTTTTCCTGATCCTATCACTACCGCAGACAACTACATTATTTACACATTACTGTAGTGCGGCTCGGCACAGTGTTCAGCTAAAGCTACAAGTTAGTGGAATGCGACCTCCGCACAGTGTTCAGCTAAAGCTATAAGTTAGTGTAGTGCGACCTCTGCACAGTGTTCAGCTAAAGCTACCTGTAGAAGGTTGGTGTTGTTTTCCTGATCCTATCACTACCACAGGCAGCTACATTATTTACACGTTAGTGTAGTGCGACCTCTGAACAGTGTTCAGCTAAAGCTACAAATTAGTGTAGTGCGACCTCTGCACAGGGCTCAGCTATAGCTACAAGTTAGTGTAGTGCGACCTCTGCATAGTATTCAGCTAAAGCTACAAGTTAGTGTAGTGCGACCTCTGCACAGTGTTCAGCTAAAGCTACAAGTTAGTGTAGTGCGACCTCTGCACAGTGTTCAGCTAAAGCTACAAGATAGTGTAGTTTGACCTCTGCACAGTGTTCAGCTAAAGCTAAAAGTTAGTGTAGTGCGACCTATGCACAGTGTTCAGCTAAAGCTACAAGTTAGTGTAGTGCGACCTCTGCACAGTGTTCAGCTAAAGCTACAAGTTAGTGTAGTGCGACCTCTGCACAGTGTTCAGCTAAAGCTACAAGTTAGTGTAGTGTGACCTTTGCACAATGTTTAGCTAAAGCTACAAGTTAGTGTAGTGCGACCTCTGCACAGTGTTCAGCTAAAGCTACCTATGGAAGGTTGGTGTTGTTTTCCTGATCCTATCACTACCACAGGCAGCTACATTATTTACACGTTAGTGTAGTGCGACCTCTGCACAGTGTTCAGCTAAAGCTACAAATTAGTGTAGTGCAACCTCTGCACAGTGCTCAGCTATAGCTACAAGTTTGTGTAGTGCGACCTCTGCACAGTATTCAGCTAAAGCTACAAGTTAGTGTAGTGCGACCTCTGCACAGTGTTCAGCTAAAGCTACAAGTTAGTGTAGTGCGACGTCTGCACAGTGTTCAGCTAAAGCTACAAGTTAGTGTAGTGCGACCTCTGCACAGTGTTCAGCTAAAGCTACAAGTTAGTGTAGTGTGACCTCTGCACAGGGTTCAGCTAAAGCTACAAGTTAGTGTAGTGCAACCTCTGCACAGTGTTCAGCTAAAGCTACAAGTTAGTGTAGTGTGACCTCTGCACAGTGTTCAGCTAAAGCTACAAGTTAGTGTAGTGCGACCTCTGCACAGTGTTCAGCTAAAGCTACAAGTTGGTGAAGTGCGACCTCTCCACAGTGTTCAGCTAAAGCTACAAGTTAGTGTAGTGCGACCTCCGCACAGTGTTCAGCTAAAGCTACCTGTGGAAGGCTGATGTAGTTTTCCTGAACCTATCACTACCACAGGCAGCTACATTATTTACACGTTAGTGTAGTGCGACCTCTGCACAGTGTTCAGCTAAAGCTACCTGTAGAAGGTTGGTGGTGTTTTCCTGATCCTATCACTACCGCAGACAGCTACATTATTTACACATTAGTGTAGTGCGTCTCTGCAAAGTGTTCAGCTAAAGCTACAAATTATTGTAGTGTGACCTCTGCACAATGCTCAGCTAAAGCTACAAGTTAGTGTAGTGCGACCTCTGCATAGTATTCAGCTAAAGCTACAAGTTAGTATAGTGCGACCTCTGCACAGTGTTCAGCTAAAGCTGAAAGTTAGTGTAGTGCGACCTTTGCACAGTGTTCAGTTAAAGCTACAAGTTTGTGTAGTGTGACCTCTGCACAGTGTTCAGCTAAAGCTACAAGTTAGTGTAGTGCGACCTCTGCACAGTGTTCAGCTAAAGCTACAAGTTAGTGTAGTGCGACCTCTGCACAGTGTTCAGCTAAAGCTACCTGTCTAAGGTTGGTGTTGTTTTCCTGATCCTATCACTACCGCAGGCAGCTACATTATTTACACATTAGTGTAGTGCGACTCAGGACAGTGTTCAGCTAAAGCTACAAGTTAGTGTAATGTGACCTCTGCACAGTGTTCAGCTAAAGCTACAAGTTAGTGTACTGCGACCTCTGCACAGTGTTCAGCTAAAGCTACAAGTTAGTGTAATGCAACCTCTGCAAAGTGTTCAGCTAAAGCTACCTGTTGAAGGTTGATGCTGTTTTCCTGATCCTGTCACTACCGCAGGCAGCTACATTATTTACACGTTAGTGTAGTGCGACCACTGCACAGTGTTCAGCTAAAGCTACAAATTGGTGTAGTGCGACCTCTGCACAATGTTCAGTTATAGCTACAAGTTAGTGTAGTGCGACCTCTGCACAGAATTCAGCTAAAGCTACAAGTTAGTGTAGTGCGACCTCTGCACAGTGTTCAGCTAAAGCTACAAGTTAGTGTAGTGCGACCTCTGCAGTGTTCAGCTAAAGCTACCTGTAGAAGGTTGGTGGTGTTTTCCTGATCCTATCACTACCGCAGACAACTACATTATTTACACATTAGTGTAATGTGACCTCTGCACAGTGTTCAGCCAAAGCTACAAGTTAGTGTAGTGCGATCTCTGCACAGTGTTCAGCTAAAGCTACCAGTGGAAGGTTGGTGTTGTTTTCCTGATCCTATCACTACCACAGGCAGCTACATTATTTACACGTTAGTGTAGTGCGACCTCTGCACAGTGTTCAGATAAAGCTACAAATTAGTGTAGTGCGACCTCTGCACAGTGTTCAGCTATAGCTACAAGTTAGTGTAGTGCGACCTCTGCACAGTATTCAGCTAAAGCTACAAGTTAGTGTAGTGCGACCTCTGCACAGTGTTCAGCTAAAGCTGCAAGTTAGTGTAGTGCGACCTCTGCACAGTGTTCAGCTAAAGCTACCTGTAGAAGGTTGGTGTTGTTTTCCTGATCCTATCACTACCGCAGGTAGCTACATTATTTACACATTAGTGTAGTGCGACTCTGACAAGTGTTCAGCTAAAGCTACAAGTTAGTGTAGTGCGACCTCTGCACAGTGTTCAGCTAAAGCTACAAGTTTGTGTAGTGCGACCTCTGCACAGTGTTCAGCTAAAGCTACAAGTTAGTGTAGTGCAACCTCTGCACATTGTTTAGCTAAAGCTAAAAGTTAGTGTAGTGCGACCTCTGCACAGTATTCAGCCAAAGCTACACATTAGTGTAATGCGACCTCTGCACAGTGTTCAGCTAAAGCTACAAGTTAGTGTAGTGCGAAGTCTACACAGTGTTCAGCTAAAGCTACAAGTTAGTGTAGTGCGACCTCTGCACAGTGTACAGCTAAAGCTACCTGTGGAAGGTTGGTGTTGTTTTCCTGATCCTATCACTACCGCAGGCAGCTACATTATTTACACGTTAGTGTAGTGCGACCTCTGCACAGTGTTCAGCTAAAGCTAGCTGTAGAAGGTTGGTGGTGTTTTCCTGATCCTATCACTACCGTAGGCAGCTACATTATTTGCACATTAGTGTAGTGCGACTCAGGACAGTGTTCAGCTAAAGCTACAAGTTAGTGTAATGTGACCTCTGCACAGTGTTCAGCTAAAGCTTCAAGTTAGTGTAGTGCGACCTCTGCACAGTGTTCAGCTAAAGCTACAAGTTAGTGTAGTGCGACCTCTGCACAGTGTTCAGCTAAAGCTACAAGTTAGTGTAGTGCGACCTCTGCACAGTGTTCAGCTAAAGCTACAAGTTAGTGTAGTGCGACCTCTGCACAGGGTTCAGCTAAAGCTACAAGTTAGTGTAGTGCAACCTCTGAACAGTGTTCAGCTAAAGCTACCTGTGGAAGGTTGCTGTTATTTTCCTGATCCTATCACTACCACAGGCAGCTACATTATTTACACGTTAGTATAGTGCGACCTCTGCACAGTGTTCAGCTAAAGTTACCTGTAGAAGGTTGGTGGTGTTTTCCTGATCCTATCACTACCGCAGACAACTACATTATTTACACATTACTGTAGTGCGACTCGGCACAGTGTTCAGCTAAAGCTACAAGTTAGTGGAATGCGACCTCCGCACAGTGTTCAGCTAAAGCTATAAGTTAGTGTAGTGCGACCTCTGCACAGTGTTCAGCTAAAGCTACCTGTAGAAGGTTGGTGTTGTTTTCCTGATCCTATCACTACCACAGGCAGCTACATTATTTACACGTTAGTGTAGTGCGACCTCTGAACAGTGTTCAGCTAAAGCTACAAATTAGTGTAGTGCGACCTCTGCACAGGGCTCAGCTATAGCTACAAGTTAGTGTAGTGCGACCTCTGCATAGTATTCAGCTAAAGCTACAAGTTAGTGTAGTGCGACCTCTGCACAGTGTTCAGCTAAAGCTACAAGTTAGTGTAGTGCGACCTCTGCACAGTGTTCAGCTAAAGCTACAAGTTAGTGTAGTGTGACCTCTGCACAGTGTTCAGCTAAAGCTAAAAGTTAGTGTAGTGCGACCTCTGCACAGTGTTCAGCTAAAGCTACAAGTTAGTGTAGTGCGACCTCTGCACAGTGTTCAGCTAAAGCTACAAGTTAGTGTAGTGCGACCTCTGCACAGTGTTCAGCTAAAGCTACAAGTTAGTGTAGTGTGACCTTTGCACATTGTTTAGCTAAAGCTACAAGTTAGTGTAGTGCGACCTCTGCACAGTGTTCAGCTAAAGCTACCTATGGAAGGTTGGTGTTGTTTTCCTGATCCTATCACTACCACAGGCAGCTACATTATTTACACGTTAGTGTAGTGTGACCTCTGCACAGTGTTCAGCTAAAGCTACAAATTAGTGTAGTGCAACCTCTGCACAGTGCTCAGCTATAGCTACAAGTTTGTGTAGTGCGACCTCTGCACAGTATTCAGCTAAAGCTACAAGTTAGTGTAGTGCGACCTCTGCACAGTGTTCAGCTAAAGCTACAAGTTAGTGTAGTGCGACGTCTGCACAGTGTTCAGCTAAAGCTACAAGTTAGTGTAGTGCGACCTCTGCACAGTGTTCAGCTAAAGCTACAAGTTAGTGTAGTGTGACCTCTGCACAGGGTTCAGCTAAAGCTACAAGTTAGTGTAGTGCAACCTCTGCACAGTGTTCAGCTAAAGCTACAAGTTAGTGTAGTGTGACCTCTGCACAGTGTTCAGCTAAAGCTACAAGTTAGTGTAGTGCGACCTCTGCACAGTGTTCAGCTAAAGCTACAAGTTGGTGAAGTGCGACCTCTCTACAGTGTTCAGCTAAAGCTACAAGTTAGTGTAGTGCGACCTCCGCACAGTGTTCAGCTAAAGCTACCTGTGGAAGGTTGATGTAGTTTTCCTGAACCTATCACTACCACAGGCAGCTACATTATTTACACGTTAGTGTAGTGCGACCTCTGCACAGTGTTCAGCTAAAGCTACCTGTAGAAGGTTGGTGGTGTTTTCCTGATCCTATCACTACCGCAGACAGCTACATTATTTACACATTAGTGTAGTGCGTCTCTGCAAAGTGTTCAGCTAAAGCTACAAATTAGTGTAGTGTGACCTCTGCACAATGCTCAGCTAAAGCTACAAGTTAGTGTAGTGCGACCTCTGCATAGTATTCAGCTAAAGCTACAAGTTAGTATAGTGCGACCTCTGCACAGTGTTCAGCTAAAGCTGAAAGTTAGTGTAGTGCGACCTTTGCACAGTGTTCAGTTAAAGCTACAAGTTTGTGTAGTGTGACCTCTGCACAGTGTTCAGCTAAAGCTACAAGTTAGTGTAGTGCGACCTCTGCACAGTGTTCAGCTAAAGCTACAAGTTAGTGTAGTGCGACCTCTGCACAGTGTTCAGCTAAAGCTACCTGTCTAAGGTTGGTGTTGTTTTCCTGATCCTATCACTACCGCAGGCAGCTACATTATTTACACATTAGTGTAGTGCGACTCAGGACAGTGTTCAGCTAAAGCTACAAGTTAGTGTAATGTGACCTCTGCACAGTGTTCAGCTAAAGCTACAAGTTAGTGTACTGCGACCTCTGCACAGTGTTCAGCTAAAGCTACAAGTTAGTGTAATGCAACCTCTGCACAGTGTTCAGCTAAAGCTACCTGTTGAAGGTTGATGCTGTTTTCCTGATCCTGTCACTACCGCAGGCAGCTACATTATTTACACGTTAGTGTAGTGCGACCACTGCACAGTGTTCAGCTAAAGCTACAAATTGGTGTAGTGCGACCTCTGCACAATGTTCAGTTATAGCTACAAGTTAGTGTAGTGCGACCTCTGCACAGAATTCAGCTAAAGCTACAAGTTAGTGTAGTGCGACCTCTGCACAGTGTTCAGCTAAAGCTACAAGTTAGTGTAGTGCGACCTCTGCAGTGTTCAGCTAAAGCTACCTGTAGAAGGTTGGTGGTGTTTTCCTGATCCTATCACTACCGCAGACAACTACATTATTTACACATTAGTGTAGTGCGACTCAGCACAGTGTTCAGCTAAAGCTACAAGATGGTGTAATGTGACCTCTGCACAGTGTTCAGCCAAAGCTACAAGTTAGTGTAGTGCGACCTCTGCACAGTGTTCAGCTAAAGCTACCTGTAGAAGGTTGGTGTTGTTTTCCTGATCCTATCACTACCGCAGGTAGCTACATTATTTACACATTAGTGTAGTGCGACTCTGACAAGTGTTCAGCTAAAGCTACAAGTTAGTGTAGTGCGACCTCTGCACAGTGTTCAGCTAAAGCTACAAGTTTGTGTAGTGCGACCTCTGCACAGTGTTCAGCTAAAGCTACAAGTTAGTGTAGTGCAACCTCTGCACATTGTTTAGCTAAAGCTAAAAGTTAGTGTAGTGCGACCTCTGCACAGTATTCAGCCAAAGCTACACATTAGTGTAATGCGACCTCTGCACAGTGTTCAGCTAAAGCTACAAGTTAGTGTAGTGCGAAGTCTACACAGTGTTCAGCTAAAGCTACAAGTTAGTGTAGTGCGACCTCTGCACAGTGTACAGCTAAAGCTACCTGTGGAAGGTTGGTGTTGTTTTCCTGATCCTATCACTACCGCAGGCAGCTACATTATTTACACGTTAGTGTAGTGCGACCTCTGCACAGTGTTCAGCTAAAGCTAGCTGTAGAAGGTTGGTGGTGTTTTCCTGATCCTATCACTACCGTAGGCAGCTACATTATTTGCACATTAGTGTAGTGCGACTCAGGACAGTGTTCAGCTAAAGCTACAAGTTAGTGTAATGTGACCTCTGCACAGTGTTCAGCTAAAGCTTCAAGTTAGTGTAGTGCGACCTCTGCACAGTGTTCAGCTAAAGCTACAAGTTAGTGTAGTGCGACCTCTGCACAGTGTTCAGCTAAAGCTACAAGTTAGTGTAGTGCGACCTCTGCACAGGGTTCAGCTAAAGCTACAAGTTAGTGTAGTGCAACCTCTGCACAGTGTTCAGCTAAAGCTACCTGTGGAAGGTTGCTGTTGTTTTCCTGATCCTATCACTACCACAGGCAGCTACATTATTTACACGTTAGTGTAGTGCGACCTCTGCACAGTGTTCAGCTAAAGTTACCTGTAGAAGGTTGGTGGTGTTTTCCTGATCCTATCACTACCGCAGACAACTACATTATTTACACATTACTGTGGTGCGACTCGGCACAGTGTTCAGCTAAAGCTACAAGTTAGTGTAATGCGACCTCCGCACAGTGTTCAGCTAAAGCTACAAGTTAGTGTAGTGCGACCTCTGCAGAGTGTTCAGCTAAAGCTACCTGTAGAAGGTTGGTGTTGTTTTCCTGATCCTATCACTACCACAGGCAGCTACATTATTTACACGTTAGTGTAGTGCGACCTCTGAACAGTGTTCAGCTAAAGCTACAAATTAATGTAGTGCGACCTCTGCACAGGGCTCAGCTATAGCTACAAGTTAGTGTAGTGCGACCTGTGCATAGTATTCAGCTAAAGCTACAAGTTAGTGTAGTGCGACCTCTGCACAGTGTTCAGCTAAAGCTACAAGTTAGTGTAGTGCGACCTTTGCACATTGTTTAGCTAAAGCTACAAGTTAGTGTAGTGCGACCTCTGCACAGTGTTCAGGTAAAGCTACCTATGGAAGGTTGGTGTTGTTTTCCTGATCCTATCACTACCACAGGCAGCTACATTATTTACACGTTAGTGTAGTGCGACCTCTGCACAGTGTTCAGCTAAAGCTAAAAGTTAGTGTAGTGCGACCTCTGCACAGTGTTCAGCTAAAGCTACAAGTTAGTGTAGTGCGACCTCTGCACAGTGTTCAGCTAAAGCTACAAGTTAGTGTAGTGCGACCTCTGCACAGGGTTCAGCTAAAGCTACAAGTTAGTGTAGTGCAACCTCTGAACAGTGTTCAGCTAAAGCTACCTGTGGAAGGTTGCTGTTATTTTCCTGATCCTATCACTACCACAGGCAGCTACATTATTTACACATTAGTATAGTGCGACCTCTGCACAGTGTTCAGCTAAAGTTACCTGTAGAAGGTTGGTGGTGTTTTCCTGATCCTATCACTACCGCAGACAACTACATTATTTACACATTACTGTAGTGCGGCTCGGCACAGTGTTCAGCTAAAGCTACAAGTTAGTGGAATGCGACCTCCGCACAGTGTTCAGCTAAAGCTATAAGTTAGTGTAGTGCGACCTCTGCACAGTGTTCAGCTAAAGCTACCTGTAGAAGGTTGGTGTTGTTTTCCTGATCCTATCACTACCACAGGCAGCTACATTATTTACACGTTAGTGTAGTGCGACCTCTGAACAGTGTTCAGCTAAAGCTACAAATTAGTGTAGTGCGACCTCTGCACAGGGCTCAGCTATAGCTACAAGTTAGTGTAGTGCGACCTCTGCATAGTATTCAGCTAAAGCTACAAGTTAGTGTAGTGCGACCTCTGCACAGTGTTCAGCTAAAGCTACAAGTTAGTGTAGTGCGACCTCTGCACAGTGTTCAGCTAAAGCTACAAGATAGTGTAGTTTGACCTCTGCACAGTGTTCAGCTAAAGCTAAAAGTTAGTGTAGTGCGACCTATGCACAGTGTTCAGCTAAAGCTACAAGTTAGTGTAGTGCGACCTCTGCACAGTGTTCAGCTAAAGCTACAAGTTAGTGTAGTGCGACCTCTGCACAGTGTTCAGCTAAAGCTACAAGTTAGTGTAGTGTGACCTTTGCACAATGTTTAGCTAAAGCTACAAGTTAGTGTAGTGCGACCTCTGCACAGTGTTCAGCTAAAGCTACCTATGGAAGGTTGGTGTTGTTTTCCTGATCCTATCACTACCACAGGCAGCTACATTATTTACACGTTAGTGTAGTGCGACCTCTGCACAGTGTTCAGCTAAAGCTACAAATTAGTGTAGTGCAACCTCTGCACAGTGCTCAGCTATAGCTACAAGTTTGTGTAGTGCGACCTCTGCACAGTATTCAGCTAAAGCTACAAGTTAGTGTAGTGCGACCTCTGCACAGTGTTCAGCTAAAGCTACAAGTTAGTGTAGTGCGACGTCTGCACAGTGTTCAGCTAAAGCTACAAGTTAGTGTAGTGCGACCTCTGCACAGTGTTCAGCTAAAGCTACAAGTTAGTGTAGTGTGACCTCTGCACAGGGTTCAGCTAAAGCTACAAGTTAGTGTAGTGCAACCTCTGCACAGTGTTCAGCTAAAGCTACAAGTTAGTGTAGTGTGACCTCTGCACAGTGTTCAGCTAAAGCTACAAGTTAGTGTAGTGCGACCTCTGCACAGTGTTCAGCTAAAGCTACAAGTTGGTGAAGTGCGACCTCTCCACAGTGTTCAGCTAAAGCTACAAGTTAGTGTAGTGCGACCTCCGCACAGTGTTCAGCTAAAGCTACCTGTGGAAGGCTGATGTAGTTTTCCTGAACCTATCACTACCACAGGCAGCTACATTATTTACACGTTAGTGTAGTGCGACCTCTGCACAGTGTTCAGCTAAAGCTACCTGTAGAAGGTTGGTGGTGTTTTCCTGATCCTATCACTACCGCAGACAGCTACATTATTTACACATTAGTGTAGTGCGTCTCTGCAAAGTGTTCAGCTAAAGCTACAAATTATTGTAGTGTGACCTCTGCACAATGCTCAGCTAAAGCTACAAGTTAGTGTAGTGCGACCTCTGCATAGTATTCAGCTAAAGCTACAAGTTAGTATAGTGCGACCTCTGCACAGTGTTCAGCTAAAGCTGAAAGTTAGTGTAGTGCGACCTTTGCACAGTGTTCAGTTAAAGCTACAAGTTTGTGTAGTGTGACCTCTGCACAGTGTTCAGCTAAAGCTACAAGTTAGTGTAGTGCGACCTCTGCACAGTGTTCAGCTAAAGCTACAAGTTAGTGTAGTGCGACCTCTGCACAGTGTTCAGCTAAAGCTACCTGTCTAAGGTTGGTGTTGTTTTCCTGATCCTATCACTACCGCAGGCAGCTACATTATTTACACATTAGTGTAGTGCGACTCAGGACAGTGTTCAGCTAAAGCTACAAGTTAGTGTAATGTGACCTCTGCACAGTGTTCAGCTAAAGCTACAAGTTAGTGTACTGCGACCTCTGCACAGTGTTCAGCTAAAGCTACAAGTTAGTGTAATGCAACCTCTGCAAAGTGTTCAGCTAAAGCTACCTGTTGAAGGTTGATGCTGTTTTCCTGATCCTGTCACTACCGCAGGCAGCTACATTATTTACACGTTAGTGTAGTGCGACCACTGCACAGTGTTCAGCTAAAGCTACAAATTGGTGTAGTGCGACCTCTGCACAATGTTCAGTTATAGCTACAAGTTAGTGTAGTGCGACCTCTGCACAGAATTCAGCTAAAGCTACAAGTTAGTGTAGTGCGACCTCTGCACAGTGTTCAGCTAAAGCTACAAGTTAGTGTAGTGCGACCTCTGCAGTGTTCAGCTAAAGCTACCTGTAGAAGGTTGGTGGTGTTTTCCTGATCCTATCACTACCGCAGACAACTACATTATTTACACATTAGTGTAATGTGACCTCTGCACAGTGTTCAGCCAAAGCTACAAGTTAGTGTAGTGCGATCTCTGCACAGTGTTCAGCTAAAGCTACCAGTGGAAGGTTGGTGTTGTTTTCCTGATCCTATCACTACCACAGGCAGCTACATTATTTACACGTTAGTGTAGTGCGACCTCTGCACAGTGTTCAGATAAAGCTACAAATTAGTGTAGTGCGACCTCTGCACAGTGTTCAGCTATAGCTACAAGTTAGTGTAGTGCGACCTCTGCACAGTATTCAGCTAAAGCTACAAGTTAGTGTAGTGCGACCTCTGCACAGTGTTCAGCTAAAGCTGCAAGTTAGTGTAGTGCGACCTCTGCACAGTGTTCAGCTAAAGCTACCTGTAGAAGGTTGGTGTTGTTTTCCTGATCCTATCACTACCGCAGGTAGCTACATTATTTACACATTAGTGTAGTGCGACTCTGACAAGTGTTCAGCTAAAGCTACAAGTTAGTGTAGTGCGACCTCTGCACAGTGTTCAGCTAAAGCTACAAGTTTGTGTAGTGCGACCTCTGCACAGTGTTCAGCTAAAGCTACAAGTTAGTGTAGTGCGACCTCTGCACATTGTTTAGCTAAAGCTAAAAGTTAGTGTAGTGCGACCTCTGCACAGTATTCAGCCAAAGCTACACATTAGTGTAATTCGACCTCTGCACAGTGTTCAGCTAAAGCTACAAGTTAGTGTAGTGCGACGTCTACACAGTGTTCAGCTAAAGCTACAAGTTAGTGTAGTGCGACCTCTGCACAGTGTACAGCTAAAGCTACCTGTGGAAGGTTGGTGTTGTTTTCCTGATCCTATCACTACCGCAGGTAGCTACATTATTTACACGTTAGTGTAGTGCGACCTCTGCACAGTGTTCAGCTAAAGCTAGCTGTAGAAGGTTGGTGGTGTTTTCCTGATCCTATCACTACCGTAGGCAGCTACATTATTTGCACATTAGTGTAGTGCGACTCAGGACAGTGTTCAGCTAAAGCTACAAGTTAGTGTAATGTGACCTCTGCACAGTGTTCAGCTAAAGCTTCAAGTTAGTGTACTGCGACCTCTGCACAGTGTTCAGCTAAAGCTACAAGTTAGTGTAGTGTGACCTCTGCACAGTGTTCAGCTAAAGCTACAATATAATGTAGTGCGACCTCTGCACAGTGTTCAGCTAAAGCTACAAGTTAGTGTAGTGCGACCTCTGCACAGTGTTCAGCTAAAGCTGCAAGTTAGTGTAGTGTGACCTCTGCACAGTGTTCAGCTAAAGCTACAAGTTAGTGTAGTGCGACCTCTGCACAGTGTTCAGCTAAAGCTTCAAGTTAGTGTAGTGCGACCTCTGCACAGTGTTCAGCTAAAGCTACAAGTTAGTGTAGTGCGACCTCTGCACAGTGTTCAGCTAAAGCAACCTGTGGAAGGTTGATTTTGTTTTCCTGATCCTATCACTACCCCAGGCAGCTACTTTATTTACACGTTAGTGTATTGCTACATCAGCACAGTGTTCAGCTAAAGCTACCTGTAGAAGGTTGGTGGTGTTTACCTGATCCTATCACTACCGCAGGCAGCTATATTATTTACACATTAGTGTAGTGCGACTCTGCACAGTGTTCAGCTAAAGCTACAAGTTAGTGTAGTGTGACCTCTGCACAGTGCTCAGCTAAAGCTACAAGTTAGTGTAGTGCAACCTCTGCATAGTATTCAGCTAAAGCTACAAGTTAGTATAGTGCGACCTCTGCACAGTGTTCAGCTAAAGCTGAAAGTTAGTGTAGTGCGACCTTTGCACAGTGTTCAGATAAAGCTACAAGTTTGTGTAGTGTGACCTCTGCACAGTGTTCAGCTAAAGCTACAAGTTAGTGTAGTGCGACCTCTGCACAGTGTTCAGCTAAAGCTACAAGTTAGTGTAGTGCGACCTCTGCACAGTGTTCAGCTAAAGCTACCTGTCTAAGGTTGGTGTTGTTTTCCTGATCCTATCACTACCGCAGGCAGCTACATTATTTACACATTAGTGTAGTGCGACTCAGGACAGTGTTCAGCTAAAGCTACAAGTTAGTGTAATGTGACCTCTGCACAGTGTTCAGCTAAAGCTACAAGTTAGTGTACTGCGACCTCTGCACAGTGTTCAGCTAAAGCTACAAGTTAGTGTAATGCAACCTCTGCACAGTGTTCAGCTAAAGCTACCTGTTGAAGGTTGATGCTGTTTTCCTGATCCTGTCACTACCGCAGGCAGCTACATTATTTACACGTTAGTGTAGTGCGACCACTGCACAGTGTTCAGCTAAAGCTACAAATTGGTGTAGTGCGACCTCTGCACAATGTTCAGTTATAGCTACAAGTTAGTGTAGTGCGACCTCTGCACAGAATTCAGCTAAAGCTACAAGTTAGTGTAGTGCGACCTCTGCACAGTGTTCAGCTAAAGCTACAAGTTAGTGTAGTGCGACCTCTGCAGTGTTCAGCTAAAGCTACCTGTAGAAGGTTGGTGGTGTTTTCCTGATCCCATCACTACCGCAGACAACTACATTATTTACACATTAGTGTAGTGCGACTCAGCACAGTGTTCAGCTAAAGCTACAAGTTAGTGTAATGTGACCTCTGCACAGTGTTCAGCCAAAGCTACAAGTTAGTGTAGTGCGACCTCTGCACAGTGTTCAGCTAAAGCTACCTGTAGAAGGTTGGTGTTGTTTTCCTGATCCTATCACTACCGCAGGTAGCTACATTATTTACACATTAGTGTAGTGCGACTCTGACAAGTGTTCAGCTAAAGCTACAAGTTAGTGTAGTGCGACCTCTGCACAGTGTTCAGCTAAAGCTACAAGTTTGTGTAGTGCGACCTCTGCACAGTGTTCAGCTAAAGCTACAAGTTAGTGTAGTGCGACCTCTGCACATTGTTTAGCTAAAGCTAAAAGTTAGTGTAGTGCGACCTCTGCACAGTATTCAGCCAAAGCTACACATTAGTGTAATGCGACCTCTGCACAGTGTTCAGCTAAAGCTACAAGTTAGTGTAGTGCGACGTCTACACAGTGTTCAGCTAAAGCTACAAGTTAGTGTAGTGCAACCTCTGCACAGTGTTCAGCTAAAGCTAGCTGTAGAAGGTTGGTGGTGTTTTCCTGATCCTATCACTACCGTAGGCAGCTACATTATTTGCACATTAGTGTAGTGCGACTCAGGACAGTGTTCAGCTAAAGCTACAAGTTAGTGTAATGTGACCTCTGCACAGTGTTCAGCTAAAGCTTCAAGTTAGTGTACTGCGACCTCTGCACAGTGTTCAGCTAAAGCTACAAGTTAGTGTAGTGTGACCTCTGCACAGTGTTCAGCTAAAGCTACAATATAGTGTAGTGCGACCTCTGCACAGTGTTCAGCTAAAGCTGCAAGTTAGTGTAGTGTGACCTCTGCACAGTGTTCAGCTAAAGCTACAAGTTAGTGTAGTGCGACCTCTGCACAGTGTTCAGCTAAAGCTACAAGTTAGTGTAGTGCGACCTCTGCACAGTGTTCAGCTAAAGCTACAAGTTAGTGTAGTGCGACCTCTGCACAGTGTTCAGCTAAAGCAACCTGTGGAAGGTTGATTTTGTTTTCCTGATCCTATCACTACCCCAGGCAGCTACTTTATTTACACGTTAGTGTATTGCTACATCAGCACAGTGTTCAGCTAAAGCTACCTGTAGAAGGTTGGTGGTGTTTACCTGATCCTATCACTACCGCAGGCAGCTATATTATTTACACATTAGTGTAGTGCGACTCTGCACAGTGTTCAGCCAAAGCTACAAGTTAGTGTAGTGCGTTCTCTGCACAGTGTTCAGCTAAAGCTACCAGTGGAAGGTTGGTGTTGTTTTCCTGATCCTATCACTACCACAGGCAGCTACATTATTTACACGTTAGTGTAGTGCGACCTCTGCACAGTGTTCAGATAAAGCTACAAATTAGTGTAGTGCGACCTCTGCACAGTGTCCAGCTATAGCTACAAGTTAGTGTAGTGCGACCTCTGCACAGTATTCAGCTAAAGCTACAAGTTAGTGTAGTGCGACCTCTGCACAGTGTTCAGCTAAAGCTGCAAGTTAGTGTAGTGCGACCTCTGCACAGTGTTCAGCTAAAGCTACCTGTAGAAGGTTGGTGTTGTTTTCCTGATCCTATCACTACCGCAGGTAGCTACATTATTTACACATTAGTGTAGTGCGACTCTGACAAGTGTTCAGCTAAAGCTACAAGTTAGTGTAGTGTGACCTCTGCACAGTGTTCAGCTAAAGCTACCTGTAGAAGGTTGGTGGTGTTTACCTGATCCTATCACTACCGCAGGCAGCTATATTATTTACACATTAGTGTAGTGCGACTCTGCACAGTGTTCAGCTAAAGATACAAGTTAGTGTAGTGCGATCTCTGCACAGTGTTCAGCTAAAGCTACCTGCAGAAGGTTGGTGTTGTTTTCCTGATCCTATCACTACCGCAGGCAGCTACATTATTTACATGTTAGTGTAGTGCGACCCATTTGCACAGTGTTCAGCTAAAGCTACAAGTTAGTGTAGTGCGACCTCTGCACAGTGTTCAGCTAAAGGTACAAGTTAGTGTAGTGTGACCTCTGCACAGTGTTCAGCTAAAGCTACAAGTTAGTGTAGTGCGACCTTTGCACATTGTTTAGCTAAAGCTACAAGTTAGTGTAGTGCGACCTCTGCACAGTGTTCAGCTAAAGCTACCTGCAGAAGGTTGGTGTTGTTTTCCTGATCCTATCACTACCGCAGGCAGCTACATTATTTACATGTTAGTGTAGTGCGACCCATTTGCACAGTGTTCAGCTAAAGCTACAAGTTAGTGTAGTGCGACCTCTGTACAGTGTTCAGCTAAAGGTACAAGTTAGTGTAGTGTGACCTCTGCACAGTGTTCAGCTAAAGCTACAAGTTAGTGTAGTGCGACCTTTGCACATTGTTTAGCTAAAGCTACAAGTTAGTGTAGTGCGACCTCTGCACAGTGTTCAGCTAAAGCTACCTGTGGAAGGTTGGTGTTGTTTTCCTGATCCTATCACTACCCCAGGCAGCTACTTTATTTACACGTTAGTGTAGTGCGACCTCTGCACAGTGTTCAGCTAAATCTACCTGTGGAAGGTTGGTGTTGTTTTCCTGATCCTATCACTACTACAGGAAGCTACATTATTTACACGTTAGTGTAGTGCGACCTCTGCACAGTTTTCAGCTAAAGCTACAAATTAGTGTAGTGCGACCTCTGCACAGTGTTCAGCTATAGCTACAAGTTAGTGTAGTGCGACCTCTGCACAGTATTCAGCTAAAGCTACAAGTTAGTGTAGTGCAATCTCTGCACAGTGTTCAGCTAAAGCTACAAGTTAGTGTAGTGCGACCTCTGCACAGTGTTCAGCTAAAGCTACAAGTTAGTGTAGTGCGACCTCTGCACAGTGTTCAGCTAAAGCTACAAGTTAGTGTAGTGCGACCTCTGCACAGTGTTCAGCTAAAGCTACAAGTTAGTGTAGTGCGACCTCTCCACAGTGTTCAGCTAAAGCTACAATTTAGTGTAGTGCGACCTCCGCACAGTGTTCAGCTAAAGCTACCTGTGGAAGGTTGATGTAGTTTTCCTGATCCTATCACTACCACAGGCAGCTACATTATTTACACGTTAGTGTAGTCAGACCTATGCACAGTGTTCAGCTAAAGCTACCTGTAGAAGGTTGGTGGTGTTTTCCTGATCCTATCACTACCGCAGACAGTTACATTATTTACACATTAGTGTAGTGCGACTCTGCACAGTGTTCAGCTAAAGCTACAAGTTAGTGTAATGCGACCTCTGCACAGTGTTCAGCTAAAGCTACAAGTTAGTGTAGTGCGAACTCTGCACAGTGTTCAGCTAAAGCTACAAGTTAGTGTAGTGCGACCTCTGCACAATGTTCAGCTAAAGCTACAAGTTAGTGTAGTGCGACCTCTGAACAGTGTTCAGCTAAAGCTACAAGTTAGTGTAGTGCGACCTCTGCACAGTGTTTAGCTAAAGCTACAAGTTAGTTTAGTGCGACCTCTGCACAGTGTTCAGCTAAAGCTACTTGTGGAAGGTTGATTTTGTTTTCCTGATCCTATCACTACCCCAGGCAGCTACATTATTTACACGTTAGTGTAGTGCTACCTCTGCACAGTGTTCAGCTAAAGCTATCAGTAGAAGGTTGGTGGTATTTTCCTGATACTATCACTACCGCAGGCAGCCACTTTATTTACACATTAGTGTAGTGCGACTCTGCACAGTGTTCAGCTAAAGCTACAAATTATTGTAGTGCGATCTCTGCACATTGTTCAGCTAAAGCTACAAGTTAGTGTAGTGCGACCTCTGCACAGTGTTCAGCTAAAGCTACATGCAGAAGGTTGGTGTTGTTTTCCTGATCCTATCACTATCGCAGGCAGCTACATTATTTACATGTTAGTGTAGTGCGACCCCTTTGCACAGTGTTCAGCTAAAGCTACAAATTAGTGTAGTGCGACCTCTGCACAGTGTTCAGCTAAAGCTACAAGTTAGTGTAGTGCGACCTCTGCACATTGTTTAGCTAAAGCTACAATTTAGTGTAGTGCGACCTCTGCACAGTGTTCAGCTAAAGCTACCTGTAGAAGGTTGATGTTGTTTTCCTGATCCTATCACTACCGCAGGCAGCTACATTATTTACATTTTAGTGTAGTGCGACCCCTTTGCACAGTGTTCAGCTAAAGCTACAAGTTAGTGTAGTGCGACCTCTGCACAGTGTTCAGCTAAAGCTACAAGTTAGTGTAGTGCGACCTCTGCACATTGTTTAGCTAAAGCTACAATTTAGTGTAGTGCGACCTCTGCACAGTGTTCAGCTAAAGCTACAAGTTAGTGTAGTGCGAACTCTGCACAGTGTTCAGCTAAAGCTACAAGTTAGTGTAGTGCGACCTCTGCACAGTGTTCAGCTAAAGCTACAAGTTAGTGAAGTGCGACCTCTCCACAGTGTTCAGCTAAAGCTACAATTTAGTGTAGTGCGACCTCCGCACAGTGTTCAGCTAAAGCTACCTGTGGAAGGTTGATGTAGATTTCCTGATCCTATCACTACCACAGGCAGCTACATTATTTACACGTTATTGTAGTCAGACCTCTGCACAGTGTTCAGCTAAAGCTACCTGTAGAAGGTTGGTGGTGTTTTCCTGATCCTATCACTACCGCAGGCAGCTACATTATTTACATGTTAGTGTAGTGCGACCCCTTTGCACAGTGTTCAGCTAAAGCTACAAATTAGTGTAGTGCGACCTCTGCACAGTGTTCAGCTAAAGCTACAAGTTAGTGTAGTGCGACCTCTGCATATTGTTTAGCTAAAGCTACAATTTAGTGTAGTGCGACCTCTGCACAGTGTTCAGCTAAAGCTACCTGTAGAAGGTTGATGTTGTTTTCCTGATCCTATCACTACCGCAGGCAGCTACATTATTTACATTTTAGTGTAGTGCGACCCCTTTGCACAGTGTTCAGCTAAAGCTACAAGTTAGTGTAGTGCGACCTCTGCACAGTGTTCAGCTAAAGCTACAAGTTAGTGTAGTGCGACCTCTGCACAGTGTTCAGCTAAAGCTACAATTTAGTATAGTGCGACCTTTGCACATTGTTTAGCTAAAGCTACAAGTTAGTGTAGTGCGACCTCTGCACAGTGTTCAGCTAAAGCTGCCTGTGGAAGGTTGGTGTAGTTTTCCTGATCCTATCACTACCACTGGCAGCTACATTATTTACACGTTAGTGTAGTGCGACCTAGGCACAGTGTTGAGCTAAAGCTACAAATTAGTGTAGTGCGACCTCTGCACAGTGTTCAGCTATAGCTACAAGTTAGTGTAGTGCGACATCTGCACAGTATTCAGCTAAAGCTACAAGTTAGTGTAGTGGGACCTCTGCACAGTGTTCAGCTAAAGCTACAAATTAGTGTAGTGCGACCTCTGCACAGTGTTCAGCTATAGCTACAAGTTAGTGTAGTGCGACATCTGCACAGTGTTCAGCTATAGCTACAAGATAGTGAAGTGCGACCTCTGCACAGTATTCAGCTAAAGCTACAAGTTAGTTTAGTGCGACCTCTGCACAGTGTTCAGCTAAAGCTACAACTTAGTGTAGTGTGACCTCTGCACAGTGTTCAGCTAAAGCTACAAGTTAGTGTAGTGCGACCTCTGCACAGTGTTCAGCTAAAGCTACAAGTTGGTGAAGTGCGACCTCTCCACAGTGTTCAGCTAAAGCTACAAGTTAGTGTAGTGCGACCTCCGCACAGTGTTCAGCTAAAGCTACCTGTGGAAGGTTGATGTAGTTTTCCTGATCCTATCACTACCACAGGCAGCTACATTATTTACCCGTTAGTGTAGTGCGACCTCTGCACAGTGTTCAGCTAAATCTACCTGTAGAAGGTTGGTGGTGTTTTCCTGATCCTATCACTACCGCAGACAGCTACATTATTTACACATTAGTGTAGTACGACTCTGCACAGTGTTCAGCTAAAGCTACAATGCGACCTCTGCACAGTGTTCAGCTAAAGCTACAAGTTAGTGTAGTGCGACCTCTGCACAGTGTTCAGCTAAAGCTACCTGTAGAAGGTTGGTGTTGTTTTCCTGATCCTATCACTACCACAGGCAGCTACATTATTTACACGTTAGTGTAGTGCGACCTCTGAACAGTGTTCAGCTAAAGCTACAAATTAGTGTAGTGCGACCTCTGCACAGGGCTCAGCTATAGCTACAAGTTAGTGTAGTGCGACCTCTGAAGAGTGTTCAGCTAAAGCTACAAGTTAGTGTAGTGAGACCTCTGCACAGTGTTCAGCTAAAGCTACAAGTTAGTGTAGTGCAACCTCTGCACAGTGTTCAGCTAAAGCTACCTGTGGAAGGTTGATTTTGTTTTCCTGATCCTTTCACTACCGCAGGCAGCTACATTACTTACACATTAGTGTGGTGTGACTCTGCACAGTGTTCAGCTAAAGCTACAAGTTAGTGTAGTGCGACCTCTGCACAGTGTTCAGCTAAAGCTACCTGCAAAAGGTTGGTGTTGTTTTCCTGATCCTATCACTACCGCAGGCAGCTACATTATTTACACGTCAGTGTAGTGCGACCTTTGCACAGTGTTCAGCTAAAGCTACAAGTTAGTGTAGTGCGACCTCTGCACAGTGTTCAGCTAAAGCTACAAGTTAGTGTAGTGCGACCTCTGCACAGTGTTCAGCTAAAGATACAAGTTAGTGTAGTGCGACCTCTGCACAGTATATAGCTAAAGCTACAAGTTAGTGTAGTGCGACCTTTGCACATTGTTTAGCTAAAGCTACAAGTTAGTGTAGTGCAATCTCTGCACAGTGTTCAGCTAAAGCTACCTGTGGAAGGTTGGTGTTGTTTTCCTGATCCTATCACTACCACAGGCAGCTAATTTTTTTATACGTTAGTGTAGTGCGACCATTGAACAGTGTTCAGCTAAAGCTACAAATTAGTGTAGTGTGACCTCTGCACAGTATTCAGCTGTAGCTACAAGTTAATGAAGTGCGACCTCTGCACAGTATTCAGCTAAAGCTACAAGTTAGTGTAGTGCGACCTCTGCACAGTGTTCAGCTAAGGCTACAAGTTAGTGTAAATCGACCTCTGCACAGTGTTCAGCTAAAGCTACAAGTTAGTGTAGTGCGACCTCTGCACAGTGTTCAGCTAAAGCTACCTATGGAAGGTTGGTGTTGTTTTCCTGATCCTATCACTACCACAGGCAGCTACATTATTTACACGTTAGTGTAGTGCGACCTCTGCACAGTGTTCAGCTAAAGCTACAAATTAGTGTAGTGCGACCTCTGCACAGTGCTCAGCTATAGCTACAAGTTTGTGTAGTGCAACCTCTGCACAGTATTCAGCTAAAGCTACAAGTTAGTGTAGTGCGACCTCTGCACAGTGTTCAGCTAAAGCTACAAGTTAGTGTAGTGCGACCTCTGCACAGTGTTCAGCTAAAGCTACAAGTTAGTGTAGTGCGACCTCTGCACAGTGTTCAGTTAAAGCTACAAGTTAGTGTAGTGCGACCTCTGCACAGGGTTCAGCTAAAGCTACAAGTTAGTGTAGTGCAACCTCTGCACAGTGTTCAGCTAAAGCTACCTATGGAAGGTTGCTGTTGTTTTCCTGATCCTATCACTACCCCAGGCAGCTACATTATTTACACGTTAGTGTAGTGCGAACTTCTGCACAGTGTTCAGCTAAAGTTACCTGTAGAAGGTTGGTGGTGTTTTCCTGATCCTATCACTACCGCAGACAACTACATTACTTACACATTACTGTAGTGCGACTCGGCACAGTGTTCAGCTAAAGCTACAAGTTTGTGTAATGCGACCTCCGCACAGTGTTCAGCTAAAGCTACAAGTTAGTGTAGTGCGACCTCTGCATAGTGTTCAGCTAAAGCTACCTGTAGAAGGTTGGTGTTGTTTTCCTGATCCTATCACTACCACAGGCAGCTACATTATTTACACGTTAGTGTAGTGCGACCTCTGAACAGTGTTCAGCTAAAGCTACAAATTAGTGTAGTGCGACCTTTGCACAGTGCTCAGCTAAAGCTACCTTTAGAAGGTTGGTGGTATTTTCCTGATCCTATCACTACCGCAGGCAGCTATTTCATTTACACATTAGTGTAGTGCGACTCTGCACAGTGTTCAGCTAAAGCTACAAATTATTGTAGTGCAATCTCTGCACATTGTTCAGCTAAAGCTACAAGTTAGTGTAGTGGGACCTCTGCACTGTGTTCAGCTAAAGCTACCTGCAGAAGGTTGGTGTTGTTTTCCTGATCCTATCACTACCGCAGGCAGCTACATTATTTACACGTTAGTGTAATGCGACCTCTGCACAGTGTTCAGCTAAAGCTACCTGTAGAAGGTTGGTGGTGTTTTCCTGATCCTATCAATACCGCAGGAAGCTACATTACTTACACATTAGTGTGGTGTGACTCTGCACAGTTTTCAGCTAAAGCTGCAAGTTAGTGTAGTGCGATCTCTTCACAGTGTTCAGCTAAAGCTACAATTTAGTGTAGTGCGACCTCTGCACAGTGTTCAGCTAAAGCTACCTGCAAAAGATTGGTGTTGTTTTCCTGATCCTATCACTACCGCAGGCAGCTACATTATTTACACGTTATTGTAGTGCGACCTTTGCACAGTGTTCAGCTAAAGCTACAAGTTAGTGTAGTGCGACCTCTGCACAGTGTTCAGCTAAAGCTACAAGTTAGTGTAGTGCGACGTCTGCACAGTGTTCAGCTAAAGATACAAGTTAGTGTAGTGGGACCTCTGCACAGTGTATAGCTAAAGCTACAAGTTAGTGTAGTGCGACCTTTGCACATTGTTTAGCTAAAGCAACAAGTTAGTGTAGTGCAATCTCTGCACAGTGTTCAGCTAAAGCTACCTGTGGAAGGTTGGTGTTGTTTTCCTTATCCTATCACTACCACAGGCAGCTAAATTTTTTACACGTTAGTGTAGTGCGACCATTGCACAGTGTTCAGCTAAAGCTACAAATTAGTGTAGTGTGACCTCTGCACAGTATTCAGCTATAGCTACAAGTTAATGAAGTGCAACCTCTGCACAGTATTCAGCTAAAGCTACAAGTTAGTGTAGTGCGACCTCTGCACAGTGTTCAGCTAAAGCTACAAGTTAGTGTAGTGCGACCTCTGCACAGTGTTCAGCTAAGGCTACAAGTTAGTGTAATTCGACCTCTGCACAGTGTTCAGCTAAAGCTACAAGTTAGTGTAATACAACCTCTGCACAGTGTTCAGATAAAGCAACCTGTGGAAGGTTGATTTTGTTTTCCTGATCCTATCACTACCACAGGCAGCTACTTTATTTACACGTTAGTGTAGTGCTACCTCAGCACAGTGTTCAGATAAAGCTACCTGTGGAAGGTTGGTGTTGTTTTCCTGATCCTATCACGACCACAGGCAGCTACATTATTTACACGTTAGTGTAGTGCGACCTTTGCACAGTGTTCAGCTAAAGCTACAAATTAGTGTAGTGCGACCTCTGCACAGTGTTTAGCTATAGCTACAAGTTAGTGAAGTGCGACCTCTGCACAGAATTCAGCTAAAGCTACAAGTTAGTGTAGTGCGACCTCTGCACAGTGTTCAGCTAAAGCTACAAGTTAGTGTAGTGCGACCTCTGCAGTGTTCAGCTAAAGCTACCTGTAGAAGGTTGGTGGTGTTTTCCTGATCCTATCACTACCGCGGACAACTACATTATTTACACATTAGTATAGTGCGACTCAGCACAGTGTTCAGCTAAAGCTACAAGTTAGTGTAATGTGACCTCTGCACAGTGTTCAGCCAAAGCTACAAGTTAGTGTAGTGCGACCTCTGCACAGTGTTTAGCTAAAGCTACCTGTAGAAGGTTGGTGTTGTTTTCCTGATCCTATCACTACCGCAGGTTACTACATTATTTACACATTAGTGTAGTGCGACTCTGACAAGTGTTCAGCTAAAGCTACAAGTTAGTGTAGTGCGACCTCTGCACAGTGTTCAGCTAAAGCTACAAGTTAGTGTAGTGCGACCTCTGCACAGTGTTCAGCTAAAGCTACAAGTTAGTGTAGTGCGACCTCTGCACATTGTTTAGCTAAAGCTAAAAGTTAGTGTAGTGCGACCTCTGCACAGTATTCAGCCAAAGCTACACATTAGTGTAATGCGACCTCTGCACAGTGTTCAGCTAAAGCTACAAGTTAGTGTAGTGCGACCTCTGCACAGTGTTCAGCTAAAGCTACAAGTTAGTGTAGTGCGACCTCTGCACAGTGTACAGCTAAAGCTACCTGTGGAAGGTTGGTGTTGTTTTCCTGATCCTATCACTACCGCAGGCAGCTACATTATTTACACGTTAGTGTAGTGCGACCTCTGCACAGTGTTCAGCTAAAGCTAGCTGTAGAAGGTTGGTGGTGTTTTCCTGATCCTATCACTACCGCAGGCAGCTACATTATTTGCACATTAGTGTAGTGCGACTCAGGACAGTGTTCAGCTAAAGCTACAAGTTAGTGTAATGTGACCTCTGCACAGTGTTCAGCTAAAGCTTCAAGTTAGTGTACTGCGACCTCTGCACAGTGTTCAGCTAAAGCTACAAGTTAGTGTACTGCGACCTCTGCACAGTGTTCAGCTAAAGCTACAACATAGTGTAGTGCGACCTCTGCACAGTGTTCAGCTAAAGCTACAACTTAGTGTAGTGCGACCTCTGCACAGTGTTCAGCTAAAGCTACAAGTTAGTGTAGGGCGTCCTCTGCACAGTGTTCAGCTAAAGCTACCTGTGGAAGGTTGATGTTGTTTTCCTGATCCTATCACTACAACAGGCAGCTACATTATTTACACATTAGTGTAGTGCAACCACTGCACAGTGTTCAGCTAAAGCTACAAATTAGTGTAGTGCAACCTCTGCACAATGTTCAGCTATAGCTACAAGTTAGTGTAGTGCGACCTCTGCACAGAATCCAGCTAAAGCTACAAGTTAGTGTAGTGCGACTTCTGCACAGTGTTCAGCTAAAGTTACAAGTTAGTGTAGTGCAACCTCTGCACAGTGTTCTGCTAAAGCTTCAAGTTAGTGTAGTGCGACCTCTGCACAGTGTTAAGCTAAAGCTACCTGCAGAAGGTTGGTGTTGTTTTCCTGATCCTATCACTACCGCAGGCAGCTACATTATTTACACGTTAGTGTAGTGCGACCTCTGCACAGTATTCAGCTAAAGCTACAAGTTAGTGTAGTGCGACCTCTGCACAGTGTTCAGCTAAAGCTACAAGTTAGTGTAGTGCGACCTCTGCACAGTGCTCATCTAAAGCTACAAGTTAGTGTAGTGCGACCTCTGCACAGTGTTTAGCTAAAGCTACAAGTTAGTGTAATTCGAGCTCTGCACAGTGTTCAGCTAAAGCTACAAGTTAGTGTAGTGCAACCTCTGCACAGTGTTCAGCTAAAGCTACAAGTTAGTGTAGTGCGACCTTTGCACATTGTTTAGCTAAAGCTACAAGTTAGTGTACTGCGACCTCTGCACAGTGTTCAGCTAAAGCTACCTATGGAAGGTTGGTGTTGTTTTCCTGATCCTATCACTACCACAGGCAGCTACATTATTTACACGTTAGTGTAGTGCGACCTCTGCACAGTGCTCAGCTATAGATGCAAATTAGTGTAATGCGACCTCTGCACAGTGCTCAGCTACAGATACAAGTTAGTGTAGTGCGACCTCTGCACAGTATTCAGCTAAAGCTACAAGTTAGTGTAGTGCGACCTCTGCACAATGTTCAGCTAAAGCTACAAGTTAGTGTAGTGCGACCTCTGCACAGTGTTCAGCTAAAGCTACAAGTTAGTGTAGTGCGACCTTTGCACATTGTTTAGCTAAAGCTACAAGTTAGTGTACTGCGACCTCTGCACAGTGTTCAGCTAAAGCTACCTATGGAAGGTTGGTGTTGTTTTCCTGATCATATCACTACCACAGGCAGCTACATTATTTACACGTTAGTGTAGTGCGACCTCTGCACAGTGCTCAGCTATAGATACAAATTAGTGTAGTGCGACCTCTGCACAGTGTTCAGCTAAAGCTACAAGTTAGTGTAGTGCGACATCTGCACAGTGTTCAGCTAAAGCTACAACATAGTGTAGTGCGACCTCTGCACAGTGTTCAGCTAAAGCTACAACTTAGTGTAGTGCGACCTATGCACAGTGTTCAGCTAAAGCTACAAGTTAGTGTAGTACGACCTCTGCTCAGTGTTCAGCTAAAGCTTCCTGTGGAAGGTTGATGTTGTTTTCTTGATACTATCACTACAACATTCACCTACATTATTTACACGTTAGTATAGTGTGACCTTTGCACAGTGTTCAGCTAAAGCTACCTGTAGAAGGTTGGTGGTGTTTTCCTGATCCTATCACTACCGCAGACAACTACATTATTTACACATTAGTGTAGTGCGACTCTGCACTGTGTTCAGCAAAAGCTACAAGTTAGTGTAATGCGACCTCTGCACAGTGTTCAGCTAAAGCTACCTGTGGAAGGTTGGTGTTGTTTTCCTGATCCTATCACTAGCACAGGCAGCTACATTATTTACACGTTAGTGTAGTGTGATCTCTGCACAGTGTTCAGCTAAAGCTACAAATTAGTGTAGTGCAACCTCTGCACAGTGTTCAGCTATAGCTACAAGTTAGTGTAGTGCGACCTCTGCACAGTATTCAGCTAAAGCTACAAGTTAGTGTAGTGCGACCTCTGTACAGTGTTCAGCTAAAGCTACAAGTTAGTGTAATGCAACCTCTTAATAGTGTTCAGCTAAAGCTATAAGTTAGTGTAGTGCGACCTCTGTACAGTGTTCAGCTAAAGCTACAAGTTAGTGTTGTGCAACTTCTGCACATTGTTCAGCTAAAGCTACAAGTTAGTGTAGTGCGACCTCTGCACAGTGTTCAGCTAAAGCTACCTGTGGAAGGTTGATGTTGTTTTCCTGATCCTATCACTACCACAGGCAGCTACATTATTTACACGTTAGTGTAGTGCGACTCTGCACAGTGTTCATCTAAAGCTACAAGTTAGTGTAATGCCACCTCTGCACAGTGTTCAGCTAAAGCTACAAGTTAGTGTAGTGCGACCTCTGCACAGTGTTCAGCTAAAGCTTCAAGTTAGTGTAATGGGACCTCTGCACATTGTTTAGCTAAAGCTACAAGTTAATGTAGTGCAACCTCTGCACAGTGTTCAGCTAAAGCTTCAAGTTAGTGTAGTGCGACATCTGCACAGTGTTCAGCTAAAGCTACAACATAGTGTAGTGCGACCTCTGCACAGTGTTCAGCTAAAGCTACAACTTAGTGTAGTGTGACCTCTGCACAGTGTTCAGCTAAAGCTACAAGTTAGTGTAGTGCGACCTCTGCTCAGTGTTCAGCTAAAGCTTCCTGTGGAAGGTTGATGTTGTTTTCTTCATCCTATCACTACAACAGGCACCTACGTTATTTACACGTTAGTGTAGTGTGACCTCTGCACAGTGTTCAGCTAAAGTTACCTGTAGAAGGTTGGTGGTGTTTTCCTGATCCTATCACTACCGCAGACAACTACATTATTTACACATTAGTGTAGTGCGACTCTGCACAGTGTTCAGCAAAAGCTACAAGTTAGTGTAATGCGACCTCTGCACAGTGTTCAGCTAAAGCTACAAGTTAGTGTAGTGCGACCTCTTCACATTGTTTAGATAAAGCTACACGTTAGTGTAGTGCGACCTCTGCACAGTGTTAAGCCAAAGCTACCTGTAGAAGGTTGGTGGTGTTTTCCTTATTGTATCACTAGCACAGACAGCTACATTATTTACACATTAGTGTAGTGCAACTCTGCACAGTGTTCAGCTAAAGCTACAAGTTAGTGTAATGCGACCTCTGCACAGTGTTCAGCTAAAGCTACGAGTTAGTGTAGTGCGACCTCTGCACAGTTTTCAGCTAAAGCTTCAAGTTAATGTAGTGCGACCTCTGCACATTGTTTAGCTAAAGCTACAAGTTAGTGTAGAGCGACCTCTGCACAGTGTTCAGCTAAAGCTACAAGTTAGTGTAGTGCGACCTCTGCACAGTGTTCAGCTAAAGATACAAGTTAGTGTAATGCGACCTCTTCACAGTGTTCAGCTAAAGCTACAAGTTAGTGTAGTGCGACCTCTGCACAGTGTTCAGCTAAAGCTACAAGTTAGTGTAGTGCGACCTCTGCACAGTGTTTAGCTAAGGCTACAAGTTAGTGTAATGTGACCTCTGCACAGTGTTCAGCCAAAGCTACAAGTTAGTGTAGTGCGACCTCTGCACAGTGTTTAGCTAAAGCTACCTGTAGAAGGTTGGTGTTGTTTTCCTGATCCTATCACTACCGCAGGTTACTACATTATTTACACATTAGTGTAGTGCGACTCTGACAAGTGTTCAGCTAAAGCTACAAGTTAGTGTAGTGCGACCTCTGCACAGTGTTCAGCTAAAGCTACAAGTTAGTGTAGTGCGACCTCTGCACAGTGTTCAGCTAAAGCTACAAGTTAGTGTAGTGCGACCTCTGCACATTGTTTAGCTAAAGCTAAAAGTTAGTGTAGTGCGACCTCTGCACAGTATTCAGCCAAAGCTACACATTAGTGTAATGCGACCTCTGCACAGTGTTCAGCTAAAGCTACAAGTTAGTGTAGTGCGACCTCTGCACAGTGTTCAGCTAAAGCTACAAGTTAGTGTAGTGCGACCTCTGCACAGTGTACAGCTAAAGCTACCTGTGGAAGGTTGGTGTTGTTTTCCTGATCCTATCACTACCGCAGGCAGCTACATTATTTACACGTTAGTGTAGTGCGACCTCTGCACAGTGTTCAGCTAAAGCTAGCTGTAGAAGGTTGGTGGTGTTTTCCTGATCCTATCACTACCGCAGGCAGCTACATTATTTGCACATTAGTGTAGTGCGACTCAGGACAGTGTTCAGCTAAAGCTACAAGTTAGTGTAATGTGACCTCTGCACAGTGTTCAGCTAAAGCTTCAAGTTAGTGTACTGCGACCTCTGCACAGTGTTCAGCTAAAGCTACAAGTTAGTGTACTGCGACCTCTGCACAGTGTTCAGCTAAAGCTACAACATAGTGTAGTGCGACCTCTGCACAGTGTTCAGCTAAAGCTACAACTTAGTGTAGTGCGACCTCTGCACAGTGTTCAGCTAAAGCTACAAGTTAGTGTAGGGCGTCCTCTGCACAGTGTTCAGCTAAAGCTACCTGTGGAAGGTTGATGTTGTTTTCCTGATCCTATCACTACAACAGGCAGCTACATTATTTACACGTTAGTGTAGTGCAACCACTGCACAGTGTTCAGCTAAAGCTACAAATTAGTGTAGTGCAACCTCTGCACAATGTTCAGCTATAGCTACAAGTTAGTGTAGTGCGACCTCTGCACAGAATCCAGCTAAAGCTACAAGTTAGTGTAGTGCGACTTCTGCACAGTGTTCAGCTAAAGTTACAAGTTAGTGTAGTGCAACCTCTGCACAGTGTTCTGCTAAAGCTTCAAGTTAGTGTAGTGCGACCTCTGCACAGTGTTAAGCTAAAGCTACCTGCAGAAGGTTGGTGTTGTTTTCCTGATCCTATCACTACCGCAGGCAGCTACATTATTTACACGTTAGTGTAGTGCGACCTCTGCACAGTGTTCAGCTAAAGCTACAAGTTAGTGTAGTGCGACCTCTGCACAGTGTTCAGCTAAAGCTACAAGTTAGTGTAGTGCGACCTCTGCACAGTGTTCAGCTAAAGCTACAAGTTAGTGTAGTGCGACCTCTGCACAGTGTTTAGCTAAAGCTACAAGTTAGTGTAATTCGAGCTCTGCACAGTGTTCAGCTAAAGCGACAAGTTAGTGTAGTGCAACCTCTGCACAGTGTTCAGCTAAAGCTACAAGTTAGTGTAGTGCGACCTTTGCACATTGTTTAGCTAAAGCTACAAGTTAGTGTACTGCGACCTCTGCACAGTGTTCAGCTAAAGCTACCTATGGAAGGTTGGTGTTGTTTTCCTGATCCTATCACTACCACAGGCAGCTACATTATTTACACGTTAGTGTAGTGCGACCTCTGCACAGTGCTCAGCTATAGATGCAAATTAGTGTAATGCGACCTCTGCACAGTGCTCAGCTACAGATACAAGTTAGTGTAGTGCGACCTCTGCACAGTATTCAGCTAAAGCTACAAGTTAGTGTAGTGCGACCTCTGCACAGTGTTCAGCTAAAGCTACAAGTTAGTGTAGTGCGACCTCTGCACAGTGTTCAGCTAAAGCTACAAGTTAGTGTAGTGCGACCTTTGCACATTGTTTAGCTAAAGCTACAAGTTAGTGTACTGCGACCTCTGCACAGTGTTCAGCTAAAGCTACCTATGGAAGGTTGGTGTTGTTTTCCTGATCATATCACTACCACAGGCAGCTACATTATTTACACGTTAGTGTAGTGCGACCTCTGCACAGTGCTCAGCTATAGATACAAATTAGTGTAGTGCGACCTCTGCACAGTGTTCAGCTAAAGCTACAAGTTAGTGTAGTGCGACATCTGCACAGTGTTCAGCTAAAGCTACAACATAGTGTAGTGCGACCTCTGCACAGTGTTCAGCTAAAGCTACAACTTAGTGTAGTGCGACCTATGCACAGTGTTCAGCTAAAGCTACAAGTTAGTGTAGTACGACCTCTGCTCAGTGTTCAGCTAAAGCTTCCTGTGGAAGGTTGATGTTGTTTTCTTGATACTATCACTACAACATTCACCTACATTATTTACACATTAGTATAGTGTGACCTTTGCACAGTGTTCAGCTAAAGCTACCTGTAGAAGGTTGGTGGTGTTTTCCTGATCCTATCACTACCGCAGACAACTACATTATTTACACATTAGTGTAGTGCGACTCTGCACTGTGTTCAGCAAAAGCTACAAGTTAGTGTAATGCGACCTCTGCACAGTGTTCAGCTAAAGCTACCTGTGGAAGGTTGGTGTTGTTTTCCTGATCCTATCACTAGCACAGGCAGCTACATTATTTACACGTTAGTGTAGTGTGATCTCTGCACAGTGTTCAGCTAAAGCTACAAATTAGTGTAGTGCAACCTCTGCACAGTGTTCAGCTATAGCTACAAGTTAGTGTAGTGCGACCTCTGCACAGTATTCAGCTAAAGCTACAAGTTAGTGTAGTGCGACCTCTGTACAGTGTTCAGCTAAAGCTACAAGTTAGTGTAATGCAACCTCTTAATAGTGTTCAGCTAAAGCTATAAGTTAGTGTAGTGCGACCTCTGTACAGTGTTCAGCTAAAGCTACAAGTTAGTGTTGTGCAACTTCTGCACATTGTTCAGCTAAAGCTACAAGTTAGTGTAGTGCGACCTCTGCACAGTGTTCAGCTAAAGCTACCTGTGGAAGGTTGATGTTGTTTTCCTGATCCTATCACTACCACAGGCAGCTACATTATTTACACGTTAGTGTAGTGCGACTCTGCACAGTGTTCATCTAAAGCTACAAGTTAGTGTAATGCCACCTCTGCACAGTGTTCAGCTAAAGCTACAAGTTAGTGTAGTGCGACCTCTGCACAGTGTTCAGCTAAAGCTTCAAGTTAGTGTAATGGGACCTCTGCACATTGTTTAGCTAAAGCTACAAGTTAATGTAGTGCAACCTCTGCACAGTGTTCAGCTAAAGCTACAAGTTAGTGTAGTGCGACATCTGCACAGTGTTCAGCTAAAGCTACAACATAGTGTAGTGCGACCTCTGCACAGTGTTCAGCTAAAGCTACAACTTAGTGTAGTGTGACCTCTGCACAGTGTTCAGCTAAAGCTACAAGTTAGTGTAGTGCGACCTCTGCTCAGTGTTCAGCTAAAGCTTCCTGTGGAAGGTTGATGTTGTTTTCTTCATCCTATCACTACAACAGGCACCTACGTTATTTACACGTTAGTGTAGTGTGACCTCTGCACAGTGTTCAGCTAAAGTTACCTGTAGAAGGTTGGTGGTGTTTTCCTGATCCTATCACTACCGCAGACAACTACATTATTTACACATTAGTGTAGTGCGACTCTGCACAGTGTTCAGCAAAAGCTACAAGTTAGTGTAATGCGACCTCTGCACAGTGTTCAGCTAAAGCTACAAGTTAGTGTAGTGCGACCTCTTCACATTGTTTAGATAAAGCTACACGTTAGTGTAGTGCGACCTCTGCACAGTGTTAAGCCAAAGCTACCTGTAGAAGGTTGGTGGTGTTTTCCTTATTGTATCACTAGCACAGACAGCTACATTATTTACACATTAGTGTAGTGCAACTCTGCACAGTGTTCAGCTAAAGCTACAAGTTAGTGTAATGCGACCTCTGCACAGTGTTCAGCTAAAGCTACGAGTTAGTGTAGTGCGACCTCTGCACAGTTTTCAGCTAAAGCTTCAAGTTAATGTAGTGCGACCTCTGCACATTGTTTAGCTAAAGCTACAAGTTAGTGTAGAGCGACCTCTGCACAGTGTTCAGCTAAAGCTACAAGTTAGTGTAGTGCGACCTCTGCACAGTGTTCAGCTAAAGATACAAGTTAGTGTAATGCGACCTCTTCACAGTGTTCAGCTAAAGCTACAAGTTAGTGTAGTGCGACCTCTGCACAGTGTTCAGCTAAAGCTACAAGTTAGTGTAGTGCGACCTCTGCACAGTGTTTAGCTAAGGCTACAAGTTAGTGTAATGTGACCTCTGCACAGTGTTCAGCCAAAGCTACAAGTTAGTGTAGTGCGACCTCTGCACAGTGTTTAGCTAAAGCTACCTGTAGAAGGTTGGTGTTGTTTTCCTGATCCTATCACTACCGCAGGTTACTACATTATTTACACATTAGTGTAGTGCGACTCTGACAAGTGTTCAGCTAAAGCTACAAGTTAGTGTAGTGCGACCTCTGCACAGTGTTCAGCTAAAGCTACAAGTTAGTGTAGTGCGACCTCTGCACAGTGTTCAGCTAAAGCTACAAGTTAGTGTAGTGCGACCTCTGCACATTGTTTAGCTAAAGCTAAAAGTTAGTGTAGTGCGACCTCTGCACAGTATTCAGCCAAAGCTACACATTAGTGTAATGCGACCTCTGCACAGTGTTCAGCTAAAGCTACAAGTTAGTGTAGTGCGACCTCTGCACAGTGTTCAGCTAAAGCTACAAGTTAGTGTAGTGCGACCTCTGCACAGTGTACAGCTAAAGCTACCTGTGGAAGGTTGGTGTTGTTTTCCTGATCCTATCACTACCGCAGGCAGCTACATTATTTACACGTTAGTGTAGTGCGACCTCTGCACAGTGTTCAGCTAAAGCTAGCTGTAGAAGGTTGGTGGTGTTTTCCTGATCCTATCACTACCGCAGGCAGCTACATTATTTGCACATTAGTGTAGTGCGACTCAGGACAGTGTTCAGCTAAAGCTACAAGTTAGTGTAATGTGACCTCTGCACAGTGTTCAGCTAAAGCTTCAAGTTAGTGTACTGCGACCTCTGCACAGTGTTCAGCTAAAGCTACAAGTTAGTGTACTGCGACCTCTGCACAGTGTTCAGCTAAAGCTACAACATAGTGTAGTGCGACCTCTGCACAGTGTTCAGCTAAAGCTACAACTTAGTGTAGTGCGACCTCTGCACAGTGTTCAGCTAAAGCTACAATTTAGTGTAGGGCGTCCTCTGCACAGTGTTCAGCTAAAGCTATCTGTGGAAGGTTGATGTTGTTTTCCTGATCCTATCACTACAACAGGCAGCTACATTATTTACACGTTAGTGTAGTGCAACCACTGCACAGTGTTCAGCTAAAGCTACAAATTAGTGTAGTGCAACCTCTGCACAATGTTCAGCTATAGCTACAAGTTAGTGTAGTGCGACCTCTGCACAGAATCCAGCTAAAGCTACAAGTTAGTGTAGTGCGACTTCTGCACAGTGTTCAGCTAAAGTTACAAGTTAGTGTAGTGCAACCTCTGCACAGTGTTCTGCTAAAGCTTCAAGTTAGTGTAGTGCGACCTCTGCACAGTGTTAAGCTAAAGCTACCTGCAGAAGGTTGGTGTTGTTTTCCTGATCCTATCACTACCGCAGGCAGCTACATTATTTACACGTTAGTGTAGTGCGACCTCTGCACAGTGTTCAGCTAAAGCTACAAGTTAGTGTAGTGCGACCTCTGCACAGTGTTCAGCTAAAGCTACAAGTTAGTGTAGTGCGACCTCTGCACAGTGTTCAGCTAAAGCTACAAGTTAGTGTAGTGCGACCTCTGCACAGTGTTTAGCTAAAGCTACAAGTTAGTGTAATTCGAGCTCTGCACAGTGTTCAGCTAAAGCTACAAGTTAGTGTAGTGCAACCTCTGCACAGTGTTCAGCTAAAGCTACAAGTTAGTGTAGTGCGACCTTTGCACATTGTTTAGCTAAAGCTACAAGTTAGTGTACTGCGACCTCTGCACAGTGTTCAGCTAAAGCTACCTATGGAAGGTTGGTGTTGTTTTCCTGATCCTATCACTACCACAGGCAGCTACATTATTTACACGTTAGTGTAGTGCGACCTCTGCACAGTGCTCAGCTATAGATGCAAATTAGTGTAATGCGACCTCTGCACAGTGCTCAGCTACAGATACAAGTTAGTGTATTGCGACCTCTGCACAGTATTCAGCTAAAGCTACAAGTTAGTGTAGTGCGACCTCTGCACAGTGTTCAGCTAAAGCTACAAGTTAGTGTAGTGCGACCTCTGCACAGTGTTCAGCTAAAGCTACAAGTTAGTGTAGTGCGACCTTTGCACATTGTTTAGCTAAAGCTACAAGTTAGTGTACTGCGACCTCTGCACAGTGTTCAGCTAAAGCTACCTATGGAAGGTTGGTGTTGTTTTCCTGATCATATCACTACCACAGGCAGCTACATTATTTACACGTTAGTGTAGTGCGACCTCTGCACAGTGCTCAGCTATAGATACAAATTAGTGTAGTGCGACCTCTGCACAGTGTTCAGCTAAAGCTACAAGTTAGTGTAGTGCGACATCTGCACAGTGTTCAGCTAAAGCTACAACATAGTGTAGTGCGACCTCTGCACAGTGTTCAGCTAAAGCTACAACTTAGTGTAGTGCGACCTATGCACAGTGTTCAGCTAAAGCTACAAGTTAGTGTAGTACGACCTCTGCTCAGTGTTCAGCTAAAGCTTCCTGTGGAAGGTTGATGTTGTTTTCTTGATACTATCACTACAACATTCACCTACATTATTTACACGTTATTATAGTGTGACCTTTGCACAGTGTTCAGCTAAAGCTACCTGTAGAAGGTTGGTGGTGTTTTCCTGATCCTATCACTACCGCAGACAACTACATTATTTACACATTAGTGTAGTGCGACTCTGCACTGTGTTCAGCAAAAGCTACAAGTTAGTGTAATGCGACCTCTGCACAGTGTTCAGCTAAAGCTACCTGTGGAAGGTTGGTGTTGTTTTCCTGATCCTATCACTAGCACAGGCAGCTACATTATTTACACGTTAGTGTAGTGTGATCTCTGCACAGTGTTCAGCTAAAGCTACAAATTAGTGTAGTGCAACCTCTGCACAGTGTTCAGCTATAGCTACAAGTTAGTGTAGTGCGACCTCTGCACAGTATTCAGCTAAAGCTACAAGTTAGTGTAGTGCGACCTCTGTACAGTGTTCAGCTAAAGCTACAAGTTAGTGTAATGCAACCTCTTAATAGTGTTCAGCTAAAGCTATAAGTTAGTGTAGTGCGACCTCTGTACAGTGTTCAGCTAAAGCTACAAGTTAGTGTTGTGCAACTTCTGCACATTGTTCAGCTAAAGCTACAAGTTAGTGTAGTGCGACCTCTGCACAGTGTTCAGCTAAAGCTACCTGTGGAAGGTTGATGTTGTTTTCCTGATCCTATCACTACCACAGGCAGCTACATTATTTACACGTTAGTGTAGTGCGACTCTGCACAGTGTTCATCTAAAGCTACAAGTTAGTGTAATGCCACCTCTGCACAGTGTTCAGCTAAAGCTACAAGTTAGTGTAGTGCGACCTCTGCACAGTGTTCAGCTAAAGCTTCAAGTTAGTGTAATGGGACCTCTGCACATTGTTTAGCTAAAGCTACAAGTTAATGTAGTGCAACCTCTGCACAGTGTTCAGCTAAAGCTACAAGTTAGTGTAGTGCGACATCTGCACAGTGTTCAGCTAAAGCTACAACATAGTGTAGTGCGACCTCTGCACAGTGTTCAGCTAAAGCTACAACTTAGTGTAGTGTGACCTCTGCACAGTGTTCAGCTAAAGCTACAAGTTAGTGTAGTGCGACCTCTGCTCAGTGTTCAGCTAAAGCTTCCTGTGGAAGGTTGATGTTGTTTTCTTCATCCTATCACTACAACAGGCACCTACGTTATTTTCACGTTAGTGTAGTGTGACCTCTGCATAGTGTTCAGCTAAAGTTACCTGTAGAAGGTTGGTGGTGTTTTCCTGATCCTATCACTACCGCAGACAACTACATTATTTACACATTAGTGTAGTGCGACTCTGCACAGTGTTCAGCAAAAGCTACAAGTTAGTGTAATGCGACCTCTGCACAGTGTTCAGCTAAAGCTACAAGTTAGTGTAGTGCGACCTCTTCACATTGTTTAGATAAAGCTACACGTTAGTGTAGTGCGACCTCTGCACAGTGTTAAGCCAAAGCTACCTGTAGAAGGTTGGTGGTGTTTTCCTTATTGTATCACTAGCACAGACAGCTACATTATTTACACATTAGTGTAGTGCAACTCTGCACAGTGTTCAGCTAAAGCTACAAGTTAGTGTAATGCGACCTCTGCACAGTGTTCAGCTAAAGCTACGAGTTAGTGTAGTGCGACCTCTGCACAGTTTTCAGCTAAAGCTTCAAGTTAATGTAGTGCGACCTCTGCACATTGTTTAGCTAAAGCTACAAGTTAGTGTAGAGCGACCTCTGCACAGTGTTCAGCTAAAGCTACAAGTTAGTGTAGTGCGACCTCTGCACAGTGTTCAGCTAAAGATACAAGTTAGTGTAATGCGACCTCTTCACAGTGTTCAGCTAAAGCTACAAGTTAGTGTAGTGCGACCTCTGCACAGTGTTCAGCTAAAGCTACAAGTTAGTGTAGTGCGACCTCTGCACAGTGTTTAGCTAAGGCTACAAGTTAGTGTAATGCGACCTCTGCACAGTGTTCAGCTAAAGATACAAGTTAGTGTAGTGCGACCTCTGCACAGTGTTCAGCTAAAGCTACAAACTGGTGTAGTGCGACCTCTGCACAGTGTTCAGCTAAAGGTACAAGTTAGTGTCGTGCGACCTCTGCACAGTGTTCAGCTAAAGCTACAAGTTAGTGTAGTGCGTCCTTTGCACATTGTTTAGCTAAAGCTACAAGTTAGTGTTGTGCGACCTCTGCACAGTGTTCAGCTAAAGCTACCTATGGAAGGTTGGTGTTCTTTTCCTGATCCTATCACTAGCACAGGCAGCTACATTATTTACACGTTAGTGTAGTGCGACCTCTGCACAGTGTTCAGCTAAAGCAACCTGTAGAAGGTTGGTGTTGTTTTCCTGATCCAATCACTACCGCAGGCAGCTACATTATTTACACGTTAGTGTAGTGCGACCCCTTTGCACAGTGTTCAGCTAAAGCTACAACTTAGTGTAGTGAGACCTCTGCACAGTGTTCAGCTAAAGCTACAACTTAGTGTAGTGCGACCTATGCACAGTGTTCAGCTAAAGCTACAAGTTAGTGTAGTGCGACCTCTGCTCAGTGTTCAGCTAAAGCTTCCTGTGGAAGGTTGATGTTGTTTTCTTGATACTATCACTACAACATTCACCTACATTATTTACACGTTAGTATAGTGTGACCTTTGCACAGTGTTCAGCTAAAGCTACCTGTAGAAGGTTGGTGGTGTTTTCCTGATCCTATCACTACCGCAGACAACTACATTATTTACACATTAGTGTAGTGCGACTCTGCACTGTGTTCAGCAAAAGCTACAAGTTAGTGTAATGCGACCTCTGCACAGTGTTCAGCTAAAGCTACCTGTGGAAGGTTGGTGTTGTTTTCCTGATCCTATCACTAGCACAGGCAGCTACATTATTTACACGTTAGTGTAGTATGATCTCTGCACAGTGTTCAGCTAAAGCTACAAATTAGTGTAGTGCAACCTCTGCACAGTGTTCAGCTATAGCTACAAGTTAGTGTAGTGCGACCTCTGCACAGTATTCAGCTAAAGCTACAAGTTAGTGTAGTGCGACCTCTGTACAGTGTTCAGCTAAAGCTACAAGTTAGTGTAATGCAACCTCTTAATAGTGTTCAGCTAAAGCTATAAGTTAGTGTAGTGCGACCTCTGTACAGTGTTCAGCTAAAGCTACAAGTTAGTGTAGTGCGACCTCTGCACAGTGTTCAGCTAAAGCTACCTGTGGAAGGTTGATGTTGTTTTCCTGATCCTATCACTACCACAGGCAGCTACATTATTTACACGTTAGTGTAGTGCGATTCTGCACAGTGTTCATCTAAAGCTACAAGTTAGTGTAATGCCACCTCTGCACAGTGTTCAGCTAAAGCTACAAGTTAGTGTAGTGCGACCTCTGCACAGTGTTCAGCTAAAGCTTCAAGTTAGTGTAATGGGACCTCTGCACATTGTTTAGCTAAAGCTACAAGTTAATGTAGTGCAACCTCTGCACAGTGTTCAGCTAAAGCTACAAGTTAGTGTAGTGCGACATCTGCACAGTGTTCAGCTAAAGCTACAACATAGTGTAGTGCGACCTCTGCACAGTGTTCAGCTAAAGCTACAACTTAGTGTAGTGCGACCTCTGCACAGTGTTCAGCTAAAGCTACAAGTTAGTGTAGTGCGACCTCTGCTCAGTGTTCAGCTAAAGCTTCCTGTGGAAGGTTGATGTTGTTTTCTTGATCCTATCACTACAACAGGCACCTACGTTATTTACACGTTAGTGTAGTGTGACCTCTGCACAGTGTTCAGCTAAAGCTACCTGTAGAAGGTTGGTGGTGTTTTCCTGATCCTATCACTACCGCAGACAACTACATTATTTACACATTAGTGTAGTGCGACTCTGCACAGTGTTCAGCAAAAGCTACAAGTTAGTGTAATGCGACCTCTGCACAGTGTTCAGCTAAAGCTACAAGTTAGTGTAGTGCGACCTCTTCACATTGTTTAGATAAAGCTACACGTTAGTGTAGTGCGACCTCTGCACAGTGTTAAGCCAAAGCTACCTGTAGAAGGTTGGTGGTGTTTTCCTTATTGTATCACTACCACAGACAGCTACATTATTTACACATTAGTGTAGTGCAACTCTGCACAGTGTTCAGCTAAAGCTACAAGTTAGTGTAATGCGACCTCTGCACAGTGTTCAGCTAAAGCTACGAGTTAGTGTAGTGCGACCTCTGCACAGTGTTCAGCTAAAGATACAAGTTAGTGTAATGCGACCTCTTCACAGTGTTCAGCTAAAGCTACAAGTTAGTGTAGTGCGACCTCTGCACAGTGTTCAGCTAAAGCTACAAGTTAGTGTAGTGCGACCTCTGCACAGTGTTTAGCTAAGGCTACAAGTTAGTGTAATGCGACCTCTGCACAGTGTTCAGCTAAAGATACAAGTTAGTGTAGTGCGACCTCTGCACAGTGTTCAGCTAAAGCTACAAACTGGTGTAGTGCGACCTCTGCACAGTGTTCAGCTAAAGCTACAAGTTAGTGTCGTGCGACCTCTGCACAGTGTTCAGCTAAAGCTACAAGTTAGTGTAGTGCGACCTTTGCACATTGTTTAGCTAAAGCTACAAGTTAGTGTTGTGCGACCTCTGCACAGTGTTCAGCTAAAGCTACCTATGGAAGGTTGGTGTTCTTTTCCTGATCCTATCACTAGCACAGGCAGCTACATTATTTACACGTTAGTGTAGTGCGACCTCTGCACAGTGTTCAGCTAAAGCAACCTGTAGAAGGTTGGTGTTGTTTTCCTGATCCAATCACTACCGCAGGCAGCTACATTATTTACACGTTAGTGTAGTGTGACCCCTTTGCACAGTGTTCAGCTAAAGCTACAACTTAGTGTAGTGAGACCTCTGCACAGTGTTCAGCTAAAGCTACCTGTAGAAGGTTGGTGGTGTTTTCCTGATCCTATCACTACCACAGACAACTACATTATTTACACATTATTGTAGTGCGACTCTGCACAGTGTTCAGCTAAAGCTACAAGTTAGTGTAATGCGACCTCTGCACAGTGTTCAGCTAAAGCTACAAGTTAGTGTAGTGCGACCTCTGCACAGTGTTCAGCTAAAGCTACAAGTTAGTGTAGTGCGATCTCTGCAAAGTGTTGAGCTAAAGCTACCTGCAGAAGGTTGATGTTGTTTTCCTGATCCTATCACTACAGCAGGCAGCTACATTATTTACATGTTAGTGTAGTGCGACCCCTTTGCACAGTGTTCAGCTAAAGCTACAAGTTAGTAAAGTGCGACCTCTGCACAGTGTTCAGCTAAAGCTACAAATTACAATAGTGCGACCTCTGCACAGTGTTCAGCTAAAGCTACCTGTAGAATGTTGGTGTTGTTTTCCTGATCCTATCACTACCGCAGGCAGCTACATTATTTACACGTTAGTGTAGTGCGACCTCTGCACAGTGCTCAGCTAAAGCTACCTTTAGAAGGTTGGTGGTATTTTCCTGATCCTATCACTACCGCAGGCAGATATTTCATTTACACATTAGTGTAGTGCGACTCTGCACAGTGTTCAGCTAAAACTACAAATTATTGTAGTGCAATCTCTGCACATTGTTCAGCTAAAGCTACAAGTTAGTGTAGTGGGACCTCTGCACAGTGTTCAGCTAAAGCTACCTGCAGAAGGTTGGTGTTGTTTTCCTGATCCTATCACTACCGCAGGCAGCTACATTATTTACACGTTAGTGTAATGCGACCTCTGCACAGTGTTCAGCTAAAGCTACCTGTAGAAGGTTGGTGGTGTTTTCCTGATCCTATCAATACCGCAGGAAGCTACATTACTTACACATTAGTGTGGTGACACTCTGCACAGTGTTCAGCTAAAGCTGCAAGTTAGTGTAGTGCGATCTCTTCACAGTGTTCAGCTAAAGCTACAAGTTAGTGTAGTGCGACCTCTGCACAGTGTTCAGCTAAAGCTACCTGCAAAAGGTTGGTGTTGTTTTTCTGATCCTATCACTACCGCAGGCAGCTACATTATTTACACGTTAGTGTAGTGCGACCTTTGAACAGTGTTCAGCTAAAGCTACAAGTTAGTGTAGTGCGACCTCTGCACAGTGTTCAGCTAAAGCTACAAGTTAGTGTAGTGCGACCTCTGCATAGTGTTCAGCTAAAGCTACCTGTAGAAGGTTGGTGTTGTTTTCCTGATCCTATCACTACCACAGGCAGCTACATTATTTACACGTTAGTGTAGTGCGACCTCTGAACAGTGTTCAGCTAAAGCTACAAATTAGTGTAGTGCGACCTTTGCACAGTGCTCAGCTAAAGCTACCTTTAGAAGGTTGGTGGTATTTTCCTGATCCTATCACTACCGCAGGCAGCTATTTCATTTACACATTAGTGTAGTGCGACTCTGCACAGTGTTCAGCTAAAGCTACAAATTATTGTAGTGCAATCTCTGCACATTGTTCAGCTAAAGCTACAAGTTAGTGTAGTGGGACCTCTGCACTGTGTTCAGCTAAAGCTACCTGCAGAAGGTTGGTGTTGTTTTCCTGATCCTATCACTACCGCAGGCAGCTACATTATTTACACGTTAGTGTAATGCGACCTCTGCACAGTGTTCAGCTAAAGCTACCTGTAGAAGGTTGGTGGTGTTTTCCTGATCCTATCAATACCGCAGGAAGCTACATTACTTACACATTAGTGTGGTGTGACTCTGCACAGTTTTCAGCTAAAGCTGCAAGTTAGTGTAGTGCGATCTCTTCACAGTGTTCAGCTAAAGCTACAATTTAGTGTAGTGCGACCTCTGCACAGTGTTCAGCTAAAGCTACCTGCAAAAGATTGGTGTTGTTTTCCTGATCCTATCACTACCGCAGGCAGCTACATTATTTACACGTTATTGTAGTGCGACCTTTGCACAGTGTTCAGCTAAAGCTACAAGTTAGTGTAGTGCGACCTCTGCACAGTGTTCAGCTAAAGCTACAAGTTAGTGTAGTGCGACCTCTGCACAGTGTTCAGCTAAAGCTACAAGTTAGTGTAGTGCGACCTCTGCATAGTGTTCAGCTAAAGCTACCTGTAGAAGGTTGGTGTTGTTTTCCTGATCCTATCACTACTACAGGCAGCTACATTATTTTTTTTTTTTAACAGAAAGTTTTTATTAAACAAATCAGCATTACTTTACAGAATGATTTAAAACAATCAAAGTACAGAAGAAAATGACAGTAGAATCAACCTTCAACCTGTAGTCATTGCCTATCAGATATACCAATTGTGCAAATATCAGAAGTATCATTTAACAGTACACCCTAATACTTTATAGTATTATAGCATTGTAGATAAACTTACATAAGTAACCGTTTTCAATCAAACCTGACAAGGAGGGGGGAAGGGGGGTGGAGGGGAGGGGGAAGGGGGGTGGAGGGGAGGGGGAAGGGGAAGAGGGAAGGGAGGGGGGGGGGAGAGGGGAAGGGGGAGCAAAGGAAAGGCAAGGAGGGGGCAGGAGGGAACAGGCAGCAGGAGAGTAGTCCAAGAGACACAGGATTTTCTCCAACCAGTTTCATAGCCTAATAATTATGGGGGAGGGGGATCCGGGGCCCCAGAGGCATCTACCCAAGAGGACCAAATCTTATCAAACTTTCCTGGACATTGCCTACTTTCATATGTCAATCTATACAGGGGAAGTACCATATTCACTGACCTTTTCCATGATGCCAAAGTAGGAGGCTCTACCTTTTTCCATACCATTAGTATTTCACGCCTAGCATAATATAATGCAAAGGTAAGACACAGTTTACTATATCTGTCTCCCTCAATATCCTCCAAGTGGCTAAGGAATAGTATCTGAGGTTCGACCGGTACATTCAAACTTGTGACATCGCTCAGAGTGGAGGCCACTGCTGACCAAAAGGGTTTAAGTTTGGGACAGGACCAGACCATGTGCCAAAAGGTGCCCACTTCCTGTCTACATCTCTGACAATTGGGGTCCCTTTGATCATAAATGCGCGCCAGTCTCTGTGGGGTGAAGTACGCTCTGTGTAGGAACTTAAATTGTATGAACCTATCTTTCGCCGCTATCATGGAAGGAATGTAGGAAATTAAACACTCCTTCCATTCCTCTTCATCCAGGGAAGGGATATCAACCCTCCACTTTTCCCATGTCTTGGTTAGTTTGGTGTCATACTCTACTGTGAGGTATAGATATAACGTCGAAAGTGGCTTCCCCATCACGCTAGAAATCAGAAGCCGTTCAATGGAGTCTGGTTCCAAAATAAGGGGGGCAGGGAACTGAGCTTCAAAAGCGTGCTTTAGCTGCCAGTATCTAAATTGGAAGGAGGATGGGATAGCAAATGATTGCCTCAGGGCCTGGAAAGTCTTAAGCTTAGCATCCTGAACTATATGCTTTAGTGTGAGAATGCCCTTTTTTGCCCAGATAGAGGGGTCTGGTATACTATGAAGGTGAGGAAGCATGGGATTGCCCCATAAGGGCATATGAGGTGAGATATGATTGGGTTTCCCATATATCCTCCTGGCCTCCTGCCAGACCCTTACAGTGGTTCGCATCAGAGTTGTCATGGACTGAGTAGCCCGAAGTCCACGAAACGGAAGGTTGCTCAGGGCTGCAAAGGAACCCAAAATGGCTGCTTCGAGAGTAACAGCAGGATTCTGTGCGGGCTGGGAGAACCACCACCGAATCGTAACAAGAACAGCTGCCCAGTAATAAATTTGAAAGTTCGGTAGTGCCAGTCCCCCTCCGGATAATGGGAGGTATAGGATCTGCTTGGCCACTCTGGGTGGCCTCCCAGCCCACACAAAGTGTATCAGCAAACTCTCCAATCTTTGGAAAAAGGCCCTAGGGATATGTATGGGTGTGTTGCGGAAAAAGTATAAGTATTTGGGAAGGTAAATCATTTTTAGCAGATTTACTCTGCCAACCGGGGTCAGTGGGAGGGAACGCCAAGAAGCACACCTAGCCGTTAGCTGTGTCATAAGTGGTCGCAGATTATCGTCCATATAGTTCTGGACTTTACCACTGATCCTAATCCCTAAGTACTTGAAGTCCTCTACCCATTTAAGCTGCACGTGTGGGATCCTAGGGGTCGACTGATGGAGCGGGAACAGTATGGACTTATCCCAATTAATACGGATCCCCGAGTACCCGCCGAATTGGTTGATCAGACCTAGTGCAGTCTGCAGGGAGGACGACGCGTCCGCCAAATAGAGCAAAGCGTCATCCGCATACAGCGAAATCTTCTCCTCGATTGGGCCCACCTGAAGCCCCCTCACCCCGGGGTCAGCCCGCAGCAGTATAGCCAGGGGCTCCATCGCCAAGGCAAATAAGCCCGGGGAGAGGGGACACCCCTGTCTCGTACCCCGAAACAATTTAAACTTCTCTGATAAACAACCATTGGTGCGTATTCTGGCTGAAGGACTATGATATAGCATGCGGAGCCATTTTGTGAAACCCGGGCCAAACCCAAAACGCGAGAGTACCTCCCATAAGTAGCCCCACTCGACGGAGTCGAAAGCCTTCTCCGCGTCGAGTGAGGCCACCACTCCTCCGGACTCCCCATCCGCCCTGTCTATATGAGTATAAAGACGCCTAATGTTGATGTCAGTACCTCTCCCGGGCATGAAGCCTGTCTGATCTCTGTGGATCAGGGCAGTGATGACAAGGTTAAGCCTATTGGCCAGTACTTTTGCCAGGACCTTTGCGTCCACATTCAGGAGGGATATGGGGCGATACGAGGAGCATAAAGTAGGGTCCTTCCCGGGCTTGGGGATCACCACTATGATCGCTTCACTCATTGTATCCGGGAGTTTCTCGAGGCGCGTCGACGCAGAGAGGAGGTGTCAGAGAGGTTACCTGGTTGGGCGCCGGTGCGCGCCGGGGCGCGTTGGTGCTCGTGTCTCCGTGCGTGCTGGGGCGCGTGTCCCAGGGGGCGCTGGCGTGCCCAGTCTGACCAGCCGTGGCGTGCGGGGTGGCGTCCGGGCGGATGTGCGTACGCGCGTTCGCGCTAGCGCGCGTCCGCGCTGAAGTGCGTTCGCGCTAGTGCATGTTTGCCTATGGGCGTTACCGCGGGCGTGCCCGGTGGCGTTGGTGTGCGCGCTGGCGTCGGGGGCGCGCTCGGGCGTGTGCGGGGGCGCGCGGCGCTTTGGCGAATCGGCGTACGCACGTGCGCAGCGTTTTGGCGCCAATCAGCCTATTTAGGCCTGCCTCTGCCCCTGTTCGGTGCTGCCTGATCAACAGCTCTGTGTCTTGTTCCTGTGATCCTCCCTGTGTTCCTGTGTTCCCGAAGTTTGACCTGTTGTGACCCGGCTTGCCTTTGGACCTCCCTTGATTGCTGCCTGAACCCGACCCCGGCTTGTTTGACCTTGTTACTGCCTGCTCCTCTTGTACCGTTGCTGCCAGCCTGCTGCCGACCTCTGCCTGTGTGTGACCACGCTGTCTAACTCCTGCTCAGCATCAGTTCCAGTCTACCTGAAGCTCTACCAGTTGCCAGTCCAAACCATCCAGCTCCAGGACTCCACATCAGGCCCTCATACCACTCCGCATTCGTGGGCTTCCTGTTTACTCTACCAGGGGCCCCGAATCGGATACGTAAGGGAGCCTACCCTCTGCCCAAGCGGACTCACCTGTCTGGTAAGTGTGGGACCTGACAGTATCAGGCAGCCATGACTGAGTCCGGGCAGGGGGCCTCCCCCATGGATGAACTGTGTAGGCACCTAGCGGGCCTCACTCAAGCCGTTAAAAATCTGCAAGAAGGCTACACCAGATTGGAAGGGCAGGTCCAGGCCCTCTCAGCCTCTCCTTCAGGAGCAGCGTCCAATGCGACTTCAGCACCCTCTGTAGTGATGCTACCACCAGAGCCCAGAGTACCACCACCCGAGAAGTTTTCAGGAGATCGCAGCAAGTTCCAAGCGTTCCGCAACGCTTGCGAACTGTATTTTGCCCTGCAACCCCGTACATTCTCCCTGGAAGCTACCAAAGTGGGGTTCATCATATCCTTGCTGACTGGCGAACCTCAAACCTGGGCCCACAATCTGCTGAAACAAAAGGCTCAATCCCTTGATTCCGTGAGTGACTTCTTCCTAGCCATGTCCCAACTATATGAGGACCCTCAGTTAAAGGCAACGGCTGAAGCCAATTTGCATTCTCTCCAACAAGGTCGCAGAGCGGCTGAAGATTACGCCGTGGAGTTTAGGCGTTGGAGTGCCGACACGGAGTGGAATGACGCTGCCTTGCGTCACCAATATCGGCTGGGATTATCTGACCCTCTAAAGGACGAGCTGGCACGAGTGGGGGTTCCCCAGACACTAGAGGAACTCATCAATTTATCTATCCAAATTGACCGTCGCCTCAGGGAAAGACGCTCTGAAAGGTCAGTTGGTCATCCACGTCTTGCCTGGATGTTGCCTAGGGTCCCTAGTGCCCCGCACCAAGCTCCTTTGGTCCCATCCGCTTCTGCCCAGGAAGGCTCGGAGCCTATGCAGTTGGGACTGCTCCGTCCCTCTCTTACCCCAGAAGAGAAGGCCCGAAGACGCACACTCAACCTGTGCTTGTACTGTGGAGAGCCCGGTCATTTTGCAAGAGCATGCCCCAATAAGAAGCGTAAGTGTCTACCGTCTTCCTCATTGTGTGCACCTGTCCTACCTAGTACCGGTAGCCATTTAACACTCTCCATTGTCTTGCAGTTACCTGGAAGGAGCATCCCAGTACCGGTCATCGTTGATTCCGGGGCATGCAGTGGATTTATTGACCGGACCTTCATTAAGAACCATCATATTCCTATTCAAACCAAGGCTCAGGGGTTAGCAGTTTTCTTAGCGGATGGTTCCTCTCTCAGCTCCGGCCCTGTTACCCAGGAAACTGTTCCTCTACTGGCCACCATTGGCCCGGAACACCAGGAACTTTTACGCTTGGATGTCATCTCCTCTCCCCTCTTCCCAATTATCTTAGGAATGCCCTGGCTACAGGCTCACAATCCCAGTATCAACTGGTCCACAGGCGAAATACAGTTTTCATCGGAATATTGCAAGCAACACTGCCTACAAGGAACCCCTATGGCCTCCTCTCATTGCCTATACCTAGACTCAGAAGTCAAGTCTCATCAAATTCTTCCTGAACCTTACCGAGATTTCTTGGATGTCTTTAGCAAAAAGGGGGCAGAAACTCTCCCAGTACACAGACCCTATGACTGCCCGATAGAACTCTTACCAGGAACTGAAGTTCCTTTCGGGAGGATTTTTCCGTTGACTGAGCAGGAGTTGGGCACCTTGAAGGTCTATATTGACGAGAACCTGAAGAAAGGATTCATTCGTCCCTCTACTTCTCCAGCAGGGGCAGGCATCTTTTTCGTAGAGAAGAAGGATCACTCCCTACGTCCCTGCATCGACTACAGGGAGCTCAATAAAATTACTGTAAAAAACAGATACCCGCTACCGCTGGTTCCTGAATTGTTTCAGAGACTAGGATCTGCTACTGTTTTCACCAAGCTGGATCTCCGTGGAGCCTACAATCTAATCCGTATAAGAGAGGGGGACGAATGGAAGACGGCCTTCCGTACTCGATTTGGGCACTACGAGTACCTCGTTATGCCCTTTGGTCTGTGCAACGCGCCGGCCACTTTCCAGCACTTTGTTAATGACGTTTTTCGGGACTTTCTTGACCTATTTGTCATTGTTTACCTAGATGATATCCTGGTTTTCTCTGCTTCCCTGACTGATCACCGCAAACACGTACGAAATGTACTCACCCGGCTCAGACAACATGGGCTTTACGCCAAGCTCGAAAAGTGTGAGTTCGAGCGTCAATCCATCCAGTTCCTAGGCTTGGTCATTTCCCCTGACGGTATCAAGATGGATCCGCAAAAGGTATCCGCTATCTTGGATTGGCCTGCACCTATAGACAAGAAGGGAGTACAACGCTTTATTGGCTTTGCTAATTTCTATAGGAAGTTCATTAAAGGATTCTCTGCAATTATCACTCCCATTACGGGACTTATCAAACAAGGAACCCGGTTCTGCTGGACCCCTCAGGCGCAAGCGGCCTTCGAAAGACTCAAAGCTCTGTTTACGTCAGCTACTATCCTCAAGCATCCCAACCCTGCCTTACCCTTCGTCCTGGAAGTAGACGCTTCCGAAGTCGCGGTGGGAGCCGTGCTCTCACAAAGACAAGGTGCCAAAGCACTCCTGTACCCTGTGGGATTTTTCTCACGAAAACTCTCCCCTTCCGAGAGAAATTATGATGTGGGAGATCGGGAACTTCTTGCCATTAAAGCAGCCCTGGAGGAATGGCGCTATCTCCTGGAAGGTGCAGCTCACCCCATTTTGGTCTACACGGACCATAAGAACCTAGAATACTTAAGGACAGCCAAGAGGCTGAAACCCCGGCAGGCCAGATGGGCACTTTTTTTTTCCCGATTCATCTTCCACATCACCTACAGGCCGGGATCCAAGAATGTCAAATCCGATGCCCTTTCCCGGATGTTTCTCGATTCTGAGAAGACCCTGTCTCCGGACACCATTCTCCCCTCTGGGAATTTCCTGATCTTACAGGAGGATCTAATTTCCCAGATCAGACGATCCTCTATGGGAATGTCACCACCGGCTGAAGCTTGTACCAAAGATGGTCTGTTCTGGTATAAAGATAAAATCGTGGTCCCTGAGGAGCTAAAGGTACGAGTATTAAGCCTATGCCATGACCACAAATTGGCCGGTCACTTCGGCACACGGAAGACAATTGATCTTGTCCAACGCACCTTTTGGTGGCCCCACCTGACCAAGGATTGCAAGGAATATGTCGAGTCCTGTAATACCTGCGCCAGAAGCAAGAGTAGCCGGGCAAGAGCTTGGGGTCTGTTGAGACCACTACCAGTCCCAGAGAGACCATGGGCCATGATTTCAATGGACTTTATTGTCGAACTCCCCCCATCAGAAGGCTTTTCTTCCATTTTCGTTGTAGTAGACAGGCTGTCTAAAATGGCTCACTTCCTCCCCATGAAGGGTACCCCTTCGGCTATAGAGACTGCTACCATCTTTATTAAGGAGATCATCAGATTGCATGGAGTACCAATCAATATAGTTTCTGACAGAGGTGTCCAGTTTACCTCCAGATTCTGGAGAGCTCTTTGTGGTGCCCTGGAAATCGAATTATCATTCTCTTCGGCTTATCATCCCCAGTCAAATGGTCAAACTGAGAGGACGAACCAGACCTTGGAGCAGTATCTCCGTTGTTTCTCTGCATTCTCGCAGGATGATTGGGCTTCCCTGCTTCCCATTGCGGAGTTCTCGTACAACAATTCACTACACTCAGCGACCAATCAGTCACCATTTTATGCCAATTATGGTTTCCACCCATCCTTCTTACCTGGATCTATCCCCGAATGTCCTGTTCCTGCAGTATCCAAAACTTTGGACTTTTTCTCAAACAACAACAAGTTGCTGCAGGATACCATGACTAAAGCTCAAGAAGACTATAAGAAAATTTTTGACAGGAAGAGACGGGGAGAACTTGTTTTGGAAGCGGGCAATTCTGTCTGGTTATCCACTACTAACCTTAAGTTGGCCTGTCCGTCCAAGAAACTGGGCCCTAAATATTTGGGTCCTTTTCCAATTAAGAGAAAAGTCAACAATGTGGCATACGAACTTGAACTTCCTAACTCCCTGAGGATACACCCAGTCTTCCACGTGTCCCTCTTGAAGCCGGTTACCCCCAACTCTTTTTCTGGCCGTAGTATTGGGCCACCTGAACCTATCTTGGTTAACGGTGAGGAGGAGTTCGAGGTGGAAGCAATTTTAGATTGCAGAAGGAGACGCAATCAGACTCAATATCTGGTAAAATGGAGGGGCTACGGACCCGAAGACAACTCATGGGAGCCAGAAAGTAACCTGCATGCTAGAAAACTTCTTCAGTCTTTCAAAACCTCTCATGCCGCAAAGATGGCCCAGCTAGGCATCCGGAGTCTGCCCTTGAGAGGGGGGCACTGTCAGAGAGGTTACCTGGTTGGGCGCCGGTGCGCGCCGGGGCGCGTTGGTGCTCGTGTCTCCGTGCGTGCTGGGGCGCGTGTCCCAGGGGGCGCTGGCGTGCCCAGTCTGACCAGCCGTGGCGTGCGGGGTGGCGTCCGGGCGGATGTGCGTACGCGCGTTCGCGCTAGCGCGCGTCCGCGCTGAAGTGCGTTCGCGCTAGTGCATGTTTGCCTATGGGCGTTACCGCGGGCGTGCCCGGTGGCGTTGGTGTGCGCGCTGGCGTCGGGGGCGCGCTCGGGCGTGTGCGGGGGCGCGCGGCGCTTTGGCGAATCGGCGTACGCACGTGCGCGGCGTTTTGGCGCCAATCAGCCTATTTAGGCCTGCCTCTGCCCCTGTTCGGTGCTGCCTGATCAACAGCTCTGTGTCTTGTTCCTGTGATCCTCCCTGTGTTCCTGTGTTCCCGAAGTTTGACCTGTTGTGACCCGGCTTGCCTTTGGACCTCCCTTGATTGCTGCCTGAACCCGACCCCGGCTTGTTTGACCTTGTTACTGCCTGCTCCTCTTGTACCGTTGCTGCCAGCCTGCTGCCGACCTCTGCCTGTGTGTGACCACGCTGTCTAACTCCTGCTCAGCATCAGTTCCAGTCTACCTGAAGCTCTACCAGTTGCCAGTCCAAACCATCCAGCTCCAGGACTCCACATCAGGCCCTCATACCACTCCGCATTCGTGGGCTTCCTGTTTACTCTACCAGGGGCCCCGAATCGGATACGTAAGGGAGCCTACCCTCTGCCCAAGCGGACTCACCTGTCTGGTAAGTGTGGGACCTGACAGGAGGTCCTGAAGCTTGTCTACTAGTTCCGCAGCGTATTGTTTGTAAAATTCTACAGGGATACCATCGGGTCCCGGTGTTTTCCCCATCTGCATTGATTTGAGTGCCCGGAGTATTTCCAAGGATGTAATTGGGGCATCAAGCTTATCACGATATGTTACCGTAAGGGATGGGACATCAATACTGTCCAGGTATGCCACCAGGTCCTCCTCCCTATAGTCTGCCCTGGACATGTAGAGGGATTTGTAGAATTCCGCGAAACAGCTATTGATCTCTTCCGGTGTGTGGACTGTCTGTCCCGAAGGGTCTCTGATGTGGGAAATGCTCATCCCCCCCGCTTGTTCCCTGGAGAGCCAGGCCAACAAACGGCCCGCTCGCTCCCCCTGCTCAAAAATCCGTTGGGATTGAGCCAACATTTTTTTCTGGGTAAGAGAGGTACGAAGACGAACCACCTCCGACGTCATAAATTGTAGATGTGAGTAGTGTATAGGGTCCCGGGTACGAACAAAGAGGACCTCTGCAGTACTCGCTTCTCTCTCAGCCCTTACCAACTCCGCCCTGCGCTCCCCGCGAACTCTGGCTATAATGGTCTGGTAATGTCCCCTCGTCGTGGCCTTGAATGCGTCCCAGACAACTGTGGGGTCAGCCGAGCCCACATTTACCACCCAGAAGTCAAGCAGCTCCGTTCTGAATTGAGAGTCTACGGCCGTGTCTGAAATCCAAAACCTCGAGAGCCTCCATATCCTGTCTACCGGGCCTAGTGAAAGGTCCAATGACAACAACAGGGGCGCGTGGTCAGAGATTCCCCTAGGGAGTATTCGTATATCTGTAACTCGTGGGAGGACCGGACTTCCCGCAAAGACTAAGTCTATACGGGAGAACGTCCTGTGAGAGGCCGAATGGCATGTGTATGCCCTAGTCTGGGGGTGTCTCCACCTCCACACATCAGTCAGGCCATACGTGTCCGCCCACTCAGTCAATCCAGGATGATGATATCCCGCAGACGCCAGTCTATCAAGATCCGGATCAGGGACTAGATTGAAATCACCCAATATTATATTGTTATCAGATGCAAATTCAGCTATCTTGCCGGTGATCTGGTTGAGCACCAGCAGTGAAGCCGGAGGAGGCAAATATAAACCCACAATGGTCCACGTTAGAGAGTATATTTTAGCATGTATGATGACATAACGACCATCAGGGTCCAGGGCCAAATCCAGGAGCCGGAAAGGAAGGGATTTCAATATCAGAATAGTGACACCCCTGGAGAAACTGGAGTGCGTGGAGTGGTAGTGATAACCCACCCACGGTTTTTTGAGGGCCAGAACTCTACTTCCTATTAAATGCGTTTCCTGGAGCACACATATATGTGGGTTGTAAGCTTTAAGGAATTGGAACACCAGGGAGCGCTTAACCGGGGAGTTCAGTCCCCTGGTGTTCCAGGAAACAATATTAAGGGAGGACATGGTTACTCAGAATGATAATAATGTTAGGGTCAATGTAGGTCATGGCTCCCGGACTGGACCCCCGGACCCATAACGGACATACCTGAAAACATTGCAATGCTGATGAGTCAATTTTTTTTAAAAAAGGAAAACAATTGTAAAACAAAAACAAAACCAAACTGAAAACAGTCCAACTTCTAATGTAAATTAAAACAGCCCCATTAGGGGAACTATCCCCACCCCCCACCCCACCCGACCCCCCCAAACTGAGGCGGGTTTCCATCCCAAACCAATTCAGCTCGCCGGCTGCAGCAAGGGGTCCGTGGAAGAGGCGAGCCCAACCCCCCCTAGATTGCAGACGGGGGGGCAAGCAGCAGTTCAAGCGGCCCTTCAAGTGTGAGAACTCCGCAAGTAGAGTGTAACAGGCTGTGGGGTATTGAAAATCAAACAGAGGAGAAGTAAATCGTATTGTGACCCCACAGTGAAGTCGATCCATCACTAAGAGAATACAGGTATGCAGGTAACATGAAGCCTCATAACTCAACAGTCTCCTAACCAAATGCTTTGGCAGGGGCATTAACTTAGAGTTTTCCTGATAGGGGATAGTCAGTTACCCCCCTCAAATCTGAACACATCATGGGGATGAACTGGGCACAACCTGTGCAACAAAACTAAGTCATCCGTGGGGCAGTTTGTATGTGAATTCAGACTTCAGGCCCAGGTTGTTACAAGTAAACAATAAAGAGGAGATTCGGTGGGTACCGATTGGTCGGTCAACGGATCTGTGGTAGGGAATCCAGCCACGCAGAGGCCTCCCTTGGTGTGGTGAAAAATCGAGTCGTCTCGCCATCCTGGACCCTCAATCGAGCAGGGAAGAGTACACTATAGCGAATGTTTCGTGCTCTTAGTGCCGCCTTAACCTGGTCAAACGATTTCCTGAGTTTTTGGGTCTCTACCGAATAGTCAGGGAAGATCATCAATTTAGTGTTTTGAAATCTTAGGTCTCCAACATTTCTGGAGGCACGAAGAACTTCATCCCTGTCTCTGAAATTAAGGAGACGGAATATGAAGGTGCGAGGAGGGGATCCAGGAGGCCCCGGCTTAGGTGGTATACGGTGTGCCCTCTCGACTGTATAGTAGGGTGACCATCGGGCTTCCGGTAGGAGGTCACGCAGCAGACCCTCCACGAAGGAGGTAGGGTTGTTCCCCTCCGCCCCCTCCGGTAAACCGACAATACGAAGATTATTGCGTCGGTTCCTGTTCTCCGCATCTTCAGCTCTGTATTCTAAGGCCTTTACTTTGGTCTGGAGCGTACGGAGTGTTGCACCATGTTCCGCCACAGTGTCTTCAGTGTTGCTCAATCTTTGTTCCGTCTCGGTAACTCGCGACCTAATTTTGTCTATATCTTGACGGATTAGACCCATATCCAGCTGAACAGCCTCTATTTTTGTTGTTAGTGTAGATTGGCATGTTGCGATGGCCGCCATGACGTCCGCCAGCCAGGGGGGACGAGAGTCATCTGGCTCCATGATGTTTATCTGTGAGGCTCTATGTGCGCTGCGTGTGATATGGGGCTCCGGAGTGGGACAGGTGGGCGTCTGAGGGAAGTCCGACTGTGGCGGAAAGGCCAACCTTTTGCCCCCTTTGCTGTATTTTGTATTAGAAGACCTGCGCCTCATTCAGATTGTCAAGGCCCCGATCTGGGCAATAATTATTGGCTGGCTGTGGGAGTCTATCGGGGGGGGGGTTCAGGGGTGTGCAGTCAGTATATTGAGATCTGTACGTGCTTCCCAGAGAGTCTACCCCCTCACCTGCAGGTTAGGTAAGATCAGGGCTGTCCTCAGGTCTCCACAGGATCAGGGCTGTCCCTAGACCTCCAGAGGCCTAAAGGGATCTTTAGTGTGGCTCTCCAAGGGTGTCAGGGGAAGAGATGATCCAAGGCCTGCTCCTCAATCCGGATAGAGACCTCCAGCAGTCCCAGGCTCCCCTCCTCCAGTTCCCCGGGGTCAGTCTCACCCTCAGCTGCCTCGGCGGCCTTAGGTCTTCAGGAGAGGCCGCGGATGCGGCCTAGCCGTTCGTGGGGCCTGTGGATGCAGTCCGAGCCGACTCCGCGGCCGTGACTAGGCCCGAGCCCCCACCCGGGGTCCGTGATGGGTTGTAATGCGTCCGGAGGTGCCTACCGCGCCAGGGGTCATCAGGATCGCGGCGCGGCCCGCCAGGCGAGGCCGCGGCTTCGGCCTAGCGTCCCGAGGTAGGCCGGAACGTCCGGCGGTCGCGATCGCGGTCCCGGATCTAAACTGTCCTCCCCCCTCAAGAGGCAGAGGGTCTGTGAGCCCCCCAGAGACAGCGGGGATGTATCTGGTGATTTTTATGAGGCAGATGGATCCGGATTAAAGCAGCGATTTGCGGAGCTCTCTGAAAAGCAGCCGCTCACTTCGCCATCTTGGCCACGCCCCCGCAGCTACATTATTTACACGTTAGTGTAGTGCGACCTCTGAACAGTGTTCAGCTAAAGCTAAAAATTAGTGTAGTGCGACCTTTGCACAGTGCTCAGCTAAAGCTACCTTTAGAAGGTTGGTGGTATTTTCCTGATCCTATCACTACCGCAGGCAGCTATTTCATTTACACATTAGTGTAGTGCGACTCTGCACAGTGTTCAGCTAAAGCTACAAATTATTGTAGTGCAATCTCTGCACATTGTTCAGCTAAAGCTACAAGTTAGTGTAGTGGGACCTCTGCACTGTGTTCAGCTAAAGCTACCTGCAGAAGGTTGGTGTTGTTTTCCTGATCCTATCACTACCGCAGGCAGCTAAATTATTTACACGTTAGTGTAATGCGACCTCTGCACAGTGTTCAGCTAAAGCTACCTGTAGAAGGTTGGTGGTGTTTTCCTGATCCTATCAATACCGCAGGAAGCTACATTACTTACACATTAGTGTGGTGTGACTCTGCACAGTTTTCAGCTAAAGCTGCAAGTTAGTGTAGTGCGATCTCTTCACAGTGTTCAGCTAAAGCTACAATTTAGTGTAGTGCGACCTCTGCACAGTGTTCAGCTAAAGCTACCTGCAAAAGATTGGTGTTGTTTTCCTGATCCTATCACTACCGCAGGCAGCTACATTATTTACACGTTATTGTAGTGCGACCTTTGCACAGTGTTCAGCTAAAGCTACAAGTTAGTGTAGTGCGACCTCTGCACAGTGTTCAGCTAAAGCTACAAGTTAGTGTAGTGCGACATCTGCACAGTGTTCAGCTAAAGATACAAGTTAGTGTAGTGCGACCTCTGCACAGTGTATAGCTAAAGCTACAAGTTAGTGTAGTGCGACCTTTGCACATTGTTTAGCTAAAGCAACAAGTTAGTGTAGTGCAATCTCTGCACAGTGTTCAGCTAAAGCTACCTGTGGAAGGTTGGTGTTGTTTTCCTTATCCTATCACTACCACAGGCAGCTAAATTTTTTACACGTTAGTGTAGTGCGACCATTGCACAGTGTTCAGCTAAAGCTACAAATTAGTGTAGTGTGACCTCTGCACAGTATTCAGCTATAGCTACAAGTTAATGAAGTGCAACCTCTGCACAGTATTCAGCTAAAGCTACAAGTTAGTGTAGTGCGACCTCTGCACAGTGTTCAGCTAAAGCTACAAGTTAGTGTAGTGCGACCTCTGCACAGTGTTCAGCTAAGGCTACAAGTTAGTGTAATTCGACCTCTGCACAGTGTTCAGCTAAAGCTACAAGTTAGTGTAATGCAACCTCTGCACAGTGTTCAGCTAAAGCAACCTGTGGAAGGTTGATTTTGTTTTCCTGATCCTATCACTACCACAGGCAGCTACTTTATTTACACGTTAGTGTAGTGCTACCTCAGCACAGTGTTCAGATAAAGCTACCTGTGGAAGGTTGGTGTTGTTTTCCTGATCCTATCACGACCACAGGCAGCTACATTATTTACACGTTAGTGTAGTGCGACCTTTGCACAGTGTTCAGCTAAAGCTACAAATTAGTGTACTGCGACCTCTGCACAGTGTTCAGCTATAGCTACAAGTTAGTGAAGTGCGACCTCTGCACAGAATTCAGCTAATGCTACAAGTTAGTGTAGTGCGGCCTCTTCACAGTGTTCAGCTAAAGCTACAAGTTAGTGTAGTGCGACCTCTGCACAGTGTTCAGCTAAGGCTACAAGTTAGTGTGATTCGACCTCTGCACAGTGTTCAGCTAAAGCTACAAGTTAGTGTAATGCAACCTCTGCACAGTGTTCAGCTAAAGCAACCTGTGGAAGGTTGATTTTGTTTTCCTGATCCTATCACTACCCCAGGCAGCTACTTTATTTACACGTTAGTGTAGTGCTACCTCAGCACAGTGTTCAGCTAAAGCTACCTGTGGAAGGTTGGTGTTGTTTTCCTGATCCTATCACGACCACAGGCAGCTACATTATTTACACGTTAGTGTAGTGCGACCTTTGCACAGTGTTCAGCTAAAGCTACAAATTAGTGTAGTGCGACCTCTGCACAGTGTTCAGCTATAGCTACAAGTTAGTGAAGTGCGATCTCTGCACAGAATTCAGCTAAAGCTACAAGTTAGTGCAGTGCGACCTCTGCACAGTGTTCAGCTAAAGCTACAAGTTAGTGTAGTGCGACCTCTGCAGTGTTCAGCTAAAGCTACCTGTAGAAGGTTGGTGGTGTTTTCCTGATCCTATCACTACCGCGGACAACTACATTATTTACACATTAGTATAGTGCGACTCAGCACAGTGTTCAGCTAAAGCTACAAGTTAGTGTAATGTGACCTCTGCACAGTGTTCAGCCAAAGCTACAAGTTAGTGTAGTGAGACCTCTGCACAGTGTTTAGCTAAAGCTACCTGTAGAAGGTTGGTGTTGTTTTCCTGATCCTATCACTACCGCAGGTTACTACATTATTTACACATTAGTGTAGTGCGACTCTGACAAGTGTTCAGCTAAAGCTACAAGTTAGTGTAGTGCGACCTCTGCACAGTGTTCAGCTAAAGCTACAAGTTAGTGTAGTGCGACCTCTGCACAGTGTTCAGCTAAAGCTACAAGTTAGTGTAGTGCGACCTCTGCACATTGTTTAGCTAAAGCTAAAAGTTAGTGTAGTGCGACCTCTGCACAGTATTCAGCCAAAGCTACACATTAGTGTAATGCGACCTCTGCACAGTGTTCAGCTAAAGCTACAAGTTAGTGTAGTGCGACCTCTGCACAGTGTTCAGCTAAAGCTACAAGTTAGTGTAGTGCGACCTCTGCACAGTGTACAGCTAAAGCTACCTGTGGAAGGTTGGTGTTGTTTTCCTGATCCTATCACTACCGCAGGCAGCTACATTATTTACACGTTAGTGTAGTGCGACCTCTGCACAGTGTTCAGCTAAAGCTAGCTGTAGAAGGTTGGTGGTGTTTTCCTGATCCTATCACTACCGCAGGCAGCTACATTATTTGCACATTAGTGTAGTGCGACTCAGGACAGTGTTCAGCTAAAGCTACAAGTTAGTGTAATGTGACCTCTGCACAGTGTTCAGCTAAAGCTTCAAGTTAGTGTACTGCGACCTCTGCACAGTGTTCAGCTAAAGCTACAAGTTAGTGTACTGCGACCTCTGCACAGTGTTCAGCTAAAGCTACAACATAGTGTAGTGCGACCTCTGCACAGTGTTCAGCTAAAGCTACAACTTAGTGTAGTGCGACCTCTGCACAGTGTTCAGCTAAAGCTACAAGTTAGTGTAGGGCGACCTCTGCACAGTGTTCAGCTAAAGCTACCTGTGGAAGGTTGATGTTGTTTTCCTGATCCTATCACTACAACAGGCAGCTACATTATTTACACGTTAGTGTAGTGCAACCACTGCACAGTGTTCAGCTAAAGCTACAAATTAGTGTAGTGCAACCTCTGCACAATGTTCAGCTATAGCTACAAGTTAGTGTAGTGCGACCTCTGCACAGAATCCAGCTAAAGCTACAAGTTAGTGTAGTGCGACTTCTGCACAGTGTTCAGCTAAAATTACAAGTTAGTGTAGTGCAACCTCTGCACAGTGTTCTGCTAAAGCTTCAAGTTAGTGTAGTGCGACCTCTGCACAGTGTTAAGCTAAAGCTACCTGCAGAAGGTTGGTGTTGTTTTCCTGATCCTATCACTACCGCAGGCAGCTACATTATTTACACGTTAGTGTAGTGCGACCTCTGCACAGTGTTCAGCTAAAGCTACAAGTTAGTGTAGTGCGACCTCTGCACAGTGTTCAGCTAAAGCTACAAGTTAGTGTAGTGCGACCTCTGCACAGTGTTCAGCTAAAGCTACAAGTTAGTGTAGTGCGACCTCTGCACAGTGTTTAGCTAAAGCTACAAGTTAGTGTAATTCGAGCTCTGCACAGTGTTCAGCTAAAGCTACAAGTTAGTGTAGTGCAACCTCTGCACAGTGTTCAGCTAAAGCTACAAGTTAGTGTAGTGCGACCTTTGCACATTGTTTAGCTAAAGCTACAAGTTAGTGTACTGCGACCTCTGCACAGTGTTCAGCTAAAGCTACCTATGGAAGGTTGGTGTTGTTTTCCTGATCCTATCACTACCACAGGCAGCTACATTATTTACACGTTAGTGTAGTGCGACCTCTGCACAGTGCTCAGCTATAGATGCAAATTAGTGTAATGCGACCTCTGCACAGTGCTCAGCTACAGATACAAGTTAGTGTAGTGCGACCTCTGCACAGTATTCAGCTAAAGCTACAAGTTAGTGTAGTGCGACCTCTGCACAGTGTTCAGCTAAAGCTACAAGTTAGTGTAGTGCGACCTCTGCACAGTGTTCAGCTAAAGCTACAAGTTAGTGTAGTGCGACCTTTGCACATTGTTTAGCTAAAGCTACAAGTTAGTGTACTGCGACCTCTGCACAGTGTTCAGCTAAAGCTACCTATGGAAGGTTGGTGTTGTTTTCCTGATCATATCACTACCACAGGCAGCTACATTATTTACACGTTAGTGTAGTGCGACCTCTGCACAGTGCTCAGCTATAGATACAAATTAGTGTAGTGCGACCTCTGCACAGTGTTCAGCTAAAGCTACAAGTTAGTGTAGTGCGACATCTGCACAGTGTTCAGCTAAAGCTACAACATAGTGTAGTGCGACCTCTGCACAGTGTTCAGCTAAAGCTACAACTTAGTGTAGTGCGACCTATGCACAGTGTTCAGCTAAAGCTACAAGTTAGTGTAGTACGACCTCTGCTCAGTGTTCAGCTAAAGCTTCCTGTGGAAGGTTGATGTTGTTTTCTTGATACTATCACTACAACATTCACCTACATTATTTACACGTTAGTATAGTGTGACCTTTGCACAGTGTTCAGCTAAAGCTACCTGTAGAAGGTTGGTGGTGTTTTCCTGATCCTATCACTACCGCAGACAACTACATTATTTACACATTAGTGTAGTGCGACTCTGCACTGTGTTCAGCAAAAGTTACAAGTTAGTGTAATGCGACCTCTGCACAGTGTTCAGCTAAAGCTACCTGTGGAAGGTTGGTGTTGTTTTCCTGATCCTATCACTAGCACAGGCAGCTACATTATTTACACGTTAGTTTAGTGTGATCTCTGCACAGTGTTCAGCTAAAGCTACAAATTAGTGTAGTGCAACCTCTGCACAGTGTTCAGCTATAGCTATAAGTTAGTGTAGTGCGACCTCTGCACAGTATTCAGCTAAAGCTACAAGTTAGTGTAGTGCGACCTCTGTACAGTGTTCAGCTAAAGCTACAAGTTAGTGTAATGCAACCTCTTAATAGTGTTCAGCTAAAGCTATAAGTTAGTGTAGTGCGACCTCTGTACAGTGTTCAGCTAAAGCTACAAGTTAGTGTTGTGCAACTTCTGCACATTGTTCAGCTAAAGCTACAAGTTAGTGTAGTGCGACCTCTGCACAGTGTTCAGCTAAAGCTACCTGTGGAAGGTTGATGTTGTTTTCCTGATCCTATCACTACCACAGGCAGCTACATTATTTACACGTTAGTGTAGTGCGACTCTGCACAGTGTTCATCTAAAGCTACAAGTTAGTGTAATGCGACCTCTGCACAGTGTTCAGCTAAAGCTTCAAGTTAGTGTAATGGGACCTCTGCACATTGTTTAGCTAAAGCTACAAGTTAATGTAGTGCAACCTCTGCACAGTGTTCAGCTAAAGCTACAAGTTAGTGTAGTGCGACATCTGCACAGTGTTCAGCTAAAGCTACAACATAGTGTAGTGCGACCTCTGCACAGTGTTCAGCTAAAGCTACAACTTAGTGTAGTGCGACCTCTGCACAGTGTTCAGCTAAAGCTACAAGTTAGTGTAGTGCGACCTCTGCTCAGTGTTCAGCTAAAGCTTCCTGTGGAAGGTTGATGTTGTTTTCTTCATCCTATCACTACAACAGGCACCTACGTTATTTACACGTTAGTGTAGTGTGACCTCTGCACAGTGTTCAGCTAAAGTTACCTGTAGAAGGTTGGTGGTGTTTTCCTGATCCTATCACTACCGCAGACAACTACATTATTTACACATTAGTGTAGTGCGACTCTGCACAGTGTTCAGCAAAAGCTACAAGTTAGTGTAATGCGACCTCTGCACAGTGTTCAGCTAAAGCTACAAGTTAGTGTAGTGCGACCTCTTCACATTGTTTAGATAAAGCTACACGTTAGTGTAGTGCGACCTCTGCACAGTGTTAAGCCAAAGCTACCTGTAGAAGGTTGGTGGTGTTTTCCTTATTGTATCACTAGCACAGACAGCTACATTATTTACACATTAGTGTAGTGCAACTCTGCACAGTGTTCAGCTAAAGCTACAAGTTAGTGTAATGCGACCTCTGCACAGTGTTCAGCTAAAGCTACGAGTTAGTGTAGTGCGACCTCTGCACAGTTTTCAGCTAAAGCTTCAAGTTAATGTAGTGCGACCTCTGCACATTGTTTAGCTAAAGCTACAAGTTAGTGTAGAGCGACCTCTGCACAGTGTTCAGCTAAAGCTACAAGTTAGTGTAGTGCGACCTCTGCACAGTGTTCAGCTAAAGATACAAGTTAGTGTAATGCGACCTCTTCACAGTGTTCAGCTAAAGCTACAAGTTAGTGTAGTGCGACCTCTGCACAGTGTTCAGCTAAAGCTACAAGTTAGTGTAGTGCGACCTCTGCACAGTGTTTAGCTAAGGCTACAAGTTAGTGTAATGCGACCTCTGCACAGTGTTCAGCTAAAGATACAAGTTAGTGTAGTGCGACCTCTGCACAGTGTTCAGCTAAAGCTACAAACTGGTGTAGTGCGACCTCTGCACAGTGTTCAGCTAAAGCTACAAGTTAGTGTCGTGCGACCTCTGCACAGTGTTCAGCTAAAGCTACAAGTTAGTGTAGTGCGACCTTTGCACATTGTTTAGCTAAAGCTACAAGTTAGTGTTGTGCGACCTCTGCACAGTGTTCAGCTAAAGCTACCTATGGAAGGTTGGTGTTCTTTTCCTGATCCTATCACTAGCACAGGAAGCTACATTAATTACACGTTAGTGTAGTGCGACCTCTGCACAGTGTTCAGCTAAAGCAACCTGTAGAAGGTTGGTGTTGTTTTCCTGATCCAATCACTACCGCAGGCAGCTACATTATTTACACGTTAGTGTAGTGCGACCCCTTTGCACAGTGTTCAGCTAAAGCTACAACTTAGTGTAGTGAGACCTCTGCACAGTGTTCAGCTAAAGCTACAACTTAGTGTAGTGCGACCTATGCACAGTGTTCAGCTAAAGCTACAAGTTAGTGTAGTGCGACCTCTGCTCAGTGTTCAGCTAATGCTTCCTGTGGAAGGTTGATGTTGTTTTCTTGATACTATCACTACAACATTCACCTACATTATTTACACGTTAGTATAGTGTGACCTTTGCACAGTGTTCAGCTAAAGCTACCTGTAGAAGGTTGGTGGTGTTTTCCTGATCCTATCACTACCGCAGACAACTACATTATTTACACATTAGTGTAGTGCGACTCTGCACTGTGTTCAGCAAAAGCTACAAGTTAGTGTAATGCGACCTCTGCACAGTGTTCAGCTAAAGCTACCTGTGGAAGGTTGGTGTTGTTTTCCTGATCCTATCACTAGCACAGGCAGCTACATTATTTACACGTTAGTGTAGTATGATCTCTGCACAGTGTTCAGCTAAAGCTACAAATTAGTGTAGTGCGACCTCTGCACAGTATTCAGCTAAAGCTACAAGTTAGTGTAGTGCAACCTCTTAATAGTGTTCAGCTAAAGCTATAAGTTAGTGTAGTGCGACCTCTGTACAGTGTTCAGCTAAAGCTACAAGTTAGTGTTGTGCAACTTCTGCACATTGTTCAGCTAAAGCTACAAGTTAGTGTAGTGCGACCTCTGCACAGTGTTCAGCTAAAGCTACCTGTGGAAGGTTGATGTTGTTTTCCTGATCCTATCACTACCACAGGCAGCTACATTATTTACACGTTAGTGTAGTGCGATTCTGCACAGTGTTCATCTAAAGCTACAAGTTAGTGTAATGCCACCTCTGCACAGTGTTCAGCTAAAGCTACAAGTTAGTGTAGTGCGACCTCTGCACAGTGTTCAGCTAAAGCTTCAAGTTAGTGTAATGGGACCTCTGCACATTGTTTAGCTAAAGCTACAAGTTAATGTAGTGCGACATCTGCACAGTGTTCAGCTAAAGCTACAACATAGTGTAGTGCGACCTCTGCACAGTGTTCAGCTAAAGCTACAACATAGTGTAGTGCGACCTCTGCACAGTGTTCAGCTAAAGCTACAAGTTAGTGTAGTGCGACCTCTGCTCAGTGTTCAGCTAAAGCTTCCTGTGGAAGGTTGATGTTGTTTTCTTGATCCTATCACTACAACAGGCACCTACGTTATTTACACGTTAGTGTAGTGTGACCTCTGCACAGTGTTCAGCTAAAGCTACCTGTAGAAGGTTGGTGGTGTTTTCCTGATCCTATCACTACCGCAGACAACTACATTATTTACACATTAGTGTAGTGCGACTCTGCACAGTGTTCAGCAAAAGCTACAAGTTAGTGTAATGCGACCTCTGCACAGTGTTCAGCTAAAGCTACAAGTTAGTGTAGTGCGACCTCTTCACATTGTTTAGATAAAGCTACACGTTAGTGTAGTGCGACCTCTGCACAGTGTTAAGCCAAAGCTACCTGTAGAAGGTTGGTGGTGTTTTCCTTATTGTATCACTACCACAGACAGCTACATTATTTACACATTAGTGTAGTGCAACTCTGCACAGTGTTCAGCTAAAGCTACAAGTTAGTGTAATGCGACCTCTGCACAGTGTTCAGCTAAAGCTACGAGTTAGTGTAGTGCGACCTCTGCACAGTTTTCAGCTAAAGCTTCAAGTTAATGTAGTGCGACCTCTGCACATTGTTTAGCTAAAGCTACAAGTTAGTGTAGAGCGACCTCTGCACAGTGTTCAGCTAAAGCTACAAGTTAGTGTAGTGCGACCTCTGCACAGTGTTCAGCTAAAGATACAAGTTAGTGTAATGCGACCTCTTCACAGTGTTCAGCTAAAGCTACAAGTTAGTGTAGTGCGACCTCTGCACAGTGTTCAGCTAAAGCTACAAGTTAGTGTAGTGCGACCTCTGCACAGTGTTTAGCTAAGGCTACAAGTTAGTGTAATGCGACCTCTGCACAGTGTTCAGCTAAAGCTACAAACTGGTGTAGTGCGACCTCTGCACAGTGTTCAGCTAAAGCTACAAGTTAGTGTCGTGCGACCTCTGCACAGTGTTCAGCTAAAGCTACAAGTTAGTGTAGTGCGACCTTTGCACATTGTTTAGCTAAAGCTACAAGTTAGTGTTGTGCGACCTCTGCACAGTGTTCAGCTAAAGCTACCTATGGAAGGTTGGTGTTCTTTTCCTGATCCTATCACTAGCACAGGCAGCTACATTATTTACACGTTAGTGTAGTGCGACCTCTGCACAGTGTTCAGCTAAAGCAACCTGTAGAAGGTTGGTGTTGTTTTCCTGATCCAATCACTACCGCAGGCAGCTACATTATTTACACGTTAGTGTAGTGTGACCCCTTTGCACAGTGTTCAGCTAAAGCTACAACTTAGTGTAGTGAGACCTCTGCACAGTGTTCAGCTAAAGCTACCTGTAGAAGGTTGGTGGTGTTTTCCTGATCCTATCACTACCACAGACAACTACATTATTTACACATTATTGTAGTGCGACTCTGCACAGTGTTCAGCTAAAGCTACAAGTTAGTGTAATGCGACCTCTGCACAGTGTTCAGCTAAAGCTACAAGTTAGTGTAGTGCGACCTCTGCACAGTGTTCAGCTAAAGCTACAAGTTAGTGTAGTGCGATCTCTGCAAAGTGTTGAGCTAAAGCTACCTGCAGAAGGTTGATGTTGTTTTCCTGATCCTATCACTACAGCAGGCAGCTACATTATTTACATGTTAGTGTAGTGCGACCCCTTTGCACAGTGTTCAGCTAAAGCTACAAGTTAGTAAAGTGCGACCTCTGCACAGTGTTCAGCTAAAGCTACAAATTACAATAGTGCGACCTCTGCACAGTGTTCAGCTAAAGCTACCTGTAGAATGTTGGTGTTGTTTTCCTGATCCTATCACTACCGCAGGCAGCTACATTATTTACACGTTAGTGTAGTGCGACCTCTGCACAGTGCTCAGCTAAAGCTACCTTTAGAAGGTTGGTGGTATTTTCCTGATCCTATCACTACCGCAGGCAGATATTTCATTTACACATTAGTGTAGTGCGACTCTGCACAGTGTTCAGCTAAAGCTACAAATTATTGTAGTGCAATCTCTGCACATTGTTCAGCTAAAGCTACAAGTTAGTGTAGTGGGACCTCTGCACAGTGTTCAGCTAAAGCTACCTGCAGAAGGTTGGTGTTGTTTTCCTGATCCTATCACTACCGCAGGCAGCTACATTATTTACATGTTAGTGTAATGCGACCTCTGCACAGTGTTCAGCTAAAGCTACCTGTAGAAGGTTGGTGGTGTTTTCCTGATCCTATCAATACCGCAGGAAGCTACATTACTTACACATTAGTGTGGTGACACTCTGCACAGTGTTCAGCTAAAGCTGCAAGTTAGTGTAGTGCGATCTCTTCACAGTGTTCAGCTAAAGCTACAAGTTAGTGTAGTGCGACCTCTGCACAGTGTTCAGCTAAAGCTACCTGCAAAAGGTTGGTGTTGTTTTTCTGATCCTATCACTACCGCAGGCAGTTACATTATTTACACGTTAGTGTAGTGCGACCTTTGCACAGTGTTCAGCTAAAGCTACAAGTTAGTGTAGTGCGACCTCTGCACAGTGTTCAGCTAAAGCTACAAGTTAGTGTAGTGCGACCTCTGCACAGTGTTCAGCTAAAGATACAAGTTAGTGTAGTGCGACCTCTGCACAGTGTATAGCTAAAGCTACAAGTTAGTGTAGTGCGACCTTTGCACATTGTTTAGCTAAAGCTACAAGTTAGTGTAGTGCAATCTCTGCACAGTGTTCAGCTAAAGCTACCTGTGGAAGGTTGGTGTTGTTTTCCTGATCCTATCACTACCACAGGCAGCTAAATTTTTTACACGTTAGTGTAGTGCGACCATTGAACAGTGTTCAGCTAAAGCAACCTGTAGAAGGTTGGTGTTGTTTTCCTGATCCAATCACTACCGCAGGCAGCTACATTATTTATACGTTAGTGTAGTGCGACCCATTTGCACAGTGTTCAGCTAAAGCTACAACTTAGTGTAGTGAGACCTCTGCACAGTGTTCAGCTAAAGTTACCTGTAGAAGGTTGGTGGTGTTTTCCTGATCCTATCACTACCGCAGACAACTACATTATTTACACATTATTGTAGTGCGACTCTGCACAGTGTTCAGCTAAAGCTACAAGTTAGTGTAATGCGACCTCTGCACAGTGTTCAGCTAAAGCTACAAGATAGTGTAGTGCGACCTCAGCACAGTGTTCAGCTAAAGCTACAAGTTAGTGTAGTGCGATCTCTGCACAGTGTTCAGCTAAAGCTACCTGCAGAAGGTTGGTGTTGTTTTCCTGATCCTATCACTACAGCAGGCAGCTACATTATTTACATGTTAGTGTAGTGCGACCCCTTTGCACAGTGTTCAGCTAAAGCTACAAGTTAGTAAAGTGCGACCTCTGCACAGTGTTCAGCTAAAGCTACAAATTACTATAGTGCGACCTCTGCACAGTGTTCAGCTAAAGGTACCTGTAGAATGTTGGTGTTGTTTTCCTGATCCTATCACTACCGCAGGCAGCTACATTATTTACACGTTAGTGTAGTGCGACCTCTGCACAGTGCTCAGCTAAAGCTACCTTTAGAAGGTTGGTGGTATTTTCCTGATCCTATCACTACCGCAGGCAGCTATTTCATTTACACATTAGTGTAGTGCGACTCTGCACAGTGTTCAGCTAAAGCTACAAATTATTGTAGTGCAATCTCTGCACATTGTTCAGCTAAAGCTACAAGTTAGTGTAGTGGGACCTCTGCACAGTGTTCAGCTAAAGCTACCTGCAGAAGGTTGGTGTTGTTTTCCTGATCCTATCACTACCGCAGGCAGCTACATTATTTACACGTTAGTGTAATGCGACCTCTGCACAGTGTTCAGCTAAAGCTACCTGTAGAAGGTTGGTGGTGTTTTCCTGATCCTATCAATACCGCAGGAAGCTACATTACTTACACATTAGTGTGGTGTGACTCTGCACAGTGTTCAGCTAAAGCTGCAAGTTAGTGTAGTGCGATCTCTTCACAGTGTTCAGCTAAAGCTACAAGTTAGTGTAGTGCGACCTCTGCACAGTGTTCAGCTAAAGCTACCTGCAAAAGGTTGGTGTTGTTTTTCTGATCCTATCACTACCGCAGGCAGCTACATTATTTACACGTTAGTGTAGTGCGACCTTTGCACAGTGTTCAGCTAAAGCTTCAAGTTAGTGTAGTGCGACCTCTGCACAGTGTTCAGCTAAAGCTACAAGTTAGTGTAGTGCGACCTCTGCACAGTGTTCAGCTAAAGATACAAGTTAGTGTAGTGCGACCTCTGCACAGTGTATAGCTAAAGCTACAAGTTAGTGTAGTGCGACCTTTGCACATTGTTTAGCTAAAGCTACAAGTTAGTGTAGTGCAATCTCTGCACAGTGTTCAGCTAAAGCTACCTGTGGAAGGTTGGTGTTGTTTTCCTGATCCTATTACTACCACAGGCAGCTAAATTTTTTACACGTTAGTGTAGTGCGACCATTGAACAGTGTTAAGCTAAAGCAACCTGTAGAAGGTTGGTGTTGTTTTCCTGATCCAATCACTACCGCAGGCAGCTACATTATTTACACGTTAGTGTAGTGCGACCCCTTTGCACAGTGTTCAGCTAAAGCTACAACTTAGTGTAGTGAGACCTCTGCACAGTGTTCAGCTAAAGCTACCTGTAGAAGGTTGGTGGTGTTTTCCTGATCCTATCACTACCGCAGACAACTACATTATTTACACATTATTGTAGTGCGACTCTGCACAGTGTTCAGCTAAAGCTACAAGATAGTGTAGTGCGACCTCTGCACAGTGTTCAGCTAAAGCTACAAGTTAGTGTAGTGCGATCTCTGCACAGTGTTCAGCTAAAGCTACCTGCAGAAGGTTGGTGTTGTTTTCCTGATCCTATCACTACAGCAGGCAGCTACATTATTTACATGTTAGTGTAGTGCGACCCCTTTGCACAGTGTTCAGCTAAAGCTATAAGTTAGTAAAGTGCGACCTCTGCACAGTGTTCAGCTAAAGCTACAAATTACTATAGTGCGACCTCTGCACAGTGTTCAGCTAAAGCTACCTGTAGAATGTTGGTGTTGTTTTCCTGATCCTATCACTACCGCAGGCAGCTACATTATTTACACGTTAGTGTAGTGCGACCTCTGCACAGTGCTCAGCTAAAGCTACCTTTAGAAGGTTGGTGGTATTTTCCTGATCCTATCACTACCGCAGGCAGCTATTTCATTTACACATTAGTGTAGTGCGACTCTGCACAGTGTTCAGCTAAAGCTACAAATTATTGTAGTGCAATCTCTGCACATTGTTCAGCTAAAGCTACAAGTTAGTGTACTGGGACCTCTACACAGTGTTCAGCTAAAGCTACCTGCAGACGGTTGGTGTTGTTTTCCTGATCCTATCACTACCGCAGGCAGCTACATTATCTACACGTTAGTGTAGTGCGACCTCTGCACAGTGCTCAGCTAAAGCTACCTTTAGAAGGTTGGTGGTATTTTCCTGATCCTATCACTACCGCAGGCAGCTATTTCATTTACACATTAGTGTAGTGCGACTCTGCACAGTGTTCAGCTAAAGCTACAAATTATTGTAGTGCAATCTCTGCACATTGTTCAGCTAAAGCTACAAGTTAGTGTAGTGGGACCTCTGCACAGTGTTCAGCTAAAGCTACCTGCAGAAGGTTGGTGTTGTTTTCCTGATCCTATCACTACCGCAGGCAGCTACATTATTTACACGTTAGTGTAATGCGACCTCTGCACAGTGTTCAGCTAAAGCTACCTGTAGAAGGTTGGTGGTGTTTTCCTGATCCTATCAATACCGCAGGAAGCTACATTACTTACACATTAGTGTGGTGTGACTCTGCACAGTGTTCAGCTAAAGCTGCAAGTTAGTGTAGTGCGATCTCTTCACAGTGTTCAGCTAAAGCTACAAGTTAGTGTAGTGCGACCTCTGCACAGTGTTCAGCTAAAGCTACCTGCAAAAGGTTGGTGTTGTTTTTCTGATCCTATCACTACCGCAGGCAGCTACATTATTTACACGTTAGTGTAGTGCGACCTTTGCACAGTGTTCAGCTAAAGCTACAAGTTAGTGTAGTGCGACCTCTGCACAGTGTTCAGCTAAAGCTACAAGTTAGTGTAGTGCGACCTCTGCACAGTGTTCAGCTAAAGATACAAGTTAGTGTAGTGCGACCTCTGCACAGTGTATAGCTAAAGCTACAAGTTAGTGTAGTGCGACCTTTGCACATTGTTTAGCTAAAGCTACAAGTTAGTGTAGTGCAATCTCTGCACAGTGTTCAGCTAAAGCTACCTGTGGAAGGTTGGTGTTGTTTTCCTGATCCTATCACTACCACAGGCAGCTAAATTTTTTACACGTTAGTGTAGTGCGACCATTGAACAGTGTTCAGCTAAAGCTACAAATTAGTGTAGTGTGACCTCTGCACAGTATTCAGCTGTAGCTACAAGTTAATGAAGTGCGACCTCTGCACAGTATTCAGCTAAAGCTACAAGTTAGTGTAGTGCGACCTCTGCACAGTGTTCAGCTAAGGCTACAAGTTAGTGTAATTCGACCTCTGCACAGTGTTCAGCTAAAGCTACAAGTTAGTGTAGTGCGACCTCTGCACAGTGTTCAGCTAAAGCTACAAGTTAGTGTAGTGCGACCTTTGCACATTGTTTAGCTAAAGCTACAAGTTAGTGTAGTGCGACCTCTGCACAGTGTTCAGCTAAAGCTACCTATGGAAGGTTGGTGTTGTTTTCCTGATCCTATCACTACCACAGGCAGCTACATTATTTACACATTAGTGTAGTGCGACCTCTGCACAGTGTTCAGCTAAAGCTACAAATTAGTGTAGTGCGACCTCTGCACAGTGCTCAGCTATAGCTACAAGTTTGTGTAGTGCAACCTCTGCACAGTATTCAGCTAAAGCTACAAGTTAGTGTAGTGCGACCTCTGCACAGTGTTCAGCTAAAGCTACAAGTTAGTGTAGTGCGACCTCTGCACAGTGTTCAGCTAAAGCTACAAGTTAGTGTAGTGCGACCTCTGCACATTGTTCAGCTAAAGCTACAAGTTAGTGTAGTTCGACCTCTGCACAGGGTTCAGCTAAATCTACAAGTTAGTGTAGTGCGACCTCTGCACATTGTTCAGCTAAAGCTACAAGTTAGTGTAGTGCGACCTCTGCACAGTGTTCAGCTAAAGCTACAAGTTAGTGTGGTGCGACCTCTGCACAGTGTTCAGCTAAAGCTACAAGTTAGTGTAGTGCAACCTCTGCACAGTGTTCAGCTAAAGCTACCTGTGGAAGGTTGCTGTTGTTTTCCTGATCCTATCACTACCACAGGCAGCTACATTATTTACACGTTAGTGTAGTGCGACCTCTGCACAGTGTTCAGCTAAAGTTACCTGTAGAAGGTTGTTGGTGTTTTCCTGATCCTATCACTACCGCAGACAACTACATTATTTACACATTACTGTAGTGCGACTCGGCACAGTGTTCAGCTAAAGCTACAAGTTTGTGTAATGCGACCTCTGCATAGTGTTCAGCTAAAGCTACAAGTTAGTGTAGTGCGACCTCTGCATAGTGTTCAGCTAAAGCTACCTGTAGAAGGTTGGTGTTGTTTTCCTGATCCTATCACTACCACAGGCAGCTACATTATTTACACGTTAGTGTAGTGCGACCTCTGAACAGTGTTCAGCTAAAGCTACAAATTAGTGTAGTGCGACCTTTGCACAGTGCTCAGCTAAAGCTACCTTTAGAAGGTTGGTGGTATTTTCCTGACCCTATCACTACCGCAGGCAGCTATTTCATTTACACATTAGTGTAGTGCGACTCTGCACAGTGTTCAGCTAAAGCTACAAATTATTGTAGTGCAATCTCTGCACATTGTTCAGCTAAAGCTACAAGTTAGTGGAGTGGGACCTCTGCACTGTGTTCAGCTAAAGCTACCTGCAGAAGGTTGGTGTTGTTTTCCTGATCCTATCAACTACCGCAGGCAGCTACATTATTTACACGTTAGTGTAATGCGACCTCTGCACAGTGTTCAGCTAAAGCTACCTGTAGAAGGTTGGTGGTGTTTTCCTGATCCTATCAATACCACAGGAAGCTACATTACTTACACATTAGTGTGGTGTGACTCTGCACAGTGTTCAGCTAAAGCTGCAAGTTAGTGTAGTGCGATCTCTTCACAGTGTTCAGCTAAAGCTACAATTTAGTGTAGTGCGACCTCTGCACAGTGTTCAGCTAAAGCTACCTGCAAAAGGTTGGTGTTGTTTTCCTGATCCTATCACTACCGCAGGCAGCTACATTATTTACACGTTATTGTAGTGCGACTCTGCACAGTGTTCAGCTAAAGCTACAAATTATTGTAGTGCAATCTCTGCACATTGTTCAGCTAAAGCTACAAGTTAGTGGAGTGGGACGTCTGCACAGTGTTCAGCTAAAGATACAAGTTAGTGTAGTGCGACCTCTGCACATTGTATAGCTAAAGCTACAAGTTAGTGTAGTGCGACCTTTGCACATTGTTTAGCTAAAGCTACAAGTTAGTGTAGTGCAATCTCTGCACAGTGTTCAGCTAAAGCTACCTGTGGAAGGTTGGTGTTGTTTTCCTGATCCTATCACTACCACAGGCAGCTAAATTTTTTACACGTTAGTGTAGTGCGACCATTGCACAGTGTTCAGCTAAAGCTACAAATTAGTGTAGTGTGACCTCTGCACAGTATTCAGCTATAGCTACAAGTTAATGAAGTGCGACCTCTGCACAGTATTCAGCTAAAGCTACAAGTTAGTGTAGTGCGACCTCTGCACAGTGTTCAGCTAAAGCTACAAGTTAGTGTAGTGCGACCTCTGCACAGTGTTCAGCTAAGGCTACAAGTTAGTGTAATTCGAGCTCTGCACAGTGTTCAGCTAAAGCTACAAGTTAGTGTAGTGCAACCTCTGCACAGTGTTCAGCTAAAGCTACAAGTTAGTGTAGTGCGACCTCTGCACAGTGTTAAGCTAAAGCTACCTGCAGAAGGTTGGTGTTGTTTTCCTGATCCTATCACTACCGCAGGCAGCTACATTATTTACACGTTAGTGTAGTGCGACCTCTGCACAGTGTTCAGCTAAAGCTACAAGTTAGTGTAGTGCGACCTCTGCACAGTGTTCAGCTAAAGCTACAAGTTAGTGTAGTGCGACCTCTGCACAGTGTTCAGCTAAAGCTACAAGTTAGTGTAGTGCGACCTCTGCACAGTGTTTAGCTAAAGCTACAAGTTAGTGTAATTCGAGCTCTGCACAGTGTTCAGCTAAAGCTACAAGTTAGTGTAGTGCAACCTCTGCACAGTGTTCAGCTAAAGCTACAAGTTAGTGTAGTGCGACCTTTGCACATTGTTTAGCTAAAGCTACAAGTTAGTGTACTGCGACCTCTGCACAGTGTTCAGCTAAAGCTACCTATGGAAGGTTGGTGTTGTTTTCCTGATCCTATCACTACCACAGGCAGCTACATTATTTACACGTTAGTGTAGTGCGACCTCTGCACAGTGCTCAGCTATAGATGCAAATTAGTGTAATGCGACCTCTGCACAGTGCTCAGCTACAGATACAAGTTAGTGTAGTGCGACCTCTGCACAGTATTCAGCTAAAGCTACAAGTTAGTGTAGTGCGACCTCTGCACAGTGTTCAGCTAAAGCTACAAGTTAGTGTAGTGCGACCTCTGCACAGTGTTCAGCTAAAGCTACAAGTTAGTGTAGTGCGACCTTTGCACATTGTTTAGCTAAAGCTACAAGTTAGTGTACTGCGACCTCTGCACAGTGTTCAGCTAAAGCTACCTATGGAAGGTTGGTGTTGTTTTCCTGATCATATCACTACCACAGGCAGCTACATTATTTACACGTTAGTGTAGTGCGACCTCTGCACAGTGCTCAGCTATAGATACAAATTAGTGTAGTGCGACCTCTGCACAGTGTTCAGCTAAAGCTACAAGTTAGTGTAGTGCGACATCTGCACAGTGTTCAGCTAAAGCTACAACATAGTGTAGTGCGACCTCTGCACAGTGTTCAGCTAAAGCTACAACTTAGTGTAGTGCGACCTATGCACAGTGTTCAGCTAAAGCTACAAGTTAGTGTAGTACGACCTCTGCTCAGTGTTCAGCTAAAGCTTCCTGTGGAAGGTTGATGTTGTTTTCTTGATACTATCACTACAACATTCACCTACATTATTTACACGTTAGTATAGTGTGACCTTTGCACAGTGTTCAGCTAAAGCTACCTGTAGAAGGTTGGTGGTGTTTTCCTGATCCTATCACTACCGCAGACAACTACATTATTTACACATTAGTGTAGTGCGACTCTGCACTGTGTTCAGCAAAAGTTACAAGTTAGTAGAATGCGACCTCTGCACAGTGTTCAGCTAAAGCTACCTGTGGAAGGTTGGTGTTGTTTTCCTGATCCTATCACTAGCACAGGCAGCTACATTATTTACACGTTAGTTTAGTGTGATCTCTGCACAGTGTTCAGCTAAAGCTACAAATTAGTGTAGTGCAACCTCTGCACAGTGTTCAGCTATAGCTATAAGTTAGTGTAGTGCGACCTCTGCACAGTATTCAGCTAAAGCTACAAGTTAGTGTAGTGCGACCTCTGTACAGTGTTCAGCTAAAGCTACAAGTTAGTGTAATGCAACCTCTTAATAGTGTTCAGCTAAAGCTATAAGTTAGTGTAGTGCGACCTCTGTACAGTGTTCAGCTAAAGCTACAAGTTAGTGTTGTGCAACTTCTGCACATTGTTCAGCTAAAGCTACAAGTTAGTGTAGTGCGACCTCTGCACAGTGTTCAGCTAAAGCTACCTGTGGAAGGTTGATGTTGTTTTCCTGATCCTATCACTACCACAGGCAGCTACATTATTTACACGTTAGTGTAGTGCGACTCTGCACAGTGTTCATCTAAAGCTACAAGTTAGTGTAATGCGACCTCTGCACAGTGTTCAGCTAAAGCTTCAAGTTAGTGTAATGGGACCTCTGCACATTGTTTAGCTAAAGCTACAAGTTAATGTAGTGCAACCTCTGCACAGTGTTCAGCTAAAGCTACAAGTTAGTGTAGTGCGACATCTGCACAGTGTTCAGCTAAAGCTACAACATAGTGTAGTGCGACCTCTGCACAGTGTTCAGCTTAAGCTACAACTTAGTGTAGTGCGACCTCTGCACAGTGTTCAGCTAAAGCTACAAGTTAGTGTAGTGCGACCTCTGCTCAGTGTTCAGCTAAAGCTTCCTGTGGAAGGTTGATGTTGTTTTCTTCATCCTATCACTACAACAGGCACCTACGTTATTTACACGTTAGTGTAGTGTGACCTCTGCACAGTGTTCAGCTAAAGTTACCTGTAGAAGGTTGGTGGTGTTTTCCTGATCCTATCACTACCGCAGACAACTACATTATTTACACATTAGTGTAGTGCGACTCTGCACAGTGTTCAGCAAAAGCTACAAGTTAGTGTAATGCGACCTCTGCACAGTGTTCAGCTAAAGCTACAAGTTAGTGTAGTGCGACCTCTTCACATTGTTTAGATAAAGCTACACGTTAGTGTAGTGCGACCTCTGCACAGTGTTAAGCCAAAGCTACCTGTAGAAGGTTGGTGGTGTTTTCCTTATTGTATCACTAGCACAGACAGCTACATTATTTACACATTAGTGTAGTGCAACTCTGCACAGTGTTCAGCTAAAGCTACAAGTTAGTGTAATGCGACCTCTGCACAGTGTTCAGCTAAAGCTACGAGTTAGTGTAGTGCGACCTCTGCACAGTTTTCAGCTAAAGCTTCAAGTTAATGTAGTGCGACCTCTGCACATTGTTTAGCTAAAGCTACAAGTTAGTGTAGAGCGACCTCTGCACAGTGTTCAGCTAAAGCTACAAGTTAGTGTAGTGCGACCTCTGCACAGTGTTCAGCTAAAGATACAAGTTAGTGTAATGCGAC
>JBBGZY010002401.1:0-33535 GCA_037952925.1 Lithobates clamitans
AACATCACCTATGGAGATTTTTAAAGTACCAAAGTTTGTCACTGTTCCATGAGCGTGCGCAATTTTGAAGCGCGACATGTTGGGTATCAATTTACTTGGCATAACATAGAAAAAAAAAAAAAAAATTGGGCTAACTTTGTTTTTCTTACTTATTAATTCAAAAAAACAAAACAAAAAAAAAACAAAACAAAGTGCAAGGTTGCTGCACAAATACTGTGTAACAAAGTACTGCAATTATCTTTTATTCTCTAGGGTTTCTGCTAAAAAGGAGATCTAGAGATATCTCTATATCTATCTATACACACACACACATATATACATATATATATATATATATATATATATATATATATATATATACACATATATATATATATATATATATATATACACATACATATACATATATATATATATATATATATACACATACATATACATATATATATATATATATATATATATATATACACACATACATATACATATATATATATATATATATATATATATATATATATATATACATATATACACACACACATATATATATATATACATATATACAAACACACACACACACACACACATATATACATATACATACATATACACACACACACACATATATACATATATATATTTTTGGGGGTTTTAAAGCTGGAGTCCGGCGACCAATCTTTTTTTTTTAGGTCATTGAGACACTTTGCTAATCCAAAAAATAATACTCAGTTTGGGTGTAATATTTCCGCCTCTGTCTGTTTTCGTACTTAAGAATAACTTATAAAATGTGATGCTGGCTGTTTCCATCTTCCTTGTGGGCATGTGAAGCCCACAAGCATTGATTTCCTGGATGCGGTGAATGCTGTTCATTCACAGCTTGTTCACACGCATGATCATTGTTTCCACACTGAATCTTGGGAAACCTGACACTAATCTCCCAGAAGACAGTGCGGCGCCGGGGAAAGGCAATAAACACTCCCATGGGAGGAGAGACAGGAAGTGCCACAATAAAGTACAATATAAAAGGTAATTACAGCGATAAAAAAAATTTAGTGCGGCATTTGAACATCTATGCAATTAAGTGAAGGGGGTAAGATTAAGTTAAAAATTTGAGTGGAACCCCGCTTTAAGTAATTTTCTAGCAACAAAATACTGATTTTAACTTGTAAAACAAGTGTTAGAAACATGTTTGGTCCTTAAGTGGTTCAACAATCCCATTTTGTTGCTTTACAGCCTGAAACGAAGACCGACAGCTTTATCCAGCTGTATTTGCTCCGTTATAATGGTCTTCTATCTTTCACTTGGATGTTATAAGTAAATACAGCGTCCTTTCTTCCCTTCTAAGAAGCAGAGTAGTAGATCTGCTCATTTATACTTCATCTTATTGGTATAAAAATAAAGTTAAATCACCAAATATAGGAAACAAACCCCCCCCCCCCCCCCCCACACACACTTACGTTGAAATATAGCTTTAAATATTTGATATTCGTCTACGGGGTTATCCTCGTCATCAATAATAGTCGTATAACCTTCTAACGCCGTCTCCTCCGCATCATCTTCCTCCCAGTCTTCATCATCGCCATCCTCTCCGGCTTGTTTCGCCAACATCTCCAGATATTCCTGTCCCTCCTCATCAATGTCATCTTCATCGCTGCCCAGCTCTGCGGAGAAACTACAATGATTAAAAAAAACACCCCAATTGTGCCCAACACACACCCTTTATATTGTCTGGCCACTAGGAGGCATCCTTCCTTGGCACCCATAGAAAAACTTGGCTTAAAAAATAAATAAATTAAAAAACAAAACAAAAAAAAAAAAAAAAACATTTTATTGTACCAGTCTGGCCCAAATGAACCATTAAATTGCACTAACAGATGCGCTGCATTAGCCTCGGCTACATACAGTATACGGCCCCCTTCTCACTCCTGGAACAAGATAGAGCGTGAATGAATACAAGGCTACCTCTGAATGAGGGAGGAGCAGGTGGATGACATCATGACCTCTGTCTCAGCCAATCAGTAGGATGGGGTATGGAGGTTAATAGGAGACTTCATGGTGTGCATCACTGCTGCGGTGATATTTAATAGTAGAAATGTTGGGGGGGGGGTGCATGTTCTCTCCTTCCATACAGCACAGCGATATCCTGAGGGTCATAAGTGCTATGCGGCAAATCATCTGGCAGATAACACGGCTCCTGCATCTATAGGAGGACCAGCATATTCACCCCAAGACACAAACACCAGGCCTGTGGGACGAAACTGGTCTGTCAGGCAATTTCATGTTGCCCTCGCATCTCCCCTGCAGCTGCAGAGAGGCTTGTCGATGGCTGCCCCCCCATCAGTTGGCAGTAGAGTGGAGGACAGAACTCCTACAGATCCTGCGCCTCTGTGCACCACTCCCTCAGTCTCAGCATTCAGCAGACTCTGGCAGCTGACCCCAGTCCTCCAGACCCTGCACTTTCTGCTTCCCAGCTCCGCCCCCAGGCAGGAGCACAAGGGGGTGGGAGCACTGATGTAAGAGGGGTGCACTGACTTGATTGTGGGGGGCTCTTGCCATTTGATGTAGGGGGGTGGGGTGCTCTGGACATCTAGCCTTACAGATACAATCAGCCCTTTGAGAGCAACCATAATGCCAATGGGGCCCACGATGAAATGTAGTATGACTCCCTTGCTCTAAGACTACAAAACACCTCCCCCTCTATTTTGTAGTCTGCAGAGATGGCTGGAAAACATTGTTTTTTTAGCCATTACTGAAGCCCTGAAGTGTTCATTTAGACCAGAGGTCTCAAACTGGAGGCCCTCCCAGCTGTTGCGAAACTACAAGTCCCATCATGCCTCTGCCTGTTGGAGTCATGCTTTTAACGGTCAGCCTTGCAATTCCTCATGGGACTTGTAGTTTTTGCAACAGCTGGAGAGCCGCCAGTTTGAGACCTTTGATTTAGACGCACTTACCAGCTTCGTCGTCGTCCTCTCCATCCTCGTCATCGTCGCTGTCGTTCTCTTGCTCTGCATGGCAGGCGTATGCTCTCTTCAGACCGTTGAATAAGAGGATGAAGGCGGGCAGGATCTGCGTGGAGACATCTCCCAGAATCTGCGGCCTCTGATCGAGTTCTATGAGGGCGCACAGACCGAGGACGCAGATTTTCCGATCGTGTAATCTAAGTGTCAGAAAAAAAAAAAAATGTTAGTTTTGACAAACTTAAAAGCCATCGGAGTCACATGTTTAAATCAGCCGAGAAAGAATTTCATTCTAAATTGTGAGTTATGTCCAAGAGTGACCCTCCCTTTTTAGATTGTAAGCTCCTATGAGCAGAGCCCTCTGATTCCTCCTGTATTGTTATTGTACCGTCTGCCCTCATGTTGTAAAGCGTTGCACAAGCTGTCAGCGCTACGTAAATCCTGAATAAGTGAAATTTCAATGGAATTTATAGAACATTAAACCAAAAAAGTCAGTTTCTATGGCCTGTTCTTCAGGATGGCCCGACTCTTTACCAGGAGGAGTCAGCCCTGTAGCGGGCATTATAGCTGTGTACCCCCCTTAACCGCCAGGTCTGGGGCCCCACTGTCAGGCCTTGGCTTGACAGCTGTCTGATATCGACCTCCACCAGTATCATAGTGCTGGGCCTTCAATACACGAGGGAGGGGGGCAGACACTTCATACCGCACGATGCAGATCTACATGATCACAGCAGTGAAATACGTAGAATATCTGAAAGTGTGTGGTGATATTTTATTTTGACCCATCACAAATGGTTAAGGGTCCCCCCGCTCAGGCTGTCAAGGTGTCAAGGTCAGAGAGGTCCGGTGAGTTGGATGCTGCTGACAAGTGAGGGTGCAGGCTGAGGAAAGTTGCATCCAGACTCAAAGCATGCTGCAAAAATAGAAATGGAAAAAAAAAAAAAAAAGAAGCAGCTTCATTCATCCAGACCATGTCTCCAACATGTTTCACCCAACCACAGGGGCTTAATTATGCAGAATGATCTCCATGATTAAGCCCCAGGGGGTGGGCGAAACACGTTGGAGACATGGTCTGGCTGAAGCGAGCTGAGGCGGCTTTTACTTGCTTGAACCTGCTTACCACTTGGGCCGGGCAAGGTGTGCGGTGGCCAGGCTACCTCTTTCTACAATGGCATTTTATTGCTGCAGCCAGTTTAGAAGTGGTGGGCATGAAGGTTTATAGCAGAGAGGTGCGGTGGCAGTGAAGATTTTAGGCCACATCAAAACTTACAAAATAGTTATAACAACTGTTAATGTATCAATCTTGTGAATCATAACTTCTAAGCTGCTTGATTCGTGGACATCACATGACCGATCCTCTAAAACACAGGAAGCGTGGCATGCTGGGACATACACAACATGAGGGGGTTCCAGACTAGGCCCTACAGACTTCTCAGCTTACCCTAGGAAGCAGTCCACGTCATTCAGCCACTGTTTGATGAAATGACTGGTGACCGGCTCCACGGTGTTGGGGAAACGAAGGTTCTCCAGGGTGTTGAGAAGCAGCGGAGGACTGTAGTATAACGCAGCAATGGCGACCTGCAGGCACATCGTCCTAAGTTCGCTGGTCTTCACCTCCCGAGTCAACCTCTCCAGAGCGGCCTCCACAAATAACGGTATGACCTGGCGGAGGAGAAAAAAAATCAGCATAGGAATGTCAAGATCAATGTTACAGCTGTACGAGACCCCAACAGCGAGTGGCCAGACCCCCAACAGCGAGTGGCCAGACCCCCAACAGCGAGTGGCCAGACCCCCAACAGCGAGTGGCCAGACCCCCAACAGCGAGTGGCCAGACCCCCAACAGCGAGTGGCCAGACCCCCAACAGCGAGTGGCCAGACCCCCAACAGCGAGTGGCCAGACCCCCAACAGCGAGTGGCCAGACCCCCAACAGCGAGTGGCCAGACCCCCAACAGCGAGTGGCCAGACCCCCAACAGCGAGTGGCCAGACCCCCAACAGCGAGTGGCCAGACCCCCAACAGCGAGTGGCCAGACCCCCAACAGCGAGTGGCCAGACCCCCAACAGCGAGTGGCCAGACCCCCAACAGCGAGTGGCCAGACCCCCAACAGCGAGTGGCCAGACCCCCAACAGCGAGTGGCCAGACCCCCAACAGCGAGTGGCCAGACCCCCAACAGCAAGTCCCAGGGACACAGCGCTAGCGCAGAGAGACTGGGGGCAACGTCACCCCACAACGAGAGCGCCACCCTGCCCGCTGTCAGTCTTTATGGTGGGAGGTGGTTAAAGGTGAACTAACCCTTAAAATGATTGCCCTAAACATCTCACCTGGTCAATGCCACGCCCTTTACACTGTAAGATGACGACTTCTAGAAGTTTAGCCGCGTGACATTCAGCATCCTCTCCTGCCACCCCCGTCAGAACCTGCAAAAAAAATAAATAAAAAGACAGGTGTTATATAATGGATTTATGGGTCATTTGTGTCTGCTGAACCAGTGCCAGAGATTAGGGGCACTGCAGACATAACACTGCACCACCTCTCTGCTAATTGACTTCTAGGAAAAGCTAACCCAATTTAAAATTCATTCCATGGTGAGAATGATAGAAGAGAAGACTGTCTGTAAACAAAAAAAAAAAAAAAAAAAAAAAAAAGTCCAAATCCAGAACCGAACTGCTGAATTACAGTATATTTAATGCAGGACTGAAGGGACCTCCCACACCCTGCCCCCCTCCGCAAAACTGAAATATGGTACAACCCTTCAGTGTCAGAGACCTTTTCTTCCAGGGGAGGGGACCAGATCCCCCCAGCATGTACTGTATTTTTTGTTGTGCTGGAAAGTAATCCAGTTAAATAAAAATCAAGCAGGAAGGGATAACGAACGACCTCTTCCGCCACCCACCAAATAATGGTGTTTATTGGCGCAACACGAGACCAATAAAAAAAAAAAAAAAAAAAAAAAAAAAAAAAAAAAATTGAAAAAACATTTTAAATCACAAGCTTGATTTAAATACAAACATAATAAAAAGAATTGTCAGAAACAGAAAAAAAGTCCCCAAAAATAATTAAAACAAAATACCCAACATGGATTTGGAAAGCACAGCACCTAAGAGACATATTTGCACCATTAGGTATTGATAGGTTTAATCATTTTTTGGGGACTTGTATTGCCAGCATTTTGTTTTAATAGGTCTTTTTTTTTTTTTTTTTAATGAAATTTGTAATAAAATGTTTATATTTTAATTGTTGGTCTTATGTTGTGCCAATAGAGTCCGTTAGTTGGTGGCAGAAGGAGGTCGTTATCTCTTCCTGCTGCGTTTTTCTTTTCTAGTTAACATTTTTTGGAGGTGGCACTTTTAAAGTTTCTATTAACCTATCAACTATTTAAAAAGCCCTCAATGAGCAATGTACCTTTTTACACATACTGTAGATCATCTCCAGATACTTGGTGTCAGACAGAAGGGTGTCCGTGTCCACCGTGACATAATTGTGCAGGAGAGGCATCATGTCTAGACAGAAGAGAGGCTCCAGTCAGTATCACCGCGTATAATAAAAACATTTTAGGGCTCCTAATGTGTCATTTAGAAGCCAAAAGAGCAACTACAGCTTAGAGACTGAACAGCCAGTAATTACATCCACTAAGGAAGCAGTAAAATGAGCTTTTGAAAGATTTCTCACTGACCTCCGTAGTTGTAGACACTGTGAAGCAATTCAACCTCAAAGTTCAGAAAAGAGGAATTTAAGGTCCTTGCCTAAAATCAGCTCAGTTCAGTTCCCCTGGCCCCACCCCATCCCCCCCCCCAGCAGCTCTCCTTGCTCTGACAGACACAAAGCTTCCCCCCAATGCGGTCTTAGAATTTCAGTCATTTAATACTGATGACCGCCTCTGGAATTTCACAGAGTAGTCCACATAGCCGCTTTTAATATAAAGAGGGGGAGGGGGGGGCAGCTAAACCAAGCTAATTAAATCCTCATCTGCTCACCTGTGAAGTAATCAAAGCCATCTTGCTGGAAAACATCAAACACCAGAGAAAGGAGCTGCCACATCTGAGCCGAAACTTGTTGGCAGGTGAGACTGTGCGCCAGAGAGAAGATTTCTTCATAAAACTCTGCAGAGGTCAGAACAAGAAGATAGTCACCACTGCTGTGCATGGAGGAAATGTCCACCTACAGAACCATCCCGCCACCCCCACCTTCATAACCTGCCCTCCATACCAAAACCTACAACACCCATCCCTCCATCTCCAACCATCACCTACCAAACCACCCCCAGACAGAGCCACCCCCTCCAGCCCACCACACACAAAAACCATCCCCTCCACTTCCAGAAACCACCCATTTACTCATAGAACCACCCCTCCATCCCCACAAATCACTTACAAAACCACCCCATCAACCACCACCCACAAAACCACCCCCACCAACCAACCCTTCCACTTCGAGAAGCCACACATAGAACCACCCCTCCATCCCCACTGTTAAGGGGACTTGAGGACAGGGTTAAGAACCACCCCATAAACACACATTCCAGAAAACACCCAAAGCACTCATAGAAGCACCAATCACCTACAGAACCGCCCCATCAACCAGCGCCCCCACAAACACAATATCACCTCTAAACCCCCAGCCATCTCCTTCACTTCCAGAAACCACCCAATCACTCAGACAGCCACCCCTCTACTTCCAGAAAACACCCACTCATAAGACCACCCATTACCTAAGCAACCCCATAAACCACCTCCTCAAGCCCACCACAACTCTCCACTTCCAGAAAACTACCACTCAAAAAACTAACCCTCCATCCCCATCAACCACCCACAGAACTGCCCCCAGCAACTTCCCAACCCTTAACCGACCCACCAAACACTCATAAAACCCATCCATCCCCCTCAACTCCTCACCCATAGATCAACTCCTCCCCACAGGACCACCCCTTGTAACAGAGGGGGAAGTCCTCCACAAACAGCAACTAAACTGGAGTGTTCGGATGTATTGCTATGAAATTAAGTGGAATAAAAGTGCCATTAAGGATTAGAATCCTCTCAGCCTCTATTTAAATAGCTTTTCAAAACTTTTTGGAGTAGCCACAGGCACCTAAAACTGACCTCTGCCAGAAATGGCTCCGCCCAGAGCGGCCATAACCACCTACCCATCTATAAAGCTCCCGGTACTTACCTAGAACGTGTTGCTGTAGGACGGTTCCGATGACCTGTAGGCAGATTCCTTCCAGCTGCTGAGTGATCTGTATAAAAACATCACAAGGTCTATTAGATTATCTATGAACATTAACACAATGTGGGGTTCTCCTAACACAACGAAGACTAAGAAATTCAGTATTTGCACCAAATCATGAAATACACAACAAAGGGAAAGTTGGATCATCCATACCGGAGGAGAGGACGTTCCATTATACTACGGGATCATCCATACTGGAGAGGATGATCCATTATACTATGCAGGGGGGGGGGGGGGGGGAATACAGGATCCTCCTACTGGAGGAGAGGACGGTCCATTATACTACGGGGGGAATACAGGATCCTCCATACTGGAGAGGACGTTCCATTATACTACGGGGGGAATACAGGATCCTCCTACTGGAGGAGAGGACAGTCCATTATACTACGGGGGGAATACAGGATCCTCCTACTGGAGGAGAGGACGGTCCATTATACTATGGGGGGGAATACAGGATCCTCCATACTGGAGGAGAGGACGGTCCATTATACTACAGGGGGAATACAGGATCCTCCTAATGGAGGAGAGGACGGTCCATTATACTATGGGGGGGAATACAGGATCCTCCATACTGGAGAAGAGGACGGTCCATTATACTACGGGGGAGAATACAGGATCCTCCTACTGGAGGAGAGGACGGTCCATTATACTATGGGGGGGAATACAGGATCCTCCATACTGGAGAAGAGGACGGTCCATTATACTATGGGGGGGGAATACAGGATCCTCCTACTGGAGGAGAGGACGGTCCATTATACTATGGGGGGGAATACAGGATCCTCCATACTGGAGAAGAGGACGGTCCATTATACTATGGGGGGGGAATACAGGATCCTCCTACTGGAGGAGAGGACGGTCCATTATACTAGGGGGGGGGAATACAGGATCATCCATACTGGAGGAGAGGACAGTCCATTATACTACGGGGGGGAATACAGGATCCTCCATACTGGAGGAGAGGACGTTCCATTATACTACGGGGGGGGGGGGGAATACAGGATCATCCATACTGGAGGAGAGGACGTTCCATTATACTACGGGGGGGGGGGGGGGGGGAATACAGGATCATCCATACTGGAGGAGAGGACGTTCCATTATACTAATTGACATCACACCGATCTCACCTCTTTATGATCCTCTACCACACTAAGTAACGTATCTATAGTATTGAGGATTCCCATTGCCGTCACGGCTTTGTCATCACTGCCCTCCTCATCTGCACCCGCCTGAATTACTTGATTAAACGTCATTGCCTGGAAGAAAAAAAAAAAAAAAAAAAACACAAACAAAATTAAAATGCTGAACACCAACACTCGTTACTCACCGACTGCCCCTTATGGGGCCTCAGCACTTCACTGGCACAGAGGGGACCCAGAAATGTTCTCCGGTTCTGGAGGGTCCAAACCTCAAACTGAGCCCACAAGGAAGGACATGTACGAGAATTTGGAGGCCGGCCAGTGGTGGAACCGTCCAACAGACGGGCACTAGACCAGTACTATGATCTCATGTTCATCTCCGGCTGCAGGATATGTGTGAGCGGAGCGGGGAGCCAGCAGCACGCCAACACACCGCTCCACCAGACACAGACTGACACTGCGCACACTGCACTGCTGCCGCTAACTGACCAACCGCACAGAAAAAAGGACCAGTCCTGGGATAGGATCACACACACAACTAATCACTGAAATAAAGGGTTTAGAGGACACACTTTGCTCATTTAGGGGGAAAGGAGGTGCGTAAAATGGGGACAAGTGCACCAATTCTACTCACTATACCGGCAACCCTGAGCTCCTAAAAACAAATTCCTGGAATACTCAGATCTGGGTCTCTGCAGTAGCATCTCTACCTCCCATTCAGGTCCATCTGCACCAGCCAATATTACTCAGAAACAAGCACCGACGCATTTCGTCATCTAATGGGCATGATCATAATTTATGAAATGCATAGAAAGGAGAAGGGCATCAATGGGAGAAGTTCAAGCAGTTAATGTTACTTCTCTGAAACAATTGGGTGTAGGATACCGAAGAACCTTTTGAAGTAGAGATGCACCGAAAATGTCAGCCACCGAAACATTTCGGTAATTTCGGCCAAGAATTGTGTTACTGGCATTGGGCCATGGTGCCGATCAGGGCACCGAAAAAAGCGATTTTACAATGCTGTGCTGATGGGGTTTTTCCCATAGGTCATGTGACTCAAAATCCGCATCAAAAACATAACATGGGTGTGGTAATGATGCGTTTTCAATGCAGGTGAACTGGGAGGGGTGTTTTTTTGTGCGTTTTTTTAACCAATTTTTACCGCAGGAATCGCAACAGATCAGTGTTAAGACATAGACTTTAAAAAGGGATACAATTTTCTTGCTCTAAAAAAGGTTCCAATAATGGCTGATCAATTCATATTCATTTAAAATTGATACTAAATTAAAAAGCCAAAAACAATACAATTCTAAAATTAAAAAAAGCCATTTTTAGGCCAAGCGCATCCTGCATTTTTCGGTACCAAAATTTCCTTTCAGTGCACCTCTATTTTGAAGTGTATTGGCCCTGGCTCTTCCCGAGCTGGATAGAATCCGATACTTCTAGGTATGGGGGGGCATAAACCCCACCCCATTACCCTGCTTGGGCAAAACACAAAAGAATGGTGATAACTTACATTTACACAAAGTAAAAAAAATCTCATTACATACAAACCCTGCAGTACACAGATGTCAACTTACTAAATGCTGCGTCATTTCCACCGCGATGGGCGTGACCTCCTCGCTATATTCACAGATCATTTTCTGAATCACATTGGTGAGGTCATCATTTTCCGTCTCCCTGATTATATGCAGCAAAGCCTGCATGACCGGCCGGATGAAGGGCGCTATGTACTCCTTGGCTGGGAATAAAAAATAAATATGGTATTAAAAACACTCAGCCAATACACTGTGCACAGCATTCAAGCACGAGAACTTAAAAAGAAATCTAAACTCAAAAGCAAAATGGATATTTTACTGTGTTATCCGTCCTTAGATGTGGTGACTGCTTTAGTTTTCTCAGGGTTCATCTTCCCTTGGCGATAGTACTAGTAATATACACTTCCGAAAAACTAACCACTTCAATACCGGACATATTCACCCCCCTTCCTGCCCAGGCCAATTTTCAGCGCTGTCTCTATGAATGACAATTGTGGTCACGCTACACAGTTCCCATATGAAATCATTCGTTTTTTGGGAGACCGTTCTCTTTTGGTGGTATTTAACCTCTAACCGACCAGCTCACACAGATATAACTGCGACAGGTCGGCTCTCCCGTGCAAAAATCGCCTGTACGTCAGTCCTTGCAATGATAGCGGGCGCCCGCTGCAGGAGCGTGCCGCGAACTCGACGGCCGGCGACCCACGATCGCGGTTAAGGAGAGGCAGAACTGGGAACTCCCTATGTAAACAAGGAGATTCCCCGTTCTGCCAGACAGGTCAGATCTTCTGTTCCCAGTGATCTGTCATGTTCCAGTGAGCCCACCTCCCTACAGTTAGAACACACCCAGGGAACACACTTAACCCCTTGACTGCCCCCTAGTGTTAAACCCTACCCTGCCAGTGTAATTTTTTTATGGATCAGTGCATAATTTTAGCACTGATGTAATAATGTCACTGGTCCCCAAAAAGTGTCAATCAAGGTCAGATTTGTCCGCCGCAATGTAGCAGTCCCGCTAAAAATCAAGGATCGATTGAAGTACCTTTGTGCAGGTCATTTTTATACCTTTTTCCTGGTTACTGATGAGAACTTGGAGCGCGATGGCGGCTTCTACTTTCACCGGCATCTCCCGATCATCTATGAGACACCTCCGGGTCAGCTCCAGGGCCGTCTGCAGGTTCTGATCAATCTTGAACTTCACTTCGCAGAAGTAGTGAAGCACCCAGCAGGCCTGCAAGAGGAAACCGAGGCAAAATATGAAAAATGAGGACCGAGAAGGAACCTTGGTGGCAGCAAGGCGTTTACAAACATTGGTATTTAAGCAATAGTCCATAGACACCATATAGGAGGTCCGTAATACACAGAGGTGGGAAATTCCATAAACCTCAGGCGGATGTGGGAGAGTTTGGAGGCTGGCCAGCGGTTGGGGGGTGTCCAGCAGACGTCACTAGACCAGTACTATGATCTCACATTAGTCTCCGGCAGCGGGATGTGTGTGAGCGGAGCGGCGAGCCAGCAGCACACCGACGCACCGCTCCACCAGACGCAGACTGACACTGCGCACACTGCACAGCCGCCACATTCCACAGATGCCAACACAGATATACTCCCTGGCTGTACTCATTGGTAAAGCAATCAGTCCGGGCGCCGGCAAGTTGTATAGAAGCATAAAAGACAAGTAGACAAGGAAATACCAATATCCCAGCGGCACAGTAGGGGTGGCCGAGTACCTAGCATCTGTCGGACATAAAAGTTGCAATTAAATTGCTCAACAACTCAGCATCTAGTCCAGGGATATGCAATCAGCGGACCTCCAGCTGTTGCAAAACTACAAGTCCCATCAATCCCCTGCCTCTGGGTGTCATGCTTGTGGCTGTCAGTCTTGCTATGTCTCATGGGACTTGTAGTTCTGCAACAGCTGGAGGTCCGCTAATTGCATATCCCTGATCTCGGCCAAATCTGGCATCTCCTACATTAAAAAAAAAAAAATCGGAGTTACTTACCGGTAACGTCCTTTTCCAGGAGTCTTTCAGGACAGCACCATAGAGAGACCTTGGCTCCTCCCCTTCTGAGGAAACACCGCCTTCAACTTTAAGATTTAAATCTCACCGCTCTCCCCCAGCCCCTCAGTTCTTCAAGAGGACCTCCGGTTAACTGGGGAGACACAAGAACACGTCATAATAACTTTGATCTTACCTGACGTTCTTCTGCGATGAACTCCTTCACGAATATCCCTACAGTAGGGTGGGTAACTGTGCTGTCCTGAAAGACTCCTGGAAAAGGACGTTACCGGTAAGTAACTCCGATTTTCCCATTTCCGTCTTTCAGGACAGCACCATAGAGAGGATAAGCGAGCACCTTACCTTAGGGTGGGACTACTGCCTGCAGAACCTTACGCCCAAAAGCCTGGTCTTTTGCTGACAGAAGGTCCAACCTGTAGTGTTTCACGAACGTGTCGAATCTAGACCACGTTGCCGCTCTACAGATCTGCTCCGGAGACGCACCAGCCCACTCGGCCTGAGAGGTCGCCACTGCCCTTGTGGAGTGTGCCCTGATACCCTTAGGGGCTTCTAACCCGCTAATTATATATGCCTGACTGATAGCTAACCTTAGCCACCTAGCTAAAGTGCGCCTCGAGGCTTTGCCTCCCTTTCTGGTTCCTGAAAATAACACAAAAAAGGAATCAGATTTTCTAAATGGTTTTGTATCCTCCAAATATTGCAGGACACACCTTCTTACATCTAGTTTATGAAACCTATGTTCCTGTTCCCTCACAGGATTCAAACAAAAGGTGGGCAAAACAATTTCCTGGCCTCTATGAAACACCGAGGCTACCTTCGGTAAGAAAGCCGGATCGGCCTTAAAAATTACCCTGTCCGGGAAAACCTGAAAAAAGGGGGCCCTAATGGAGAGGGCCTCGAGTTCACTTACTCTTCTTGCCGTAGTGATTGCCACCAAAAACACCGTTTTGAGGCTAATCCATTTTAGTGTACATGTCTCCAATGGCTCAAAAGGTTCCCCTGTTAGTGCTTGAAGGACCAAGGAAAGATCCCACATTGGGAAGGGGGGGACTCTCAGAGGTCTCTGCCTACTCAATGCTTTAAAAAATCTAATGATCCAGGGATCAGCGGCTAGTTGTTTCTCCAGAAACACACTCAAGGCAGAAACCTGCCCTTTCAGGGTGCCAAGGGCTAATCCCTTGTCCGCCCCTGCCTGCAGGAACTCTAAGACCGCTATAGAGCTGTGAATATCAAAAGAAGTCTCTGTGCACCAGCTATTAAAACGCCTCCACGTTTTTTGGTAGATGACCTGGGTTTCTTTTTTCCTGCAGTTAAGGAGGGTCTTTACTAAGCTATCTGAGAAACCTCTGTTCTTCAACAATTCTTCCTCAGTAGCCAAGCCGCAAGGCTCCATCTCCCCACCTGGGGACAACAAATTGGTCCCTGGGAAAGGAGATTCTCCTGAACTGGCAAGAGCCAGGGGGGTTCCGCTGCCAGACTTCTCAGGATGGAGAACCACGGCCTCCTGGGCCAATGTGGCGCAATAAGAATGAGGGTTGTATTTTCCAATTGGAATTTTCTTAGGACGGCTGGGATTAGTACAGGTGGGGGAAAGGCATAACACCTGTCGAAAGCCCAACTCTGAGCCAGAGCGTCTATCCCTAGAGCTCCATCCCACCTGTTTAGGGAGAAGAAGAGATGCACCTTCCTGTTCTCTCTCGAGGCAAAGAGGTCTATGCATGGCCTTCCCCATTTCTGGGATATTGCCTCGAAAACCCCCTGATTCAGAACCCAGTCGCCTTCCCTCAGCCGTTTCCTGCTGAGGTAATCCGCCACCAGATTTTGTTCTCCCTTCAGATGTACTGCCGAGAGGGATAGGACGTTTACTTCGGCCCATCTGAGAATGCTTTCTACCAGGGTCCACAAGGGTCTGCTCCTGGTACCCCCCTGCCGGTTTATGTAGGCTACAGCTGAGGAGTTGTCCGACCGGACTCTCACATGCTGTCCCTGAAGTTCCTTTTGAAAGGTTCTGAGTGCCAAGGCTACTGCCTTCAGCTCCCTCCAGTTGGAGGATCTTCCTGCGTCCTCCTTCCGCCAGCCTCCCTGAGCCACCCGGTCCTCCATATGCGCCCCCCAACCCATGCCACTTGCGTCGGTCGTGACGCATCTGGACACCGGCAAAACCCAATCCAGACCCTGTGAGAGATTGGCTTCTTTCCGCCACCACCATAGGGATCTCTTGACCTGGTCCGGTACAGTTATCAGGGAATCCAAAGATTCCTGACTGTGGTCCCAACTGCTCAGGATAAATAGTTGTAACGGGCGAAAGTGTAAACCTGCCCACTGGACTGCTGGAAGTGCTGCCGTCAGTAACCCCAAGGCTGACATAGCCTTTCTTACTGATATTTGTTGGCTGCCCTGGAGTAAGAACATAGCCCTGTCTACCTTCTGGATTTTTTCCATAGGTAGGAAGACCTTCTGTTTTGTTGAGTCCAACAGGAAACCTAAAAAGATTATCCTTTGTGAAGGAATCAAATTGGACTTCTCCAGATTTAGGAGCCAACCTAGACCCTCTAGGATGTTCCTTGTCAACTGCAGGTCCTGCGACAGTTGTTCCGCGGAAGGGGCGAAAAGTAGTAGATCGTCTAAATAAGCGATCACTGAAATGCCCCTGATCCGTAGGAAAGCCAAAACTTCTACCATGACTTTGGTGAAGATGCGGGGGGAAGAGGATAGCCCGAAGGGAAGGGCCCTGAACTGCCAGTGAAAGGTCCCTTCTCTGGCATTTATTGCCAGCCTGAGGAACCTTTGATACTGATCTGCAATGGGAATGTGCAGGTAGGCATCCCTCAAGTCTATCGATGCCATGAAGCAGTTTGGAGGAAGGAGCGTCTTTACCGAATAGATTGAGTCCATTCTGAACCTCCTGTAGGTGAGAGAGACGTTCAGAGGCTTCAGGTTCAGGATGAGCCTGAACTTCCCCGAGGGTTTGCGCACCACGAAAGTGTGGGAATAGAAGCCTCTGCCCGTCTCTCCTTCTGGCACTCGAACTACCACCCCCTGTTCCTCCAACTCCTGGAGGGAGGAAAGGAGAGCCGCTGACTTCTCTGCACATTTCGGTAGCGTGGTTACCAAGAGTCTGCATGGTGGAGGTTCTGCAAACTCCAACCTGTAGCCTCTTCTTATGACTTCCAAAATAAAATTGTTGGAGGTGATCATCTCCCACTGTGGAAGGAAGGCCCCCAGTCTTCCTCCCACCGTTATTCTGTCACTTTGTCTTTTTGGGCTGTTCAGGAGGGCGAAAAATAGCCCCCCCACGCCCCTTCCCTTTTTGTCCCCACCCCTTTTTCTGTTGACCAGATTTTGGGGGGTCCAATTTCTTCCACGGCCGAGACTTTCTTTTAGTCTCTGCCTGTTTTCTCTTAAAAGGAAATGCCTTTTTTCTGTCAGCCGTTCTATCCAATACAGCTTCCAGACCTGGCCCGAAGAGCAAGTCTCCCGTGAGAGGAATGCCGCAAAGTTTCACCTTGGATGCGGTATCTCCCTGCCATGTTTTAAGCCATAAGGCTCTTCTTGCCGAATTGGACAATGCGGCTGATCTTGCAGACATACGCACCGATTCAGCTGAGGCATCTGCCAGGTAAGCTATTCCTTTAAGGAGCATGGGAAAAGACGATAGGATTGTTTCCTTAGGCGTACCCGCCTCTATGTGTGCCTTAATTTGCGTTAACCAATACTCCATGTTTCGTGCCACCACCGTGGACGCCATGGCGGGTTTAAGGTTCCCCAAGGAAGAGTCCCAGGATTTTTTCAGGAGGGAATCTATCCTTTTATCCATGGGATCTGGGAGTGCCCCCATGTCCTCAAAGGCCAAGTCAGTGTGCCTGGAGACCTGCGAAAAGGCTGCGTCTAGCTTGGGCGATTTGTTCCATACCAGCGCCTCCTCTTCAGCAAAGGGGAACCTACGTTTAAGTGCCTTTGAAAGGAAGGGCTTCCTTTCAGGGTCCTGCCACTCCTTTTTTATGGCGTCGACTAAGACCTCATGGACCGGGAACACTTTCCTCTTATGTTCCCCTAGTCCTTTGTACATCTGGTCATGGAGTGAAAGTTTCTTTCTTTCCTCCTGGATTCCTAGGGTGGTGTGAATGGCTCCTAGGAGCTCTTCCACCTCCTCCAGGGAAAGCTTATAGCGGGAGGATCTTGTGGATTCCCCTTCCATCTCCTCTCCCTCTGACTCCCCTTGGGGATCTGAGGACCCGCTATCAGGCTCTTCCTCAACCTCGAATCTGGCACCTCCTGGATTCTCTCCACTTCCCGAGGGAGCATCCATTAAGGATTGGGGAACACTCTGCTGTGCTGGTGGAGAAACGACCTGCGGCTGTGGCAACTGAAGACTGGCAAACAGTGATTTAAAGGTCTGCACCGTATTGGAAAGTTCCTTAACGGAAGCTGCTAAATCCGAAGACTGTTCTCCAGACTGCTCCCTTACTAGCCCTTCTATACAATCCCTGCAGAGGGGTTTAGACCAAGATTCCCCCATTGTGATTCTACATGAGGGGCATTTCTTCTTGGTACTGTGGGGCGACTTGCTTTTCTCTGTAGCTTTGCCCTGAAAAACAATTTAAAAGTAGGGAGCAATCAGCAAATTTCCACCAGCACTACCACGGAGGGCCACCAGGGGTGCACTTCCCGGGACCGACCACCACCAAGGAGTCACAACCCTTTCCCCCCCTTCACCACTAGGGGGAGTTCTACACCTGTGGAGCTTACAGGAAACAGTAAGGGAACACCACCCCAGGGTTCCTCTTACCTTAGAGTGGCTGGTGCAGGATTCTCCTGGAGCGGTTCTTGAAGCCTCTGCTTCCGACATCTCCTTCGAGTATAGTGGTGATCCAAGCCCCTGTGCGCTGTCACCACAGCAGGTCAGAGGCAGCACCAGCCGAACGCGCGGTCCGTTTTCGATACCGCGACCGGAACCGGAAGTCACGGGTCAGACGAAAACACTGACCTCCGCCGGAAATGACGTCGCCCGTCTTCCGACCCAGCGCTCAGAGCTCCCACGCTGGCTGCACAAGCAGGGCGGTCTCCTGTGCCTCCGCCTATGCCACCCTAGGCACAAGGGAAAACGGACCCCCCCAGCTTGCAACTTCGCTAAGGGAAGATGGGGGAGCGTGATGTGCAGTTTTAATAAGGTACTCAGCCACACTAGCCTCTTAGACTGCACTTTCTTTAGAAAAGATGAGCAGGAGAGAGTAAGAGAGCGCGCGCCCCCCTCTGCTCAGCCTAAATTTTAGCCTCAGTCTCCCTAGCTGTGCGGCCCTGGTTCCTTGCGATGTCTCCCCACCGGAGGAAACACCAGAACTGAGGGGCTGGGGGAGAGCGGTGAGATTTAAATCTTAAAGTTGAAGGCGGTGTTTCCTCAGAAGGGGAGGAGCCAAGGTCTCTCTATGGTGCTGTCCTGAAAGACGGAAATGGGAAAAATACATTTTACATTAGCAAAAAAACACACGATAACCCAAATTTTTTGGGTAAAATATATGAAAGATGGAGGGGAGCACAAGAGGACAGGGGCGCTTTAATTTTTTAATTTTATTTCTACACAGTCTCGAAACTTTTTTTGGATCACTTTATTCCTATTACAAGGGATGTTTACATTTCTCGTAATAGTAATTAAAAGGCGCAACAAGTCCTCTTTATTGAGACATCTGGGGTCTATTAGACCCCCCCAGATATCTCCTCTACCCTTGGACAGCATACCAATCAACGATCATCTGCTTTTCATTTTTAAAAGCTGCCTAAATCTTAAGGAAAAAAGCCCAGATTTGGGTTGAAATCCAATCAGAAAACAGGAGAAATGAGTAATAACCAATAAGAAGCCGGCTTTCACCGTGCGATTGTACAGTTCGATAAATCATGCCATAGCAACGCTTGTGTGGGGGATAATCTTACACGATTTTATACATCTATTAAACGCTGTAGAAAAAGGTCTTACAAGCCAAACACACTGAAATTCTAATAAGTCTTGCAGGGAGCCACTATCTGTAGGGAAAGGACGGGATTCTTACCCGGGCTCGCATGTAACCCAGCTCGCTGCTGAAGAGGGGGAAGACGTGATTCTGCAGCATGAACTCCATCTGGTCTTTGTAGATCTTTTTCTGTTGAAATAAAAACAGACAAGTTCTAAAAAAAAAAAACACAAAACCTTTTCCTGGAACTGTAAGAATTACTCAACAACGTGCACCCCCCCCCCCTTTTCATCAAAACCCGATCTGGGCAGCAGCACAAATACACGTTGCCATCAACTGGTCCGATATTAACCAACTGACCTCTGGAAGATTTGCCCCCCTTCATGAACAGGCCATTTTTGCAAAATGGCACTTATTTTTACTGGTAATTGCGCGAACATGCAACACTGTACATAAAATGTATGTCTCCCCCCCCCCCCCCCCCCAACAAATAGAGCATTCTGGTCGTCCCAAACGTCTTCCATTCAAGGATTATGGAGGCCACTGTGCTCTTAGGAACCTTAATTGCAGCAAAAATTTTTTTTGGAACCTTGGCCAGATCTGTGCCTTGCCCAAATTTTGTCTGAGCTCTTCAGGCAGTTCCTTTGATCTCATGATTCTCATTTGCTCTGACATGCACTGTGAGGTCTTATATAGACAGGGGTGTGGCTTTCCTAATCAAGTCCAATCAGTATAATCAAACACAGCTGGACTCAAATGAAGGTGTAGAACCATCTCAAGGATGATCAGAAGAAATGGACAGAACCCGAGTTATATATATGAGTGTCACAGCAAAGGGTCTGAATACTTAGGACCAGGGGCGTTGCTAGGTCTCCAAAAGATCTGGGGCTAGACAGCATAGTAAAGAAAGTCATACGCTTGGGCGGGCATACACATGTATATACAGTAATATACGTGTGTGTGCATATATCCCCATAGAGCCCCCCACTTACATCAAGGTCCCCATAGAGCCCCCCACTTACATCAAGGTCCCCAGAGAGCCCCCCACTTACATCAAGGTCCCCAGAGAGCCCCCCACTTACATCAGGGTCCCCAGAGAGCCCCCCTTACATCAGGGTCCCCAGAGAGCCCCCCTTACATCAGGGTCCCCAGAGAGCCCCCCTTACATCAGGGTCCCCAGAGAGCCTCCCCTTTACATCAGAGTCCCCAGAGAGCCTCTCCCTTGCATCAGGGTCTCCAGAGAGCCCCCCACTTACATCAGGGTTTTCAGATAGCCCCCCATACATTAGGGTCCCCAGAGAGACCCCCTTAAATCAAGGTCCCCAGAGAGCCTCTCCCTTAAAATCAGGGTCCCCAGAGAGCCTCACCCTTGCATCAGGGTCCCCAGAGAGCTCCCCACTTACATCAGGGTCCCCAGAGAGCCTCCCTTCCCCTTGGGGACCCCTGCAGAGACTCGGGGCTATGGGCCCCAGATTCGGGGCTATAGCCCCAAAAGCCACCCCCTAACGACGCCACTGCTTAGGACCATGTGATATTTCAGTTTTTTTTAATAAATCTGCAAAAATGTCAACAATTCTGTGTTTTTCTGACAATATGGGGGGCTGTGTGCACAATATGGGGGGCTGTGTGCACAATATGGGGGGCTGTGTGCACAATATGGGGGGCTGTGTGCACAATATGGGGGGCTGTGTGCACAATATGGGGGGCTGTGTGCACAATATGGGGGGCTGTGTGCACAATATGGGGGGCTGTGTGCACAATATGGGGGGCTGTGTGCACAATATGGGGGGCTGTGTGCACAATATGGGGGGCTGTGTGCACAATATGGGGGGCTGTGTGCACAATATGGGGGGCTGTGTGCACAATAAGGAGGAAAAAACGAACTTAAATGATTTTAGGAAATGGCTGCAATATAACAAAGAGTGAAAAATTTAAGGGGGTCTGAATACTTTGTCCCCACTGTACGTACAAATATACAGGCAGGGTCCTCTGGGAATAGGGATAGATGGGAGGCAGTTGTGGGGGGGGTAATAACTGATGACCAGTGGATGAGGATTTTAGAATTTGGTCCGGTGGTGTCGGTCTCTCCCTCGCAAAAAGCCTCACATCTGTTATTATTGCATAGAGCTTATTCTACACGTTTGGCCGCGGATGCGATGAGGAGTGCCCTAGATGCCGGGAAACAGGGGACTTAATACATATGATGCGCAGATGCCCAAAATTGGTCAGATACTGGTCTGAGATTCTAAAAATTATTAGCACTATGTTTAGGGTCAAATTAGAGCTAGAACCCAACACATGTATTTTTGGCTATACTGACGGAGAACTAGGGGACAGGAGCACCGCAACAGACATCGCAAGAGGTTTGTATCAAGCAAGAAAATTAATGGCACAATCTTGGCAATCAAAAACACCTCAGACTCCGGAAGAATGGGTTAGAACTATCAACTCTTTAGTATGGAAGGAAAAAAAAAAAATTATACCAGGTTGGGCAACTATAGCAAGTTCGCCAAGATATGGAACCCATTAGGGGTGCAACGGATCAAAAAACTCAGGGTTCGGATTGTTCCTCGGATCAGGAGTCACGGTTCGGATCAAAAAAATAAAAATAAAAAAATCTCCCCCACTATAATATTCACAATCTCCCTATTGGCAGAGTATTGCGGCAGGGCATGGGCAGAGTATTGCGGCAGGGCATGGGCAGAGTATTGCGGCAGGGCATGGGCAGAGTATTGCGGCAGGGCATGGGCAGAGTATTGCGGCAGGGCATGGGCAGAGTATTGCGGCAGGGCATGGGCAGAGTATTGCGGCAGGGCATGGGCAGAGTATTGCGGCAGGGCATGGGCAGAGTATTGCGGCAGGGCATGGGCAGAGTATTGCGGCAGGGCATGGGCAGAGTATTGCGGCAGGGCATGGGCAGAGTATTGCGGCAGGGCATGGGCAGAGTATTGCGGCAGGGCATGGGCAGAGTATTGCGGCAGGGCATGGGCAGAGTATTGCGGCAGGGCATGGGCAGAGTATTGCGGCAGGGCATGGGCAGAGCATTGGCAGGGCATTGCTGCCATCCGATCTCTCCTCTCCACTGTACAGATCAGTACAACAGAGAGGAGAGAGGAACCGGCGTCATGACATGACGCCGGTTTGTTACAAGTGATCGCTCCCTCATTTGACGTAGCGATCACGTGCTAAACGGCCGCCGGGTGTACCAAGATGGCCGCCGCTCCGGAGCTAGGCCGAAGCCTTTCCTATGGCCGAGGCCACGGAGCACTCCGCGGATCGCGGGTGTCCCGATCCGCGGAGGTTGATCCGTAGGGGTCACGGATCGATGACGATCCGTTGCACCCCCTAGAACCCATGGTTACAAGGGATGGTTTGCCCCCCCCCCCCCCTGCGAGCGCCGTATTAGAGTCCATATGCAATAACAGCCTTAAATATGGGAGGCAATACGGAAAATGCAGTTCCCGGGAGGGAAGAAATGAGAGTGTAAGAAGGGAAGTAAGCAAGGGCACTGAAAAAGTTTATTCTTAAAAAGGTAGGGCCGCGGGTGAGGGGGGTGGCAGGGAATATACAATAGGAAACAAGCCTGCTAAGAGTAATTAGTTAATTAGTATTCGGCTGCTGGGCCCCTATTGTATACGCTATATGTATAGTATTTTGTACTGTTGCAAATAAAAAATTATAAAAAAATAAAAAAGCTACATGATATCAGAGCACACCTTTGTGGATAATCACTATAAAAGGAGGAAAGCTACAATGTACTTTCCCTGCAGAGATTCAGAATTCAGTCCTCATCTGAAAAGACCACAAATCTTTGGGAAGGGACCTTCGCTGGCCATGACAGGGAATGCAACTTGATCCAAATCCAAAGTCTCACCCACCTTCAGTAAAATCTCTGCTAGCGACCCGATCATGTGGAGGGCGCCATCTTTCTTGCGGGGATCTGCAGCCGGCTCTGTTAAAATCTGGTAACAAAATCCCATCGTTTTCTGCAACACCTGAGAAAAAAAAAACAAAAAACAAATACCGATCGATTATCAACCTCGCTAACACGCAAAAGACCAACAAGCTAAAAAGAGACGTCGGTCTTCGAGAAAGCTTGACTGCCGGCAGAGCTACAGACGCTCTCTGTATGGGGGATTTCCACAGGCCCCGGGATGGTTCAATTTACTGGCAATTTACAGACAATTCGGGAAAGATGTTTAACTAACAGAAGTTGATACACAAAAGCTGGAATAAAAGGTTTTCTTTCCTTTAAAAAAAGAGATTGTAAAGTAATTTTTTTATTTTAATTAAAAAAAAAAAAAAACACATGTTCTACTTACCTCCTCTGTGTAATGGTTTTGCACAGAGCAGCCCAGATCCTCTTCTTCTCAGGTCCCCCTTTACTGCTCCTGGCCCCTCCCCTCCTGACAAGTGCCCCTATAGACCAGCAGCTTGCTATGGGGGCACCTGAGCTGAAGCTCCATGTGTCCATTCAGACATGCAGCTGACGTTCGGCCCCCACCCACACTATACCCCGATTGGCTAACTGACTTTGACAGCCTCAGGAACCAAACGGCGCAGCAGCTGTGCCCGAGCCAATCAGGAAGAGGTTCCGGACGGCTGAGGGAAAATGTAGACATCGCTGGACTGAGAAGGGGCTCAGGGTAAGTGTTGAGGGGGGGGGGGGGATATAATGAACATAAAAGGTAATCATAAAAATGCCTATTTTATAAGTATATGTGTATACAATTTAATTACATCCATTAGATTTTAGAGGACTAAGATTAGTTTTAGTCAACTAAATACAACTAAAACAATTGCAGAAGACTAAAAATGGAACTAAAACCAAAATGCCAATTAATTTAGGTCTTAAGACTAAAAATGGAAATTTGCTGCCAAAACGAACACCACCGTACCTCTTTCCTTTTACTGCAAGACGTGAAAAGCAACGTTTGGGCTGCAGTGGTGGGGGAGATAAAATCTTCAAACACATCTAAGGAGGAGAACAAGAAAAAAAAAAAAAGTGTTAGGTATCAAACATTTGTGTCAGACAAATCCTGGCACAGCATTCTGAATGATCTGCTTCTATCCAGACTGTCACATTTGTAACAAACTATAAATATTCCACTAAAATGATATACATCTCCCTCTATAATACAAAGCCGTACCAAACTTCATGCGGATGTACTCATAGGGGTCTTCCTGCCACAGCTCCTCGTCAGAGTCGGTGTAACACATCAGAGGGAAGATGACGTCCTGAATGATGCCCTGAAAAGAAAAGGAAGAGCCGATTACCCCGAGAACAAGAAAGAAGAATGGAGGGGGCTGCCAGTCAGGATGACATTCATTGCAACAATTCTTTATTGGCTACATAGCAGTAATACGCCAACGCCTTACTCATATGCTACGAGCAATGCTGGCCATATACGATACGTCCAAACCCATTTTCGATAAACGAATATTCGGTGTGAGCGCAAACGACAGTGCCATCATGTAATGACCGATAAAATCGTTCAGTGGAAATGAATGCTTTTTTTTTTTTTTAACATATACCTACTGCAGACAACTCGGACAGGAAACACTAATCTTTCAATTTATCGTTCGTTAGAAAATTTCCAAACTTGTCCTTTGTTTTTTCGGCTCGAAAACCAATTTTGTGCCCATTAATTTGCCGAAAAACGAACAAACTGTCTAAATAACCGAATTTCGGCCAATTTTTCGTTCAAGTGTATGGCCAGCATAAGGCTTCAGCCGAAACATGTAAAGCGCGTTACTGCTCTGTCCCGACATACAGCCAATAAAGAAATGTTGCAATGTCACAGTAACCAGCTTTATTGTATTGGAGGATTATTGTTACAATGCAAAAAAGCCATCTTGGCCACAGCCCCGGTTTCCAGGTGATTTGTGGTAGTGCATGTTATTTTTTTTGTTCTGGCATTACCCAGAGTGCCACAGATCTTGGCAATACCAACCAACCGTATTAACAGGCTGACTCTACAAACCCAAAAGCAGAAATACGAATATATATATATATATATATATATATATATATATATATATATATATATATATATATATATATATATATATATATATATATATATATATATATATATATATATATATATATATATATATATATATATATATATACACACACACACACACACACACACACACCTACTTATGGTGGTGTCCTATGAGCTCACCTGGATGTGCGGCTTCAAGTTCTTCCAGGTCATGGCATGGGACACTCCTTGGTTGAGATAGTTGAGCGTTTGCTGCAAGACTCGGGGAGCCAGGTACTGCTTCTCCTTATAGTTGTACAGGACTTTCAGCAAGACCTGCAGGCAGAGAAATCCTCATTAGCCCCGTTTTCTACATATCAGCGCGACGCAACAACCCGATAAATCAGCATTACAGCCACGGCTCGCAGACATGTGAGAGAGTTTGGAGGCCGGCCAGTGGTGGAACCGTCCAACAGACGGGCACTAGACCAGTACTATGATCTCATGTTCATCTCCGGCTGCAGGATTTGTGTGAGCGGAGCGGGGAGCCAGCAGCACGCCAACACACCGCTCCACCAGACACAGACTGACACTGCGCACACTGCACTGCTGCCACAGGAACCCGACGCTGCAAGAGCACACCGCCACCAGATGAGCGGGCAAAGTGACCCCGCTTAACTGCCATCATTGTTACCTGGAACATTGCCTACAAGACACCTGCACCCAGCCCCAGCAGCTGCGCCCAGCGCGCCAGGACCTGCCACAGCGTCCCAGGCCCCAGCAACTGTGCTAGGTACCGCCACAGCATCCCAGGCCCCAACAACTGCGCCCAGCGCGCCAGGCCCCGCAAACAGCGTCCAAAGCCCCAGCAACACTCAGCTGTCATTTAAATGTCATCTCACTGTACTGTAAATTCAGTGGCATTTAAAAAGATCTTAGGGAGACTTAGGCTACATTCACACCTGAGCGTGTCGTTTTCAGGCAGAAAGTCACACGATTTTGTACAGGTCAAAAGGCCACCAATGTAAAAAAAATAAAAATAAAAAATAAAAGAGCATAACTGCTGCCTGTAATCTGCCTAACAAAAAAAAAAAAAAAGCTCATGTACTTTTTGGAGCTTCAGGCATTTTTACTTCAGGTGACGGAAAGCTCAGATGTGAACAGGGGCCATTTAAATGAATAGGATTTTGCTTGTTGGGCGTTGTGGAACTTTAGAAAACAAGCGTTTTACGAGCTGAAAACACTCAGGTGTGAATGCAGCTATGGGCCACTTAGTACGTTTACCTTAGGGTAAAACATCTGTCACTGCAGGGACCCCGTTGAAAAGAAATAAAATACCTATGTGCCCCATTCACACCGCAAAACAGCCAAGCACCATAGCGCACTACGATGAAATGCAGACATGCTGCATTTTATCACAGGGCACCGGCCCCCGAACTGCACTGCAATGTTAGGCAGTGCAGCGGGACGTTGCAGTAAATGAAGTGTAGGTTTTGTACACTTCAAATAAAGCTCATACAAAAAAAAACGGAGCAGTGTAATGTGATAATCATGCACCACACTCCCCCGCCCCCCACCCCACTAGCACAGCTGGAAATGCAGAGCTGCGGTGAAATGCTTCTCCCGCTCTGTGTTGCAATGTGAATTGTCCCTTAAAGCGGAACTAAACCGATTAATTTAATGATTTCAGAAAACCGTTACATTCCTGGCATGCCCAACGGTCACATTTGCTTGTGCTCTCAAACTGTCAAAACAAATGCTAGTGTCATAACTGTGCATCCCACAGCAGTTAAAGATCAAAGAGAGGCCAAGATGGCGGCTTCCTTGGCTGAAAAAGGATAGGAGGGTTTAGTTCCGCTATAAGGCCCCTTTCACACTAGGGCGGTTTGCAGGCGCTATTGCGCCAATAATAGTGCCTGCAAACCGACCCGAAACAGTCGCTGCTGTCTCTTCAGTGTGAAATCCGAGGGCTTTCACCCTGGAGCAGTGCACTAGCAGGACGGGACAAAAAAAAAAAAAAAAAGTCCTGCTAGCAGCATCTTCGGAGTAGTGAATACACCGCTCCTGCCCATTGAAATCAGTGGGACAGCGCAGCTATACCGCCGGCAAAGCGCCTCCGCAGAGGCGCTTTGCAGTGGTTTTTAAACCCTTTCTCGGCCGCTACTGGGGGGGGTAAAACCGCCCCGCTATTGGCCGAATACCGATGGTACAGCACCGCTAACAATGGCGGGGCTTTACCGCTGACGATGCCCCAGTGTGAAAAGGGCCTAAGAATAGAAAATCTTCGTATCCTGAGTTACAGGTCTCCAAATACTGTGCCTGGACAGCAGAGAACACTTCAGTTCCATATGCACTCGGCTCCTCGCCCCCCCCCCTCCAGCAAATTTCAGAGAACCGTAACACTAAAAAGACGGCATGGAGGAAATCATAAAAAAGACCCTTTATACTACAATTTTGCTCTGGTTAGGCTTCCTGGATCTCTCCATTATAAATGCGCCACCCTTCCCCCTCCCCAAGCTTAGAAGGTGCACAGGTACCTGCTGAACACCAACTGCAAAGGCCTTCAAGAAAACTTCTGCAAATTCATTATATTCTTTGGAGACATTTCCAGGACTTCCGTACCTAAAGAAATACACACAATAATGTCAGATCTTTACATTCACATATAAAATGCCATATTACTCTCAAAATAGTAAAAAGACTAAGGCTCCGTTAACATAGATGTCAATTGGAAGCATTTTGAACCGCATCCGAGTCGCATAACATATGGACAGGCAACCTTCTCTATGCAGCCGGTTCACACGTGTGTGGGGGGTGGCTACAGTGCCGTTTTTAAAAAAAAGTTGTGCGTTTTTCAGTCCGTTTCAGGTAAAAAAAAAAAAATTTGTATCCCAAGCGGTAAACAGAACCGCGCCGTATGCCCAACACTGAAACAGTGGCCACATATATGTGAACGGAGACTTAAGCCTTTAAGGTTTGAATAGGCTGCACCAGGAAGGAAAAATGTCGCTCCAGTGTGGCGCCTGCCCTTTGTGGGTCCCTACAGCACATAGAACTAAGGGGGGTCTCCCTCAATTCTCCTGAAGCCGGGAACACCCTAGAAACGTGTCGAGGTTCAAAAAACACATCGACTTACCACTGAGACGAAAGTCCTTTGTATAAACCTTGTAGTGGAAGGATTGTGAATGGGCAGGTGGGATACAAAGGGGGACTTAAAGGGGAGGTCCAGCCTACATCCGAAAAAATTAAAGTCAGCAGCTACAAATCCTACAGCTGCTGAGTTCTAATCTTAGGGCACTTACCTGTCCAGGGATCCCGCAATGTCAGCCGCCGCCATTGCTACTAAGGGAAACCTTCTAAAAAGGGGGGGGATCCTCATTAGCCCATTTACTACATATCAGCACAACACAACAACCCGATAAAGCAGCATTACAGCCACGGCTCGCAGACATGTGTGAGAGTTTGGAGGCCGGCCAGTGGTGGAACCGTCCAACAGACGGGCACTAGACCAGTACTATGATCTCATGTTCATCTCCGGCTGCAGGATTTGTGTGAGCGGAGCGGGGAGCCAGCAGCACGCCAACACACCGCTCCACCAGACACAGACTGACACTGCGCACACTGCACTGCTGCCACGGGAACCCGACGCTGGAACATTGCCTACAAACAAATCTGTGCCCAGCCACAGCACCCAGTGCACCAGGCCCAGCAATACTCGGCTGTCACTTAACTTCAATGTCATCTCACCATACTATAAATACAGAGGAATTTAAAATAAAAAAATAAAATCTTATGACTTAAGGCCACTTTGTACTTTTACAGCATGATAAAACATCTGTCACCACAGGGACAGTCAATAAATGCATTTTTGTAGAAATGCAAACCTCAGCTGTGCTAAAAGCTGAGAAGACCCTCCGGGATTTATAAATGCATTAGGCATAACTGGGGGGGTAGAGAGATCTGACTATTCCTTCTATATTAGAAACTTCTTAAAGCGGAGTTCCACCCAAAAGTGGAACTTCCGCTCATTTGTATCCTCTCCCCCTGTCTTAGACAGGTATCCTGTTCCCATTCCTGGGCCGCATGACATCACCGCGGGGCTCCCTCTCCATCGCCGGACCAGGAGAGAGGAGTTGGGCCTCGCGCATGCGCAGTAGGGTTCCCGGTGTGAAGCCGTAAGGCTACACTGCCGGGTACCCTTAACCGCAATGGTGGCGGCAGCACCCGACCGCTGATGGAAACATTTGCGGTGCTGATATTGCGGGACTTTTTGGGGCAGAACACCGCTTTAACACCCCCCCAATGGGACCCAGTTGAAACCCAGGGCCCCAAAACAGCCATTGGGCTGCCTTGGTTACTGTTACACCACAGACTGGGAGCACACCCCACCCCCCCACGTGAGGCCAGGTAGGTCACATGAAAACCATTTAGGTTCACAAAATGGTCACGAGTTGTAAGAAAAAAAAAAAAAATTTAATGAGAGAGAGAGATACACACACTAACCCACCATCATTACAGTCCAACATACCTCTCAAATAGCCGGGCCGCTATGTGCAAAGCCCACTTCTTACACTTCCACCAGGGCAGCTCCGGTCTGTCATCTTCCTCAACCTGGAGGGTCTCCTGCCACGAGACAAAAAAAAAACGTGTTCTGTGTGTGCAGCCAAGTGGAGAGCTCACCACCAACATCGATGGACCAATTTAGGTAAAGGAAGCCACAGAGAGTAGACCATTCATCAGCCAACAATGGTGGACACAAAAGCTTCCCTTTAACACTGAGCTGGTCAGGTCAGAGGAGCTTACACTCTAATGCCACCCTCCCCAGTCACACACACCATAATACATTTATATAGCTCTGACATACACCACAGGGCTGTACAGAAAACACTGAGCCAGTCACATCGGTCTCTGTACAGAGGAGCTTACACTCTAATGTCGCCCCCCCCACAGTCACATCAGTCTGTACAGAGGAGCTTACACTCTAATGTCCCCTCCCCCCCCAGTCACATCAGTCTGTACAGAGGAGCTTACACTCTAATGTCCCAACAATCACACTAATCATTTCTATAGCTTATAGAAACATTAAAAAAAAAAATTGTGAATGTGAAGAGAAGGAAAACCAAAACTCACTGCAGGAACGTCCCGGTCCACCACGGTCTTTAATATCTCAATCCACTCGGCTAAGTTGGGCTGATTGATGAGCTCCAGGGGTAACGTGTACTGCAAGGTAAAGGAGGGATAAGAGATTACTGCACTTGGGTTAAAATAACAGGCGGACAGCAGCTAGCATGTACTGTGGGCAACAATCTACAAAGATCTTAAATAAAAAAAAAAAAGGGGGGGGGGGTGGTGAGCACAATTTCACCCCCCCCCCATATGGTACCTACCACTGTGGGTTCTGAGCTTAGCACCAGTGTAGCATTCCAGGGAGTTGAAATCCCCGCTCTCCCTCTGCAGGGCATCTGGGACGGATCAGAGTGTTCCTCTGTGCTGGTGCTGACCAATCAGAAGCACTCTGATCCGTCCTGGAAGCACTGCAGAGAAAAAAAAAGGAAAAGAATGGGGATTTTAGTACACGGGCTGCATGGGCACTGACAGCTCAGCACCCATGGAGGCAAGTACAGCGAAGGACCAGAGTAGGAGGAGGGGGAGGGTGAACGGTGTTAGTTCACCTTTTCATTTTAAAGCCTCAAAGAGAAGACTGCCTGCGAGTGCGGCACATCCATCTGCAGACACTTACCTGGACGAGGGCGTAGAAGATCTTAAAGATCTGTTTCTGAATGAGAACGGACTGTTCGGAGGGGTCGGGAAGTAGGCGGATGAATCGCTCCTTCAGCATGGGCAGGAAGTGCTGCATAGCGGCTATCAGTGGGGTCCTTTCTTCTGGCTTCTTGTACCTGGAACATGGAACAGACCGGATTATACAGCAAGAAGAATACAAATTGCTGCACTACTCCCTAGAGGATCAAAAAGTGCCCCTGATGTCAAATCTGACGAAACATGTAGGGCGGAGCTGGAGGTTGTGACATCACCATGCATGCACAGTACCGGTACTCGGAACTCTGGGAGTTGCAGTTATTACACCTTTCCCATGTGTCTTTAACTGAGATATTAAAGTTTTCTCACCATTTGAAGCGTGGGGGCTCCATTTTCTCCTTATAGATGTGGCTTCCAGAGGAGAGTTGGAGAGGAAAGTGATGGAACTTCATCTCACAGGTTTATAACAAACCAAGTGCGGTTTGATTTCTCACTCATGTAGTCTCTGGTAAGCCTTTTATGTATCGCACGGTGAAGTGAACGCTGGGTGCGATTGCATGTGAAGATCACCTCTTTGCAAGATTTAATGGCTTTTCCATATTAGTTTGACTTCTGATTTTTAAACAGCACTCATATTGCTGTGATCATTTACACCAATTAAAAATCCTAGATAGTAAAACTTTACCATTTGTGTTATGATTTTATGGTTTTAGCACCGTGCCTGCGATCCTCCGAGAAGTAGCGCAGCATTTGTATCATCGATTATAGCGTATTCTATAACTGGTGACAGTAGCTGTTCCCATTTCTATCTACATGGTGTAATCTTTCTAACCTCAACTCCTTCCCGTCAACCATACGCATATATGGGGGTGTCACAGAAGTGGGTCTTTCCACGGGCTGCACAGTACGCTCCCAGCGTAGAGATCAGGCTCACACCGAGAGCCCCGGGGGTTGTACTAGAGATCGGGACCTGGGACTCAACTCCTTGTGTTGTCGATTATGGCAATAGAAAGAAATATACAGCAAAAAATAAATAAAATAAATTTAGCTGTATATTTCCTTCTATTGCCATAATCAACAACCCAAAAATAAATGATCCTGCTCCTGACGATCGCAGCGATACCACCTATGTTTACGTTAAATAGTACGGCCCAGAAACAATGGCGCGCAATTTTTTTTTTTTTTACTATTTTGGGCCAGTTGTCCTTAGAAGAAAAATAAAAATCAGGAAATATCCTTTACCACCAAAGGAAATTTGTCCTGCAAAAAAACAAGGTATAATCACCTGGATGTGCAAAGCAGATATGTCTCAAAAAAAAAAAAAAAAAAAAGCCAAAAAACATAAGCGGTGGGGAGAGGAAGAGCTGAACTTCCCCTTTTGGGTGAAGTTCCGCTTTAAGCACAGTTCCCTTATTTTAGGATTATATGACTAGGCCCAGTACAGTCGCTCGTGTCCTACAGATGAAGGGCGAACTTACTCATAGTTCTTCACCAACTGGTACAGACAGAGCAGGATGCCCAGCCAACAGGCACTGTTATCAGACTGCAGATAATAGCCGATCTTCTCTACGACGGCCGTCCAGCGAGTCGGGTAATCGTGTTTGATGATGTGATGGATACAGGTGGTCAGCTGCACTCTGCAATACACAATGACACCCAGAGATGAAGTAGAATCCAGTATCAGATATAGATAATATAGGTAACAATGTTACATTCTGCAGGATTCAGAGAGCAATGAGGAAGCAGCCTGGTCACCTTCACCGGCAGGCAGCATCTCCTTCCTGTACATTACAATGAAGGAGACCCTTTCCTGTGCAGCGTGATGTGGCAAAGTCTTCCCCGATATTCAATAACAGGGCCAACCTCATCCATCCCCCCCCCCCCCCCCCCTTATATTCAATGACACCAGCAACCTAATCCCCCCCCCCCCCCCTTATATTCAATGACAGCAATATCGGTCATTTCAGTGCAGAGGATGGAGGAGAAGAGAGGGAGTGCTGGCAAAGTATAGAGGGGGTGGGGAGGAGTGGGGGGGGGGTGGTTGCTGGTCCAGGAGGACACAGCTGTCATTTCTTGACTCTCTGCATTGGAGGGCAGGAGAGACATTGGGGAGGATCTAATAGACCCCCCCCCTATGCCACCATAAAGAGAACCGGTCATCTGCCCATGCCATCATATAGGTGGTTTGTTAGCACACTTGTGACAGCAATAATAAAAAAAATAAATAAACACCACACTCCAATTTTGATCTTTTGGGGAAAAAAAAAAACAAAAAAAATGTAATTCCAGCCTGGACTGGAAGGGACGTCAAAACATCACTCCACTCCTGGGGCAAAGAGGTCATCAAAGACTATCTACTGTTTGATCGCCTCAGACTAAGCTGGCCGCACCGGCAGATCATTCCTCGGGCTCCTGCCACTTCTGAAAGCGCTCCAGCGGCTCAGGAGCTGCTCAGAACGCTTTCATGAGATAGCCAGCCAAAGAAAAAAAAAAATATATATATACTGGTGGTTATGGCCGATCGATTCTTCTATAATCCCGTTAAACTTCAAAGCAGTAACCTATATTATAATTATTTTTTATTTATTATTAAACAACCAACCACCACCCAAAATATTTGGACAAAAAAAAATAAAAAACCCGCAACTGCACCCATTTTCTTCTCCAGGGTCTCTGCTTTTAGGGGGGAGTTACAATAATTTCTAGCAAAAAAATTCGAGAGAGAGAGAGAGAGAGAGAGAGAGAGAGAGAGAGAGAGAGAGAGAGAGAGAGAGAGAGAGAGAGAGAGAGAGAGAGAGAGGAGAGAGAGAGAGAGAGAGAGAGAGAGAGAGAGAGAGAGAGAGAGAGAGAGACAGACAGAGACAGACAGAGACAGACAGACAGAGACAGACAGACAGAGACAGACAGACAGAGACAGACAGACAGAGACAGACAGACAGAGACAGACAGACAGAGACAGACA